>CM021108.1:4161525-4187684 GCA_007115665.2 Sequoiadendron giganteum | reverse complement strand
GCCTTGGCAACTTCCACTTTAGGCACATTTCACTATGTGAGATGGAAAATCCATGCCTAAGCTTGACTGTTCAGCTTCCTTGGGCGCATATGCTAGTGTCAGGAGGAATTCTACATGCCTCAGAGCAATTTTCATGCTTCTTGAAGGCGCATTTCACTCTTCACCTAAGGAAATTTCATACTTAGAACTTTTGAATCTTCCCTTTCTCCTGGGCGTGTATGAAGGTGTTTAATGCCAGTTATCATTTATGAATTTCCAACGCCCTAACACTGTTCTGGCTTTCTATTTTTAGTAAAATTAGGGTTTCATTGCGTTTCACCCTGCTTTGCATTGGAACTGGCATGGTTGTGCCTCCATCTGGTGTCGTCATCCTGTTCACATCTTATCCGGCACAATACATGCTATTTTTAGCCATTTGCTATTTTTAGCAAACCCTAGAATTGATCAATTTCCGTATCACTGTTTGCTTTGAAATTTGCTCCAGTTGCCTCTGATGCTGTGAGAGACCTGTTCATGCTTGCTTCTGGTGATGACGTGCTAATTTTAGCCACCTGCTATTTATAGTAAGTTTCAAAGTTTCCTGCTTCAATAGCTTCGTTCGACCTGAAACTTGCTATGTCTTATCCTAATAACTGAGTGCTCTGTTCATACCGACTTCCAACGCACACCTGCTATTTATAGCCGTGTCCTGACTTACTAAAAATAGTAAGTCTTCCGATTTTGCTCAAAATTTGCCAGTAGGTAGCCCGAAGGATGCTGATCATGGTGGTGTGCTTCATTCTGACATCTCTACATTTTGCTTCATCTATTTTTAGACATGGCAGGGAAACCCTAACCGACTTGCACATGGTCCCAATTGCTCCTGATTTATACTGCTTGTCGTTCTGCTCAACGGAATGAAGTGCTAGGTAGCTGCTGGATTGAAGCTGCTATTTATAGTAAGTGTCCAGAAAGTGGTCCATTGGATGTTGGACGAGTTTGCATGTCACAGTGCCCGTGGGATCTCAAAAAACCTCGAAAAACCCAAAAAATTGGTCAACGTTTTGGCACTGACTAAAAATAGTAAGTCCTTGAAAACTGATCCGATCCACTTGCATGTCATATCACTGCGAAGCTCTCGCAAAACCCAGATGGAATATTCGGACATGCGTTGAAAATTCCTGCATGCAAACCCTAAAAATAGCCTCAGAAGTCTGTACTCAGAAAGTCACCATCTCGACTTGCATGTTACACCATCGCGAAGGTTTTGGAAAACCCAGATCAATTCTCTCGTCACTCACTGGAGAATTGCTTGTCTAAACCTTGAAAATAGCCTCCGAAGGCTGAACTGCTAAAAATAGGCTGAACTGAAGCTGCCTGATTGTGTTGAAGTCATTAGAATGCCGAAATCCTGAGGAACAAGCCTCAAATTAGGTACTTACTAAAAATAGTAAGTTGTCAGATTTCAGTGAGATTTCAAGGGGATTCTGCCTTGAGCTTTCTGAATGTGTTGCTGCACTTAGATTTCACCTAAGTAACTCAATCCTGACCTCGAACGGGTCTAAAGGATAGAAACCCTAAATTTGTCAATTACTTCAACTGAGGTCAAACGGGACATCCCCGAAAGGACAAAAGATCAGAGACAGAAAGAACGAAAGCCAAAAGACCAGAATGGAGCAAAAATTAGGGGGTCCCCATCTTGGATGGGGTGATGTGTGAAAAGGTCACAACAGGTCCCCATGGACTAACAAAGTGGTTAGGGAGCCCTTTGAGGGCGTTTCCAAACTCATTCCGTCAACCCTTTTGAGCTCATCCAGTGGTTTTCCAATGTAATATCCCCTTTTTAGCTCATTCCAGTTTCTCATTGGTTTAGCCTATTAGCTGACCCTCTTAGCCTACTACAAATGGGTTGAGGGTCTTGTTTGGTAGATATCAAAGTGTTTCCTTCTCCAGAGCTCAGTTTGGTTCAGGATTGGCCTTCGTTCGATGATTCAGGACTCCGTTTCACACACTTACTATTTATAGTACGTCATCAGGTCATGAGAGTCCAGTGTTTCTATTTATAGTAAGGCACCTAGACGTGTTGTGGAAGCAGTGTTGATCCCAATTTTCAATTGTCCTAGCGAAATAAGGATTAATGTGCAAGCTATATTATTTAATTATTATTAAAGGCGACTTTAAAAATAATTAATCATTAAAAAGCATATTATAAAGTTATATTATAACTTTTTATCTAAAGGGGGCCATTTAATGACTTAAAGTGCATTTAGTGATGGGCGCCCACTTTGAAGAATTTTTATTAAGTTATTAAATGCACATTTAATATTATTTTTAAATGATTGCAAACAACCTTCTAGAGGGTCGACCTCTTCTTGGAGAAAAATTATATAAAGGAATCACCCAAGCTATTAATGAATCATCCAAGATTGTGATATTTGGCTTTGAAGTGTTTTACTATGGAGAAGAGGAAACCTAGGGTTTCTGCAATTTCTACATTTCTTGATCATTGGGAACGAAAACTCTCATTAATTCGCATACCTGAGGTTGTGAAAGATCTTCCGAAGGATTGCCCTTGAGATTGGCTTCATCCAGAAGTCAACATTGTGCTTCATGAAAGGATTAATCAAGGGTTACAGAGAGTATTCATTTGCAGATCAGAAGTTTGAAGTTTATCCGTTGAAGATCATTTTCAGTTGTGGGCATCGACTTGAAGAATAAATAGCAGCTAGTTTATGGCGATTTTATGGTAAGATTGTGTGTGCAACTAATAGAAGAAAATCATGCCAGTATATATCATTTAAAGTCGTGGCATTGAAGGAGGAGTATAGCAGCAATTTGGGTAAAATAAATATATATCAAATCGTGGCATGATTGAGGGTTTGTAGCTGTTGGGAGACGCATCGATTTGCAGCCAATAATTCAAGGGAAAATCGTGGATAATCAGATTGAGGGATCGCAGCCTTTATAGGCGTCTTTGCATCATCTGGTGAGGGGAAAATCGTGGACATGCAGAATGCAACATGCATAGGGAAGAACCGTGGGATGTTGGGAACATATAATTGGAGCACACCATCAAGTACTTCAATCAGCAAACTGCCATCACATTCCAGGTTTCTCATTGCATATTAATATCATTTAGTTTGGCTTCATTGCATTGTTTGGGTCGCTGCCTTACAGAGGTTGTAGTTGCATATTCGGTAAAGACATTGTAATAGCATTCTTTCATGCTTAATGTAAGCCAAGAGTCTTGGCAATTGCATACAATTAATATATTCAATAAAGGAGGAATAAGGTTGCATCATAATTTTTTGTCAATATGACCCTCGTCATGGTTACTTATTTCAGTTCATAGGTTTGCATGGAAAATGTTTGTAGTAATGTCAATTAAGCTGAAGGTGCATGTTTCATATCCTACTCGCATTGGAAGGTTACAATTAGTTGTTGCTTTGCATTTCAATATTTTAAATTACTTCTTTCAAGTCATTTGCAATCATCAAAACAAAAAAAATCAGAAAACTATCACCAGAAATTGCAAAGTTTCAGTTCGGGAGAACTAGAGTTCTTACAGTGGTATCAGAGAATTGATCCTACCAGCCTATGGTGTCAGTGGGTGCATATCAGACCAGCAGGTGGTCTTCTACATTTAGGACTATGGGTGCATCTAAGTTTAATGACTATATCTGCACTAGGTTTAATGAATATCAATCTCTTCCTAAGAAAATTCGAGATGTTCTCACTTTCAATCAGTTCTTGGGTGGACCAAAAGAAGAAGACGAAGAAGTTGTGAGAAGGAAAGAAGAAAAGAAAGAAGAGATTTTTATTGTTGGCACGCAAGATATGGGTGTCAAACATGGAGGATACATGGAAAAAACAAGCCATAACAGTTTAGATTTTTGTGACAGCAGTAAGGTTCCTATTGTGACCTTTTCACACATCACCCCATTCACAATGGGGACCCTCTAAATTTTGCTCCATTTTGGTCTTTTGGCTTTGGTTTTGGGTTGTTTTGCGTCTCTCTCTCTCTCTCTCTCTCTGATCTTTTTGTTCTTCCGAGGATGTCCCATCATTTGACCTAGTTGAAAGTTTGGCTAAGTCTGTGAAATTAGGGTTTTTACTCTTCAAGCTTGTTTGAGGTCAAATTGAGTTGTCAAATTGAAACCTAACCTTGGCACTACGATCAAGAAGCTTCAAGCAAGATCCCACTTAATTTTCATTGAATCCGAACAACTTACTATTTTTAGTAAGTGCTCAAATTGGGTTCTTTTTCTCAAAATTCTGGAATTTTGACTGCTCCAACACATTCAGGTAACTTCAAGGTGCTTGCACGTAAAATTTGAACAGATTCTAACAACTTGCTATTTTTAGCAGTTCTTGTTTTGGGAGTCATTTCGAGGATTTGCACGTATGCTTTTTCAACGCATGTTTGGAGGATCTTTTTGGGTTTTTCAAGACCTTTGCGATGATATAACATGCAAGCCAGGATGATGACTTTCAACAATTCAAGCTTCAGAGGCTATTTCGAGGGTTTGCATGCAAGATTTTTCAATGCATGTCAAGATATCCTTTATGGGTTTTTCGAGAGCTTCGCAACGATGTGACATGCAAGCGGAGTTGATCATTTTTCAGGAACTTACTATTTTTAGTCAGTGCCTACATGTAGACCAGTTTATTGGGTTTTTCTTGGTTTCTTGAGATCTCTCGGGCAATGTGACATGCAAACTCATCCGGCAGTCAATTAATCACTTTTCAAGCACCTACTATAAATAGCAGGTTCACTCCGGCAGCCACCCGACACTTCAGTTCCGCAAGCAGAGCATCATGCAGCAGAAATCAAGTCAAGCGAACGTCATTTGAGGCACATGCAAGACAGATTAGAGTTTCCTACTTTGGAGCCTAAAAAGAGGGGTAAAAGGCCAGAATTTCGAAAAATGAAGGTATCCCAACATCCTTCAAGCAATCTACTGGAAAAATTTGGGCACAATCCAAGCACTTACTATTTATAGAAAGTTGTCTCCAGAGCAAGGCTATAAATAGCAGGTCAGCACAAGGGGCGGGTGTAAACAGGTTCACCAAGCAACAAGGATCACATGGTGAAAATTTCAGGCCAAACAGAGTTGCAGAAGACAAGAATCAAAAACTTGCTAAAAATAGAAGGTGAAGACAGGTTGGCATCAAAAGTTTCTAAGTACGAGAAGTTCCTCCTCATGCCCTCAAATGCGCCCAAGGTTGAGAGGATGTTGATAAAAAAATTGCTAAGTATGAAAAATTCCTCTACCTTACCTCAAATGCGCTCAAGGTTGAGAAACATGGCTTGAAAATTCTAAGGCGTGGGAATTCCTCCTCCCTACCTCAAATGCGCCCAAGGTGTAAGCAACTAGAATGTTGAAAAAATTCTAAGTGTGGGATTTCCTCCTCACACCCCTATATGCACCCAAGCTTGCAAGAGAAAAATGCAGCAATGAGGAAAATATTCTAAGTGTTGAACAATCCTCTTCTCTATGTAAAATGCGCCCTCGAGGTCAAGGTGATGGTGTAAAAAAATTCTAAGTATCAAAATAGAAGTATGCACCCTCAAATGCGCCCTCAAGGATGTGGAGAAGCATAAAAGGTTTCTAAGGCATCAAAAATGAAAGCTCAAGGGTAGCAATGCGCCCATCAACATGAAGCCACCTCAAAAAAAAATTTGTAAGTCTAAAATCAAAGTAGACATGCCTAAATGCGCCCACCCTGGAGTAGAGAGCCTTGAAAATTTCTAAGGCATGAGAAATCAAAGCGTCAACATCAAAAGGCGCCCTCAAGGAAAATGGAAGCTTGAGAAGCAAAATGTGCTTAAATAGAGAGGTAATGGCATGAAAATCACCTAAGGCACAAAATGGGAGTAGGCTATGTCAAATGGGCCCATGGGGAAAAACGCCTAGGGCATATGGAAATGGAAGCTAGAGGGCTAAAATGCGCCCTCATATGAAAGCATAGACCTTCATATGCGCCCAAGGACAAATGGGTGGAGCCTTCAAGGTTGCTAAGGCATGAAAAATAAAAGTAACCCATGCTAAATGTGCCCTCAAGGAAGGTGATGATATGAAATTTTCTAAGTAGCGAAATGAAAGTAAGCACATCAAAATGCGCCCTCAAGTGAAAGCTAACCCCATGAAATGCGCCCAAGGGGGTGATGGAGTTTCAAATTCTCTAAGGCATGGAAATCAAAGCTAGAAGGCTAAAATGCGCCCCCAAATGGAAGTAGGCTATGTCAAATGCGCCCAAGCCTAGATGATGCTAAGAAGAAAATGCCTAAGGTAGAAGGAAATCGAACTTGCAAGGGTGAAATGCGAGGTTTAAAAGTCTCTAAGTAAAGGAAAATGGAAGCTCATAGGCTGAAATGCACCCTTGAGGGAAGTGGAAATGAAAAAATTTCTAAGTATGAGGGAAATGAAACCTCACTAGGAGAAATGCGCCCAAAGAAGAAGATAGGTTCAAATTCTTCTAGGAAGTGAATACGTGCCCACAAAGAAGGATAAGTGTTTGAAATTCTCTAAGGCATAAAAAGCTTCTAAGTTACAAAATGAAAGCATCACCTTCCAAAGGCACCCAAGGTTGGAAAAGATAAAATGAACATTAGTGGAGAATATTTTCAAGGGTGAGAAAAATTAAATGTACCCCTTCGTGTGCACCCTTGAGCAACAAAGTAAAAAAATATATATTTCTTCTATGGGGGTCTTTGAGTATTTTCTGAGGATATAGGTTTTGAATGCATCGCGCCTTGGCTTATGATTTTAAATGGACGTTGGCTCGTGAATGATAAAAATTTCTAAGGGAGACAAATTTCCTAAGGCTCAGATGGATGAAATTTTCTAAGGCATAGAAAAGAAGGTAGAAGAGGTCAAATGCACTCAAGCTCAAGATGGGTGGAATTCTATCTAAGTCATCAAGCTCCTAAGGATAGGTGGACAAGACAGGTGAATGAAATTGTTAAGGCAAGAGGATGAAAACATCAAGATGGCATACGCCCTAGCACACAGATGTTCAAAAGTTATGAAGATTTGCTAGAAAAGGGATCAATTTTGTCAGATCTAGAGGTCAAGCAAACCTTGGAAGTCAGAATGTGAAAATTAGGTAAGTGAGGTGAATTTATGTTATAAGTGTTCTCATGCTCTTCTTTTTGTTTTGCAGGATGAACGCCGAGGCCAAGGCATGAGGACTTGAGGTGATGAAGCTGGACAACGTTATAACCTTGGAGGGAGAAAAGTTACACATTCGAAACTCCTCCATGATGTCTCATTTGCAGGAAGAAGATGTTGGAGGAAACGGCTAAGTGTTGGGATTTCTCCACAAACACCTAATATGCACCCAACTCAAGAAGGCATGCAACAAAGTAACGATGAAGAAATTAGGTGAAAAAGTTCCCAAGGCAAAGGAAAATGGTAGTGAAAAATTGTCTAAGGCATTAAGAACGTGATGCAAAAGAGGCTAAATGCGCCCAAGGCAGTGGGCTAGAGAAATGTGAAAGTTATAGGAAAGAAATGCATCCAAGAATTAAGGCAACATGAGGGCTTAATGGAGAAAAAATTAAGCAAGGATGGTTGAACTGAGTGTTGTTGTATAATCGCCTCCTCCTAACGCAACAAAATTGGAAGGCAGAACAGAGAAAGTCTTGCTAGACGAGAATCTTCTGATGATAGTGGGCATTAATTGCTCATGGTAGTTTCTGCAGAGGAGTGGAGAATCTTCTATTCATTTATTACCCCACTCCTCTATGTGGCGGTTTTTAGGGCAAAACCCTAATTAGGGCATATGTAGCTCAATCTAAGCCCTTCATTGTAATCAAATCTAAGCCGTTTGTTGGACTGGGCCAACTATAAAAGGGGCATCCCCATTTGTAACATATTAGATTAAGAAATCAGAGAGTAGAAAGGATAGAAGTTAGAATAGAGAGTAGCTTAGAAGTTAGCATAGCTTAGATTGAGGAGGAAAGAAAGCTTTCCCTTTGAAAGTTTTGTAAGAAGTTGTTGTGAACACTCTCATGATATAAACAATTTTCATTGATTGGTGACTCCTTTTATTGTGAGCAGCTTGCAAGGCTTTTTCGTCTTTTCGATTCAAGAACTTTAAAGTAGAGTAGATTTCATTTCATGCAAATGTTTGGTAGTTGTGGAATGTGGTGTTTAATTTGAGCAAGCTTCGCTTATCCATACCACTAGCAGGCTCACTGATGGTGGGTTTGCCTTGCGTGGTCAACTGGAAATATTGTGGAATTAACTTCAATTTCGGTTTGACTGTTGGTATGCGTCGTTGTGATGGTATCTGCATGTTGAATCGTGATTTGAATATCTCTAATTACTCCTTTTATGATTGCACCAGTTCTGTGGAAGCCGTCTGAAGTGAGGCAAAGCAGAGCCCGATTGGAGTTTGCAAAAGTTGATCCCCATATCCCGCGTGTAGATTAGTCCATAGCATCTCTAAATCCCTATATCTCTTTAAATTCCGCACTTTCTGGTTAGCTGAGGAAACCAGAGCGTCACTGACAAATCTCCTGAAATTTGAGAATTCTTTTCTTCTGAATGAGCAACTCACATAAGTCCCTTGAAATAACCAGCAAATCACATCGAGCCAACTAAGACTATCCCCTGCATAAGGAACCTTGGAGTTAAATGTATGATCTTTCTGGCAATCTTAGCATGCAGAATACTTTGTTCAAGAGAGGATAGAGTATCCATTGGGAAACTTTATTCTGTGTTGGTGCGGTCACAAAACACCCATCAACAATTTCGTTGCATCAGCATGAGACAACAACTAATTCACATGAGGGTGATGGTTCGATAGAGTTGTCTGTTGTGACCTTTTTCACACATCACCCCATCAAGATGGGGACCCCCTAAATTTTGCTCCATTCTGGTCTTTTGGCTTTGGTTTGCTCTCTCTTTGGTCTCTGGTCCTTCCGGGGATGTCCTGTCGTTTGACCCAGGTTAAAGTATTGGTTAAGTCTGTGTAATTAGGGTTTTCATCCTTCAGGCTTATTAAGGGTCAAACCGAGTCACGAAATTGAAATCCAAGCTCAGTACAGCAGTCAGAAGACTTCCAGCAGAGTCCCCCTAAATTTTCACTGTATTCCGGCAACTTACTATTTTTAGTAAGTATTCAATTTGGGACTATTTTATTGAGATTTTGGAATTCTGTCAGTTCCACTGCATCCGGGTAACATCAAGCTGCCTACACGTAAATTTTGAGCTAGATCAGACGACTTGCTATTTTTGGCAGTTCAAGGCTTCAAGAGCCATTTTCAGGGTTTCCACATGAGCTTTTCAGATGCATGTCTGGAGAATCCTTCTGGGTTTTCCAAAACCTTCGCAGTGATGTAACATGCAAACCGAGACGACCACTTTCAGAGTTCAGCCTTCGGAGGCTGTTTTTAGGGTTCGCATGCAGTGTTTTTCAACGCATGTCGGGTTTTTCCTTCTGGGTTTTCCAAGAGCTTCGCAACAGTGTGGCATGCAAGCAGAGAAGATCAAATTTCGAGGACTTACTATTTTTAGCCAGTGCATGCATGCAAACCAATTTTCTGGGTTTTTCTGGGTTTCTTGAGATCCCACAGACAATATGACATGCAAAATCATTCGGCAGTGGATGAGTCACTTTTCAAGCAGTTTCTATTTTTAGCAGGTACACTCTGGCAGCCGCCCAACACTCCAGTTCAGCAAGCAGAATGACATGCAGAAGGAACGAGGACAAACGGAGACCGTTCGGGATACATGCAAGTCAAATTAGGGTTTCCACTTTTATAGGGGGTAAAATCCAAAAATAGCCGAAACGAAGTACCCCACCCATGTCAGCACACTTCAAGGTACCTGCTGGCAAAATTTGAGCGAAATCGGAGAACTTACTATTTTTAGTAAGTCAGGGCACGGCTATAAATAGCAGGTCTGCACCCGAGGTTGGCATCAGAGTGACCCTCAAGCTATCAAGATCAAGCGTTGCAACTTTCAGGCAAAACGGAGCTACTGAAGTCAGAAAGTCAAAACTTACTATAAATAGCAGGTGGCTATAAATAGCAGGTCAGGGCAGAGGACTGGCAAAACAGGTTCACAAGGTGAAGAAGATCATATGATGAAATTTTCAGGCAAAATGGAGCCTTAGAGGTTGAAAATCAAGGGACTTGCTAAAAATAGCACAACTTGCTAAAAATAGAATGCATAAACAAAGGCAAGCAGAGGCATGGAAAATATTCTAAGTGTGGGAAAATGAAAGTATCCCCTTCAAAATGCGCCCACCTCACAGATTGATAGCTTGAAAATTTCTAAGGCATGAAATAAAAGCATAACATGCTAAATGCGCCCAAGTCATGTTGGGAGAGTTCAAAAGTTTCTAAGTCTTTGAAAACAAAAGCTCATACCTAAAATGCGCCCTCAAGACAAGCAGGTGGAGACTTCAAAAATATTCTAAGGCACAAATCAAAGCATGACACTTAAAATGCGCCCTCAAGGCAAGCAAGAGGACTTGAAAATTTTACTAAGTGTGCAAAAATGAAAGTAAGACCCCTCAAATGCGCCCATGAAGGGGATGAAAGTTGAAAAAGTTTTTAAGTGTTGGAGAAATAAAAGCTCACCTCATGAAATGCGCCCTCATCTTGAAGCTACCCCATCAAAATGCGCCCAAGGAAGATGTTGCCTAGTGAAAAGCGGCTAAGGCATTGAAAATAGAAGTTCACCCTGTGAAATGCGCCCTCAAGAAGGAGAAAAGGTGAAAAATAAACTAAGGCGTGTGAGATAGAAGTAGACCCCATCAAATGCGCCCTTGTGGTTGGGCCGAAATATTTCTAAGGCATGAGAATGAAGCATGACACCTAAAATGCGCCCTCAAGACAAGCAAGTGACTTCAAAAGTTTCTAAGGCAAAAAGAAAATGAAAGCAGGCCATCTAAAATGCGCCCAGGGAGATAAAGAGGAAATAGAGCCTTGAAATTCGTCTAAGGCATGAAATGAAAGTGCCACCTCTAGTTTGCGCCCATCAAGTAGAAGCTCTACATCTAAAATGCGCCCACCTTGAGGAAGTGCCTTGAAATTATTCTAAGGCATTGGAAATAAAAGTGGATGGGTGGAAATGCGCCCATGATGGAGAAGTAGTTTAGAAAATGCCTAAGTTCAAAATAAAAGCTCACAGTAGCAAATGCGCCCACCCCATGGATGAGATCTGAAAAATATGCTAAGGCATTCAAAATGAAAATTGAGGCTATGAAGTGCGCCCATTTCCAGCTGGTGAAGAAAAATTTCTAAGGCACTAAAATCAAAGCTCCACCTATGAAATGTGCCCAACATTGTGAAGGGGGTTACATGAGAATTGGCTAACGCGTGGAAATAAAAAAAATATATACCAAGGGAAATACGCCAAGGAAGAAAATGTTAGAAATATTTTCTAAGTGAGATAAATATTGCACTGGAGAAAGTACGCCTTGATATGAATTGAAAATAATTTTCCAAAGGCATTCAAATGAAGTGGACACAGTGATGAAATTTTATTTCCAAGGCGAAAGCAACTGATATATTTTTCCATGGGTCAAATAAAAATTAAATGAACCCGTTTAAAATACACCCATGGGTCGGGAAATTTTAAAATTAATTTCCTAAGGGAAATTTTAATATTTTCAGAGGAAATTCGTTTTGCCTAGATTATTTTCCTGACGGAAGTTAAATCTCAGAGGATGAATTATTTCGAGCATGCAAGTGATTTTAAATCACCCAGAGTTGAATATCTTAAAGAGAAAATTTAAAATGTCTAAAGCAAATTTTATGAAATCGAGGATTTAAATGACAGACATTTTAAAAGTTGGAAATAAATTTGCAACTCCCACGAAATTTTTCGGGTTGAATTTATTTAAACACTGCGAGATTTTAAAATAGAATTTTAAATCAAGTCAAGTGATTTTTTTTTTTCTCGCGAGTTGTTTAAATCACCAAGAGTTAACTGGCAGACTAAGAGGAAGGATTCGAATTTTTTTACAAGGAAGGAATCATTATTAATGGCAACTGCCATAATGACCGGCTGACGACTAGCCCACTACTGCGCTTGAATTAGAAGATACCGAACGAAGAGAGTGGAAAATTGATGAAGGTGCTAAAAATAGCCCAAGCACTACTTAGCAGGATTCTCCGAAAAGAGTTATTTAAACAATCTCTTCTCTCATTTCTCCTCACATTGTTTCGAAGTTGAAGTTGCTGAAGAAGTTCTTGAGAGATTGAAATATTTTCGAAGTGGTTGAGGAGAGAATTTTTTTGAGAGTTTATTTTATTTCGGAGTGTTGAGTTGCTGAAAGTGCGAAGTGCTAGAGAAATTTTCATTTGCCGAGACTCTTTCTTTCGAAAAGCTGAAAGTGTGTTGCTGCAATTTCGAAGTTGAAGGTTGAAGTTGTTTTCCGGAGTTGCTGGAAGATTTATTTGTTGAAGTTGCTGCAGAGTGTTGAGTTGCAGAAATTTATATTGTGCTGGAGATTTATTTCGAAATTGCTGGGTATTGAAGTTCCACGAAAGTTGAAGCTTGCTGCAGATTTTACTTATTCGAGCTGCTAGAAGTTGAAAATTGTTGAGGTTAACGAAGTCGAAACAAAGGATTTAATTCATTTTGTGCTGAGAAATTATCCACATTGCTGAAAGTTGGTAGTTGGCTGCAGTTTTTCTTCGCCAGTCGAAAGTGCAGTCGTTGAAAGCTTCTTTATAAGCTTGAAGTTTTTTATACAGTCCGAGGTTTGGAGTTAGTAATTTATGCTGAGAGTTTTTATTTTCAAAAAGCTAACTCCACGTTCGCAGCCGTCTCGAAGGTTACTTCATTTTATTTAAAAAAATCTGCAGCCTAGCTTATTGCTATTCTATTTTATTTTGCAGATGGCCGGAGCAAAGGATGTTGCAGGAACAAGCAGAGCCGCAGGCAGAGCTGCAAACACTGAAGCAGGCAAGGCTAGCTCATCCCGGCAGGCAATGATTAAAAGGCTCGCTAAGCCATTTCTCCCAAAGTCAGCAATAGTTTCAAAGTTGGCGGGATTAAATGACACCAACCTTGGTTCATTTAATCTAAATGCACTCAAATCGAGGATGTTCGGGCTAGGGGACCATCAACCATCAGTCACGGCACATAATATAATGAAGAGTGGAATCTACGCAGCTGCTAGTTTTCCGCCAGCAATTCAGTGTCCGGAGCTAATTATGGAGTGCGCCAATCACTACAAGCTAGAACGTAGGACGATTGTCTCTCCGGATGGTAAACTGCTCGCCAACTTCACACCGGATGCCATCGGAGAGGCATTTGGGATTCCGACTGCTGAGGAGATGTTATACAGGACAAATAAGAGGGCAGATAAGATGTACTCTTCCTCTTTCGAAAGAGTCACTGCAGTCATTAACAGAGTTTGGATGCAGAAGCCGAGGCCACCCCGCACTAAGCTCCCAAAGCAGATAATTGCCGAGGACGTGAAACAAGAATACTGTGATTTGATAATGATGCTGAGCCGGGTGAATGGGAGTGCACAGGCTTACATTTTCGAGCCTTGGATGTTCTACTTCATCGAGATCATCTTGGAAGGAAAGGAGTGTGTCGATTGGGCTAGGATGATTAGCAACCACATCGATGAGCAATTCAGGAGCCTGAAGGTGACGAAGACTTTCTACATGAGCTCATATGTAATTTACATGTTGGCCAGAATGACTAAGTACAAAGGGATTTCGTACAAGGAGCCAATCGGCTGTGCCCCTGGTCAATTCAAAATCCACGAAGCCTGCACACAGCTACATTTAGCTAACATTGCCAACTATAAACGGGCAAATGATGCATTCACAATGCACATCGCGAGGACACTTCAGCAGAGGACGCAGCAGAGAATATCTAAAGAAGCACAGACATTGATTGAGGGATATGGGTATTGGCTCATCCAATTCCCGAAATTCACATATATTAGGCTGCAGGGGTTCACTTCGTATCCGTATCGGTTACCACGATACCCCACTGATCACATAGTAATGCTTGAGGTATCTAGGCAATTGATTGCCTACGATAAGATTCAGAAAAGGAAAAAGAAGGGTGGACTTGATTTCCCTATCACCATGGGAAATTCCATTGAGATGTGTCCCTCTTTGCAGGCAGCCCGAGAGGCAGAGGACGAGCTGCAATCTTATCATTTGTCATATCACACAGGCAGGCAGGATTTCGATCCTTACAGGAACATCCGGATGATACAGAACGTTGAATACCGGCACAGAGCTCATCTGGAGGACTTTTGGGCAAATGCAGTGGATGAGGCTGAGATAAGAAGAAGGATGTTTTCCAGACTTCCTCTCAAGTTGATTAGAGAATGTGAGATTATTCCAGTTCCCGACCAGGTGGAGGAGGATGTCAACGTCATGCAACCCGACTATGGTTCAGTTAGGGATACTCCTGTCCCACCACCTGATTGGTCCGAGCCAGAGATCATGGACTTGGACACGCTTTCTATCCCGGTGATGACTTTTACCAGGACTTGGGTCGACAGACATGTATGCAGACTCAAGAGCAAGTCGATCGCCCTTACTTATAGCTTGATGGGTGACCCAAGGCCGTTATCGGTAAAAAAGGGGAAACAAATTGCTCAGACATCGAGGGCACAAGTAGAAGTGCCAACCCAACCGATACCGTTGAGGATAGAACAAGCATCACCCGTGCACTCACAAACTCAGTCTTCGAGTTTGAGAGTGGTTTCATTATTTGCCGATCAGAGGGCAGGATTGGAGGAAGAGCGGGGACTTGAGGAGGTAGATCAGCCCAACGCCCGGGAATCAGCTAGTGTCAGTCTATCCAGGGGCGGCCAACAGGAGGAGGAAGAGGAAACAATGGCCGACACCCATTTTCAGCAGATGTTGGACACGGCTTTGGAAGAAGAAGAAAACACAGAACAGGGGACCCAAGGGTCGGGAGATACTCAGCTTATAGAGGAGGATGAGCCCGAGCAAACCAGTGCAAGAAGGGAGGAAGTGCACGAGATGGAGGCAACAGAAGAACAGCCCCTTGTCATTTGTAATCCACAGCAGACAGTGCCTGATTGGCTTTCCGACAGAATGAGGAGAGAACCCGAGGATGATACGGATCCGGCCATTGAGATGGAGGAGTTCCTCAGGAGGATCAGTGCGCCACCAGAGAAGAAAAGGGCCCGAAAGTTTTCAAAGATCTCGACTGACGAGTCAGGCTCTCGCACGCTTCAGGTGGCTATTCCGAGGGAAGATTGTGATCGAACCGAGGAGAGGCCTGAAAATTACGTGATCACCACAGTAGAGTTGGGTCATCCTACGGGAGCCCAAGTTATCGAGGAGTTCGATAACTCCTATCAGGCATTGAAGGATCAGTTGCTCCGCACGGAGGGGAAGTATAAGAAATTGAAGAAGGAGCACAAAACCTTGATAGGATATATGCAGAATCTAGCACGTCCAGGTGAACCAGCGGACCCGGCAGTGGAACGTCCATCGGCTTCCGGACAGTTGTTGCCTTAGAGGATTTGAAGAAAATGGAAACGGAGGCAGACAAGTGGGTTAGCCGTGTTCATACCGAGACAGGGAAATTCATGGAGGACCTGCCGATGCTTATCGACAGGCCTCAAGTATTTTGGCACGGATGGATATAGTAGATCAGGCCTGGGGTGATACTCGCATCTATCAAACGAAGACTGTACTTCGTTTGGGGGCTTTGATGCATATACCTCTAGAAACCTTGGTGGATGGAGGTGTAATTCAGAGAGGTGATAGGTATGATTTCACCAGTTGGTACTCCTCGGTGGTCACAGGCCGTGGATTTCACGACGCAGCAAGGGCAGATTCAGCTAAAGTGAGGAAAGCAATGGGCAACATCTTGGGGGGAGTCCTCAATACATTAGAAGCCATATTTGCTAGAAAGTTGGTCCCAGAGGAGATAACTGCTGATGGCTTGAAAAGTAGACTGCCTCCATTCTTCTCAGCTGCGAGGTCACTTGTCCTGGATGACTTTGAGAATGTCTCCACGTTCTCTAGTATAATTCAGCATACCCAGGACGCCTTAGTGACATGGAGGAAATCTTACACCAGATACAGACAGACGGTAGAAGTCTTGGAGTTCCAGCTCAACCATATTCCACCGATCTCTGCACAGGAGGTTGAAGCAGTATTGGCCCGATTGATCGAGTTTGCTATCCGGGAGAAGGCCAGTGGGAACGCGCTGCTTGATGAGGATCTTCTTGATGATGGTAGTGGGCATTAATTGCTCATTATGATTCCTGCAGGGGAGTGGAGAATATTCTGTGCATTCATTGCCCACTCCTCTCTGTGGCGGTTTTTAGGGCATAAACCCTAATTAGGGCATAGGTGGCTCGATCTGAGCCCTTCATTGTAATTTGATCTAAACCGTCCACTGAATTGGACTTATTATAAAAGGGGCATCCCCCCTCATTTGTAAAAAATTAGATAGAGATTAGAATTGGAATTGGATCAGAGCTAGAGAGTAGAAGGCATATAGCATTTAGCTTAGAGGTTAGCTTTAGGTTGAGGAGGGAAGAAAACTTTCCTTTGAAAGTTTTGTAAAAGGTTGTTGTGAACACTTTTCATAATACAAAGAGTTTCATTGCTTGGTGATTTCTTTTTTGTTATGAGTAGCTAGCAAGGCCATTTCGTCTTTCCAATTCAAGGTAGATAGAGTAAAATAGATTTTTATTTTATGCAAGTAGTTGTTAATTGTGGAGTGTGGCGTTGTGATTTGAGCATATCTTCTTTCATCCATACCGCTAGCGGACTGGCTGACGGTGAGTTCGCCTTTCGTGGTCAACTGGAGTAGTAGCGCTTAACTTCGATTGTGACTCATATGTCCATATGCATCGTTGTGATGGTATGAACATGTTGTGTCATGGTTTGAATATTTTCTCATCCTTTGAAGATTGCACCAACTTTGTCGGAGTTGTTCGAAAGGAGACAAAGCAAAGTTTGGTTTGAAGATTGTTTAAGTCGATCCTCGTCCTCCACCCTTTAGAAGTAGATTTGTAGAATCCCTATCCCTATCCCCTTTAAATTCTGCATTTTCCGAGTCAGTCTAGATACCAGAACAATATTGCCAAATCATTCATGTCCTAATTGCTTCACAGAATCGAACAACTACGTAAGTCCCCTTGAAATAACCAGCAAAACACATCAACCAACTGAGTCTATTCGCGATAAAAGGAACCTTGGAGTCGAACACATGAACTTTCAAGCAATCTTAGCATGTGGGACACTTTGATCAAGAGAGAATAGAGTGACCGTTGGGCAACTTTATTCTGTGCTGGCGTTGTCATAAAAAGCACGTCAACATTGTCAAAGGAAGATACTCAAGGTTTGGGTATCAGTACTTATTGATGCATTATGTGTTAAAGATTCATGCCATAACAAATTTGTTTTTTCAAATCAGACCATAGAAAACAAATCAGAAAATTCATTAATTGGCAATGAGTCCCAAGATCACTCTTCGGAGGGATATGCAGTTACTATGGAAGAAGAAGTGTGCAAAGATATTGTCAAATTGGTAGCTTCTATTATGTCAGTGGAGCCATCCCATGTGGTACATAACAGCAGTACCATTGCTAAGGAAGTGGGTAGAGTTGATGGCTCACATGATGGTGGGAGTCTGTGTTCTATCTCTCTCAGTAGAGAGAAGGGCACAAGGAGGGAGGAGGGCGTTCAGGAGGAGGAGCATGAGCCAATGAAAGAGTTAGATTCTACTCGTTACTCTTGGGATTCAGAGATGGACGATTCATATCAGCATGGAGTGGGTGTACAGTTTGTGAATAATCCATTATTTGAGTCTGAGGCAAAAATGGTTTATGATAATCCACTCTTCGAGCTAGATGTTGATCTCCCTCCTGAAACTAGTTCAGAGTTGAGCGATAATTGCAGTGTTTGGGATCTTTCTAGTGCATCGAGATTCCAAACAAGCTTCAAGGAGGACTTTTATAGTGTGTACATGGTGAGAAGTGCTTACAATTTTTCCTTTGATCCACTTGTACATGATTTGTATTTGATGCACAATTGTGCACATCATGATTCTCTTTGTGCAGTCGAGGGAAGAAAATCATTTTTGTGCTCAAAGTTACCATCTTCAGAAGATGAGCCTAGAGGCTGCAAGTACTTGACTCAGTTGTTTTCAAGGGATTACTTGCAAGATCAGAGGTTGGTTTACCATCATGCTGGTGTGTACCTGATAGAGTTTGCTACTTCAGGGTTTCAATGGGAGACAAGGCTTCTTGGAGGTTGTTGTGGCAGTGGGCATGATGGCTTGGTTAGTCAGCACATCCATGGGAGTTTGGTAGAGGATAGAGAGAGATTTTGTGTTGCAAATACTTTCATATATTCGTATCTCTTCATGATGGATGGATGTGAGGTTCGTTTGTATTGGGATCCAGGCGACAGGTTTGGCACTATGTATCGGATCTCCCAGTGGATTGCTTCACCACTCCTGGCATAGTGAAGTTGAGAACAGTTTTGCGCAAAGGAAGTCAGAGGATATCAGACATGGCAGACTTCCATTCTGGATTTGGGATCCAAGAAAATTTTGTTGGACACTCTTCAGTTTGCTAAGGGATCCTTCAGGTGCATCAAGATCCCAATCGGGTTTTACTGGGGAGTATTGTTGTGTGTACATGATGTGGATTGCTTGCAATTTCACTTTTGATCCTCATGTACATGAATTGTTTCAAATGCACAGTTTTGATGCACGTGGGTTGGACAGTCGGTATAACATCTCGCATTGTGCAGGTATGGGAAGCAGACCTTATCAGCATTATGAGTTGCTTCCTCTTGAGGTTCATGCTCCTGAGATACATAACACCGGATATGCAGTCGGTTACAATGATTTGTTAGTTGTTCATATGCTAGTGCTTCAAGAGTCAGTTATGGCTGCGAGGGACATTATACAAGTCTTCCCTTAGGATCAAGGTGGAGTGATCTTCTAGAGGATTTTCTTTTGCCAGTTGAGATTTCTTGGGGACAAGCAATTTCAGGGAGGGCGGACTGAAATGTCACCTTTTTAGCTCATTCCAGTTTCTCATTGGTTTAGCCTATTAGCTAACCCTCGTAGGCTAATAAAGATGGGTTGAAGGTCTTATTTTGCTGATATCAAAGTGTTTTCTTCTCCAGAGCTCAGTTTGGTTCAAGATTACCCTTCATTCAATGATTCAAGACTCAATTTCACACACTTACTATTTATAGTAAGCCATCAGGTCATGAGAGTCCAGTGTTTCTATTTATAGTAAGGCACCTAGACGTGTTGTGGAAGCAATGTTGATCCCAGTTTTTAGTTGGCCTAGCGAAATAAGGATAAGTGTGCAAGCTATATCATTTAATTATTATTAAAGGTGACTTTAATAATAATTAATCATTAAAAGCATATTATAAAGTTATATTATAGCTTTTTGTCTAAAGGGGGCCATTTAATGACTTAAAGTGCATTTAATGATGGGCGCCCACTTTGAGGAATTTTTATAAAGTTATTAAATGCACATTTAATATTATTTTAAAATGATTGAAAAGAACCTTCTAGAGGGTCCACCTCTTCTTGGAGAAAAATTATATAAAGGGATCAACCAAGCTATTAATGAATCATCCAAGATTTTGATATTTGGCTTTAAAGTGTTTTGTTGTGGAGAAGAGGAAACCTAAGGTTTCTGCAATTTCTGCATTTCTTGATCATTGGGAACAAAAACTCTCATTGATTCACATACCTGAGGTTGTAAAAGATCTTTTGAAGGATTGCCTATGAGATTGGCTTCATCCAGGAGTCAACATTGTGCTTCATGAAAGGATTAATCAAGGGTTACAGAGAATATTCATTTGCAGATCAGAAGTTTGAAGTTTATCCATTGAAGATCATTTTCAGTTGTGGGCATCGACTTGAAAAATAAATAGCAGCTAGTTTATGGCAATTTTATGATCAGATTCTGTGTGCAACTAAAAGAAGAAAATTGTACCAGTATATATCATTTAAAGTCGTGGCATTGAAGGAGGAGTATAGCAGCGATTTGGGTAAAGTAAATATATATAAAATTGTGGCATGATTGAGGGTTTGTAGCTGTTGGGAGACAAATCGATTTGCAGACACTAATTCAAGGGAAAATCATGGATAATCAGATTGAGGGATCGCAACCTTTATAGGCGTCTTTGCATTATCTGGTGAAGGGACAATCGTGAACAAGCAGAACACAGCATGCATAGGGAAGAACCGTGGCATGTTGGGAACATATAATTAGAGCACACCATCAAGTACTTCAATAAGCAAACTGCCATCACATTCCAGGTTTCTCATTGCATATCAATATCATTTAGTTTGGCTTCATTGCATTGTATGGGTCGCCGCCTTATAGAGGCTGTAGTTGCATATTCGGTAAAGACATTGTAATAGCATTCTTCCATGCATAATGTAAGCCAAGAGTCTTGGCAATCGCATACAATTAATATATTCAATAAAGGAGGAATAAGGTTGCTTCATAATTGTTTGTCAATATGACCATCGTCATGGTTACTTATTTCAGTTCATAGGTTTGCATGGCAAATGTTTGTACTTTGTAGTAATGTCAATTAAGCTAAAGGTGCATGTTTTATATCATATTTGGATTGGAAGGTTACAATTAGTTGCTGCTTTGCATTTCAATATTTTAAATTACTTCTTTCAAGTCATTTGCAATCATCAAAACAATCCAATAATAAAAAAAAAAATCAGAAAACTATCACCGGAAAGTGCAGAGTTTCAATTGGGGAGATTCTTACATCCCAACTCAGTGTTACCATGGGTTCTCGCACTATGCTCTTAGAGGCTTATTCAAGCTTTTGGACCATACTTACTATTTATAGTAAATCACTAGGGTCTTTGGTATGGTCAGCTAGCGGAATTACTATATTTGGCATGATGGTGTGGTTATATCTCGGAGTTATATTGCTTAATATTGGTCCTATGCATTAATATTAATAACGTCAAATGGTGAAGTTAAAAATTAAATAATTTAACTTTATACATTATTAAAATATATTAAAAGGGACTTTATTATAAAGGGGATGTAAGTGATTTTTAAAGTATATTTTATGATATAAAGTATAGCGCGCCATATTAAAAAAAATGAATGGTGGGAAATTAAAGTAAATTATATGAAATGAAAGTCAAATGCAAATTGGGCATGGAAATATAAAAGGGCATTGAAAGCTCATTTTGCTCATTCATGTTAAAGAAGATTATTTTGATAAGGGTTTTGTAGGAGATTGGAGAGTCTGGAAACACTTAGCTTTTTGAGGGCGAAATCCCTCAAGAAAAATAGCTCGGTGTAGGAGTGAAAGATCTCCCAAGCCAGCTTGCAGACAATTTCATTTCAGGAGTTGTGCATTGTGTTTACAGAGATTGTCAGAAAAATTACAATACGATTCATTATTCCGGGTTCCAATGATTTGTCAGGAGATTGCAAGTTTATTAATTATCATTGACAGAGCAAGGTATTTGCAGAGGTTTTCCAAAGAATTATCAAAGTGTTTGCGGGCGTGGAGTTTCCAAGCAAGGGTTTGAAACATTCATTCTGCATATGTTAAATATTGATTTGACCTAGGCATGAGGATTGGTGTTTGGCATCACTCCATTCTTTAATGTTGGGCATGAACGATGTATAAGCTAGGCATGAGGCTAGCAGCGATCATGCAATTATCATTCTGCTCATTTGTACTGCATTCACTATTGCAGACCCTTGAGGAATGATTTGCTGAATATAGCAGCTTCTTGTGGATAGTGTGAGGACTTCATTCGCAGTTTGTCTGAGTTCTAGGGTGCTGAAATGCTACAAGGAGACTAAGCGAAGGGCGTGGAGCTATTCTGAGCTAAATCGTTGATCTTAGGGGCCGCCAAATTGGGGGTTCCTGCCATACAGGTAGTCATGGATTTTCTGTGCATACACAGCTGCTGTGAGTGCAGATTACAGGACATTTCATGAAGATGGGACGTTTGCTAGCAAGAAAATAAGTTTTGATTTCATCATACCTCCAACCTGTGACCTTGAAGTGAAGAATTACCTGCAGCAAGCTTCCTAAAGTGGTATTTAATGTCATCTTGTTAGTGTTTTGAAGATCAAATAACACAACTGAAAGCACTCATAAAATTGCAACACATACGACAATAAACACAGCAAGATACTCTGGGAAAACCCTCCTCCCAAGGGAGAAAAACCCAACAAATATTTCTCTTATATAATGTAGGAATAAGAGCAGAAATCTGCTTACAACACAGACCCAGCAATGGCTGAATTTGATACAATGAATAATAGCACCTCTCCTAGATGCAAGGGTACAATGAATATGTTTCTCCTTCAAATCGGTCTGCTGCTACAGGATTATCATCTGCCGCTGCTACTCAATGATCTGCTGCTACACAATGAAGATTCGCTGTTGCTGCTGAAGATGATTCGCTGCTCAAGTATGAACTTCTTATAAGAATGCGAATTATGATTAATGAACTTGATATCTCTAAATGACAAATTCAACCCTGTATATATACAAAATGAGGCACCTCCTCAATTAGGTTGGCTCTCTTAGAATATCCCAATAATAAGGTAGGTCGGCCACCATAAGGCAATATAATGCGAATTTCAAGGAGGTTGGCCCAAGTACAAAATATAAAAACATAAGGAAGGTCGGCCCAAACTTAATTTATATTAACCTTTTGTGAAGCGACCCTTCACATATATAAATAAATATTAATGATCTCAACATCAAATTAAATAGCCAATAGGCTATTATTTAATTTGGTTTATTCTCAAATTATGTAGGCTGGAAGAAGCAGCCCTAAGCTGCTAATAACATCGACAATCTGTAGTTGCATTTCTGAACACATACATTGCTGTTATTATTGTATCTCAAATCTATTTATGTTAGTGGTTTCATACCTCTTCAATGGAATGAAAGTATACTAAATCTGAAACCTGTTATGTAATGAAATCTATGCATTGAAGTCACCATTGTGATTGCAAAATGGTTATACCACTGAAAAATGGTTCAGTTCAATTGTTATGCACATTTGGAATCAGCAAATACACTCAGTCCAATATCCTGCAAACTGTTTGACAAAATAATTAATGTGTCAAACTGAGATTTTAATCGTTAAAATAACTTTCAAAAACAAGAGGGAACTTTCCAGTGCTAGTGAAATAGTTTAAGTTGCCCTAACTAGGGTGGGACACTTCACATACATACATACATGTTAGAATGTTTGTCATTAATGTCAAAGGCATACAAAGAGGTTGTTATTAAAATCAAAGATGAATGACGAGATTATTAAAAGTGTTGTCATTAATGCATACACATGTTGTCATTGAGATTGAGATTAACAAGATGATGAGAAAGATGTTGGAAGAAGATTGGTAATGTTAAATTAAAGACTTAACATTATACCTATGCCTTCACTTTGCATTCAAAGATAACTATAAGCCGGCGTACGTCTTAGCGTAGTCGGCCGGTTGCTTTGATAATAAAACATTAGTCGTAGCGGGAATAATTAAGTATGGTTAATGGCATGTAACTAAGTCCTGATTAGTTATGGTAATGAAGCGGCACGACGGTTGGTTGCTCAACCACTGCCGAATGCTATATGTACTGGGATCATGTAGTCGGATGGGAGTTATGTGTGGAATTAATGATATTATGACAGTCAGATTGTACATGTTGATATTTGCAAGAAATGAATAGAAGTGGTTCGTGATTCAATCTTCTTATGTTATTCTATCTATGTGTTGCATATAGTTCAGTTTACTTCCTGTGTACGTAGTACGTTGATATAAACACTCCACGAGGTAAACATTTGGCGTCGTTGCCTAAGCGGACCAGGGAAGCACTTGATGTAATGGCAGCGTAATGGGCCAACCAGCGGACGAACCCATAGTAACGAATGAAGAAAGAGAGGACGACTTGACACGGGATTTGACAAATCTCTGGAACATATCCCTACGAGACCACGTACAGAGGCAAGCCCTCCGACGAGAAGTCCCTAAGGCAGTTATTTGGGATTGCCTCGAAGTAAACGACGAGGTTGATCACCTTCTCCACTACATGCCAAGATTGTTGGCCCGTCATTCCATCATCCTACAAGACCTTCGGGTGGAGGAGGAACAAGAAAGCTGAAGGCAGCAAATCTTGCAGCAGTACGAGGAACGAACCAAACAGGAAGAGGAAGAAAGGGATACTAGTCGGAGACGTACCCCTGGCAACCAACAATGATCGCGTGAAAGACCTGGAAATGCCCGTACAACCGAACAAGTAAAAGAACCAAGTACTATTTGGGCACGAAGTGGAGGAGGGAAGAATTCGGCAATCATTAAGAATACAAGAGCAAGAAAACTGGCGGCTGCGATTTAGTAAAGCACATTAGCACTCTGTGGAAGAGAGGGACGAGAAACCATTCGTCACCCCGTATGTAGAAAACCGTAAGAACCAAGAAAATGAGGAAGACTTGAGTGGTGAACTTGAGAACAATATCCAACGCTTTCAGGAGTTGTCCATATCGGACGACGACGAAGGACGGAGGACAGTGAGACCTGAGCCTAAGACCCTTTGGCAGAGGGAGCACCGAAGCAGAGCCCAGGAAACCCAAGGTGTAGAAGATGTTGACAGGGGACAGAAGGCTGACCCGTACATGGCCGAGAGTGCAAGTGACGCACCGGAACGTACCGAAACCAGTCCAGTCAGGTGTAATACACAGGGAGGACAGCGGGGCAGGATGGTGACTCCAAAACGAAAAAAGTTGCCAAAGTTTACGGGGAATGGGTCAGAGGATCCAATACGACACTGTAAAACGTGCGAGACAATTTGGATAGCGAGTGGAGAAGACAACCAGGATAACTGGTTGAAAGCATTTCCGGCAACACTCCGAGATAGTGCCATTGACTGGTACTCGGAGTTGGACCGAGTACAGTAAGCTTCATGGAGGGTGTTGAAACAGGCATTTCAAGAAGAATTCAAACTGTTGAGAGACGACAATGAAATTGTGCTGAGATTTACAACACCAAACAAGGGAAGAACGAAAGTGTACGAACCTACAACCGGAAATTAAAAGACCTGCTGGGGAAACTGGAATCGCAGCTAGCAGATGGTTTAAAGAAGAGATGGTTTATCGAAGGGCTGCTTCCCTTGCTACGTAAGAACATGAAGGTAGTTCCTCCATCCTCGTACACTGAAGCATACAACCATGCGATGGATATTGAAAGCGAGAACAAGACATCCTCTAGAGGGAAGAAGCATGATGATGAAGAAAACGCGGGGGAAAGCGGGGATGAATCAAAAACTGTACAAGCACTCCGTCGCGACATGCTAAGGATGATGAAGGAACTAAAAGCAGACAAGGAAGGATCTAAGGAACCAACCGAACTATGGTGTACGAAATGTAAAATGGAAGGCCATACAAAGGCAAACTGCCCCAAGAAGATGTTCTGCGAAATCTGCCAAGTTATGGGACACTCCGTCAAAGAATGCCCGTACAATTTGAAAACATGGAGTGTGCAAGTGTTCTTCACACAAGGGGAACAATCTACCCCTCCGACCACACCACCAAAGCATTAGAATAACAACGCATCCCCTCGCGGCTATCACAACAATCAGAGAAACACCACACCAAGAAGCAAAATCCAATATGACAGGAAAGGTCAACTCATGATCCAATGCCGGAGATGTAGCAAATGGGGCCACTTTGCCAGGGAATGCCAGAGCGGCCAAGGTGCCGAACGGAAGCTGTGCAAGTGGTGTGGTCCAGGTGATCACGAAGACACCGACTATCCCAAGCAAAAAGGTATCAACATACTGGAGATAGCCAACGAAGAAGTCCTGGCAATTACAAGGGCATAGACAAAGAAGGCTAACTACTCAGACCCCCGTACGGAGAAAGAACGACTCCGAGAAGCCAAGGCGGAAGTAGAAGCAATCACAAATGAACGGAGAACTACCAAAATGGCTAGTACATCGTTGCAGTCAGAGTTGGAAAAGAACATTGTATGGAAAGTACTTCACACAACTATACCACTCAAGGTAACAGACCTTCTGCAAACCATGCCGCAACTAAGAGTAGCACTCACAAATATCATGACAGACAATAC
The DNA here is from genome assembly GCA_007115665.2 of Sequoiadendron giganteum. Lineage (NCBI taxonomy): Eukaryota > Viridiplantae > Streptophyta > Pinopsida > Cupressales > Cupressaceae > Sequoiadendron > Sequoiadendron giganteum. Next base: position 4,161,602 of record CM021108.1, on the reverse strand, counting down.
TCAAAGAGGTCCAAGCAAAGACACCATAGAACCAATAGGAGCAACCACGGATCCAACGCTACTCGCAATAAGCGGCG
>CM021108.1:4084989-4161425 GCA_007115665.2 Sequoiadendron giganteum | reverse complement strand
GACAAAGTTAGTGTAATCTTCAAAGGATGAGTAGGATATTCAAATTATGATTCAGCATACGCACCCCATCATAACGATGCAAGTGAACACACGAATCACAATCGAAGTTAGGTACTGATATTCCAGTTGACCACGCAGGGCAGACTTAGCATCAGCAAGCCAGCTAGTGGTATGGATAAAGGAAGATTTGTCCAAACCAAACGCCACACTCCACAATTAACAACTACTTGCATAAAACAAAGTCTACTTTACTCTAATCTACTTGAATTGGAAAGACGAAAAAGTCTCGTCAACTGCTCACAATGAAAGAAAGATTCACCAACCAATGTAAATTCTTATATTATGAGAGTCTTACACAACAACCTTTTACAAAAACCTTCAAAGGGAAAGCTTTTCTTTCCTTTTCAAACTAAGCTAACTCCTAGCTCTACTCTCTAACTTCTATCTAGCTTTGATATGTCTTTGACTCTAATCTAATCTATTACAAATGAGGGGGGATGCCCCTTTTATAATAAGCCCATCTCAGTGGACGGTTCAAATTCAATTACAATGAAGGGCTCAGATCGAGCCACAGATGCCCTAATTAGGGTTTGTTTCCCTAAAAACCACCACAGAGAGGAGTGGGGCAATGAATGCACAGAATATTCTCCACTCCTCCGCAAGAACCACTATGAGCAATTAATGCCCACCATCCTCCTCTAGAAGATTCTTGTCCAGAAACGTGTTCCCACTGTTCTTCTCCACCAATTCTGTTGCGCTAGGAGGAGGGGCAAGCATAAAACAAAGAACGACTGGAGCAATGTGATCTTTCCTCGTTCAGCCTTCCTGTTGTTTTAACTCTTGGATGCATTTCTTCCTTGTAACTTTCACATTTCTTCAGCTCATTGCCTTGGGCATATCTAGCCCCCTTTTGCATCACATTCCTAATACCTTAGACAAATCCTCACGCTCTGGCTCCGGTGTTCATCCTGCAAAACAAAAGATGAGCATCAAAACGCTTATAATATAAATTCACTTTACTTACCCAATTCCCCGTTTTGACTTCCAAGGTCTGCTTGACCTCTAGATCTGATAAAGCTTATCATTTTTCTAGCAAACTTTCATCATGGGCCCATTGTGTGCTAGGGCGTGTGCCACCTTGTTGTTTTCATCCTCCTGCCTTAGCAATTTCATTCACTTGCCTTGTCCACCTTCTTTTAGGAGCTTGGTGACTTAGATAAAATTCAACTCGTCTCGAGCTTGAGTGCATTTGACCCCCTTTGCTTTCCTTTTCCATGCCTTAGAAAATTTATCCCTCCGAGCCTTAGGAAATTTGTTAAACAGGTGCCAGGCTAAAATCTTTGTCGAAACAACATGAGCAAGGTGTGGAAGAACTTTAAATCATCTCCCAGTGGGAAATGTCCAATACCCAGAAGAAATTTCCCCTCAAAAATCATCATTTTCATGTGTATCCAAACGAAGGGGTAAGTTTAATTTTTATTATTTTGAAAAATAATAAAAATTGATAAGGTTTATTCATTTTCAATCTTGGGCGTACTTCACACCTGTAGTCTTCATTTTTCATGCCTTGGCATTTTCCTGTTTTCCTGAAGAAATTCTTTCCTGTCTCCGGGTGCATTTCATCTATTCTTTGGACATTTCAAACTTCACCTCCCTTTAGGCATATTTCTCACCCTTGAAAATGGCTTAGAAAAATTTAATTAAACTTTTGCTAATCTTACCCTTGGAGGGCGCATCTTATCTATCATATTCCTATGTAAATCCCTTAAGTATTTCCATGCCTAGACATCTTATCATATTTTTACCACCAACAAGGGCGCATCTCATGTATCAACTTTCACCAAAGGGCGCATTTAGGGGGGTAGGAAAGGAAATCTGCAAACACTTAGCATTTTTATTCATCTCTTCTCTTGCTGGGTGCATTTGAATTCTTCCACTTCCATTTTCATGCCTTAGCAATTTCGCCCTTTTTTTCCTGAAAAATTTCTTTCTTGCTCATGGGCACATTTCACCTTGCACTTGCACTTGGAAAATTTCAACATCACCTCCTCTAGGCATATTTTCTAATTTCTCCTTGGGCAATGCCTCAGAAAATATTAAAACTTTGTTAACTCACCTTGTTACTTAGGGCGTATTTCGACCCTTATGCATAATGTTTCCTCTGCCTTAGGAAATATTCTTCAACCTTTTATTACCTTGGGCGCATCCTACATGTTAGGCTTCATGTTCCTACGCCCTTAGAATATTTCTCACGCCTCTAGCTTGCCCTCTCACCTTGGGCGCATATGAGGGGTCAAGCTTCCATTTTGACACTTAGAATATTATTACACCATCACCTTGACCTTGAGGGCGCATTTCTCATAAGGAGGAGGAACCTTTTGCCTTAGAAACTTTTCTTTCATTCCCCTTGCAGCCTTGGGCGCATTTGAGGTAGGGTGGAGGAATTTCAAATACTTAAAATATTTTCTCAAGTCTTCTTTCCATGAGGGCGCATTTAGGGCTGTGAGGAGGAATTTCTCCACACTTAGAAAGTTTTTAAACATCCTCCCTCTTGCTGGGCGCATTTCACCTAGGCTGGAGGAAATTTTATCAATTTGGGCGCATTTCACCTAGGCTGGAGGAAATTTTATCAACTTGGGCGCATTTCACCTATGCCACTTCCACTATCAAGCTTGGCGCATTTCACTAGTGGTGAAGGAACCACTATCAACTTGGGTGCATTTGAAGTGTTTTACTTCCAAGTGATGGCACATTTGGGGGGGTGGGAAGGAATTGCCATGCCTTAGAGACCTTTCATCTCCCTTGGGCGCATTTTAGAGGTGCTACTTCCATTTTTGCCTTAGAAAATTTTAAACATCCTTGCTCAAGACAAGGGGCATTTGAGAGGTGGAGGAGGAATTTTTTTTGTGCCTTGGGCACATTTCTTATGTGATGGAGGAATTTGCTGGAGCCTTGGGCGTATGTGAGGTGGTGTGAAGGAATTTCAAATGCCTTAGAAACTTTTCAAATCACCAAACCTCCTTGGTGGGCGCATTTCCTATGAGGTGAAGGAAATTTCATTGCCTTAGAAATTTTCTTGCCATCAACTTCTTCCCCATGCCTTGGGCACATTTCATGTGTGCTCATGCCAGTTATTACTTATAAATTTCCAACGCCCTAGCCATGCCTTGGCTTTCTATTTTCAGCAAATTCGGAGAAGTGAGGGTTTCCATGCATTCTTCCCTATTCTGAGGTGGAGCAGGCATGGTTGTGCTTCCACTGACTTTGCCACCTTGTTTATACCCTCTATCCACACTGGTGTGCTATTTTTAGCCATTTGCTATTTTTAGCAAACCCTAAAATTGATCAATCTTTGTAGTTGCATTTGACTTGAAATTTGCTCCACCTAATCTTGATGCTGTAAGTGACCTGTTCACACCTGCCTCTGGAACAAACGTGCTATTTATAGCCATGAGGTGACTTACTAAAAATAGTAAGTATTTAGATTGTGCTCAAATTTTACCAGTAGGCAACCTGGAAGATGCTGATCATGGTGGCGTGCTTTGTTTTGACAACTCTGCATTTCATTCCATCTATTTTTAGACATAGCAGTGGAAACCCTAATCTGACTTGCATGTGCTCCGAACTGCTCCCACTTGGCTCAATTTTTGTCGCCTGTCATTCTGCTTGCTGAACTAAAGTGTTGGGTAGCCGCTGGGGTGAAACTGCTATTTATAGTAAATGTCCAGAAAGTGGTTAATCTGATGTCGGATGAGTTTGCATGTCACAGGTACCGTGGGATCTCAAAAAACCCAGAAAACTGGTCATCATGCGGGCACTGGCTAATAATAGTAAGTCCCTGAAAATTGATCCATTCTGCTTGCATGTCACACCACTGCGAAACTCTCGCAAAACCCATGAGGAATATTCGGACATGCACTGAAAAACTTTGCATGCAAACCCTAAAAATAGCCTCTGAAGGCTGTATCATTGAAAGTCACCATCTCGGTTTGCATGTTATACCATCGCGAAGGTCTTGAAAAATCCAGTTCGATCCTCCAATCATGTATTGGGAAATCATATGTTTAAACCCTGAAAATGGCCTCTGAATGCTGAACTGCTAAAAATAGCTAGTTATCTGAATTTGTTCAAATTTCATGTGTAGGCACCCTGAAGTTGCCTAGATGTGCTGAAGTTGTTAAAATCCCAAAATCCTGAGGAAAAGACCTCATATTAGGTACTTACTAAAAATAGTAAGTTGTCAGATTTCAGTAAGATTTCAGTGGGATCCTGCCTTGAGCCTTCTGCCTATACTGTTGCACTCAAATTTTACCTTGATAACCTTATCTGACCTCAAAACAAGCCTGAAGGATTGTAGTGTACCGACACTCTGATGATCTTTTTTTCACTTGAGTTTCATAGGTCTGATTTTGTTTCAATTTAATTTCTTCCTTTTGTGCTTCTGAGTTTGTTTGCTAGAAATATAGAATGATACATAAAGAGCATATGCATACCATAAAAGCTTCAAATAAACTAAGCTAATGGAATAACTTGAGTACATTGCTCATTTCAATGTCTAAATATAATTTCTTCATTACATAATAAGGAACTTACAACATATGACTTACATCAGATTTCAAGCTAACAATATCTTAGACTGTATTTTAACTTACAGCCAAACTTCACTGTGAATAGTGACTTGCTACAGTACCTGCGCCCAAAGAAATGCTGACTTCTCTTGATAGACGAGCTTCTCCCACCAAAACTTCGCATGGCAAGCTTTCTAAGTCAAGGGCGCCCCTTTTTGGAAAAAATGCAGCCACCAAGGAAAGGCATTTTATTTCCTTTTGTTGTTACAAACCCTCAAGAAAACGCAGCTGGTTGTAGCTTCCAAAAAAACAGTCCCAAAATAGTCCACAAGCAAATAGCTCTCGTGCAAAGGTGAAAGGAGTCTATGGCAGTCCAAACCCCTTTGAAAAATGGCTCGAACAACCTGCAAACAGCAACACAAGTCTCCAACTGAAGCAACCAAAATCTGACCAGCAACTTTAAAGTGGTCTTTCACACCATCAAGCAGCTCAAATTCGAAGAACAGAGCCCCACCAGGCTCACCCACTGCAAGAAATCAGGAAACCCTAGCTTCCTTCTTCCTCCAAGCTTCACTCCCAAGTTTTCAACAAGCTAAATCATTCATCCATGAAGAGGGTCAAATTTCTCCTCCTATTTATAAGTTTTTGCATTAAAAAACACTATTCATAAAAGTGAGCACTATTCACTTAAGTTATTTTTTTTCACTTTAGTAATGAATAGTAACTAAAAAATATAAAGTGACCCCTTCCTTTTGAAGACACATGGTCCCTAGGCCAATGATGGTGAAATAAAAGGTGAGTATCATAAATTTAAGCTCAAGTATCACGCCAAACACAACAATTCACCCTGTCACCATACTCCAGAGATCCACACTGCAAATTGACGACCAAGTGCCCGTCCGAGAAACCCTCTATCCAAAACTATTAGCCTACGAGGGTCAGGAAAATAGGCTAATCCCCCAACTCTGATGCTCGTGAAAAAGGGGACATTACAAGGATAAAAACCCTAATTTCATAGACCAAAATTCCAAATTAGGTCAAATAAAGAGACATCCCCGAAAGGACAAAAGATCATAGAGAGAGAGAGAGACGCAAAACTAAAGCCAAAAGACCAAAATGGAGCAAAAATTAGGGGGTCCCCATCTGGCATGGGGTGATGTGTGAAAAGGTCACAACAGGTACCCAGCCTACGAATAACCATAGAGAACCGGTTAGGAGATACGGAGAGTTTGAAGGAGCAGTTGTACGAACTCAACAAATTGGACGAGCAGAGGGTGATGGCACAATGGGTCATGGAAAATATGGAACGGAGAAGGAAGCATTGGCACGACAAACACCTCCGGCGAATGAACTTCTGACTAGGACAATTAGTTTTGAAGTATAATGGCCGTAACGAGATCAAACCAGGGAAGTTCAAAGTACGGTGGTTAGGACCGTTCAAGATCAAAGAAATATACGACAATGGGTCTATAAAACTCGAGAATTTGGATGGATCACCCCTACCGAGTGCAATCAACGGATCTAAGCTAAAGATATATCAGGAGAGAAAAGAGAAGGAACACATTATAGCCATCAATATGCTCGGATACGCCACCAAGGAAGATTGGCTTGTGCAGATAGAGGCACCGAGAGAGCAAGATTGGGGTTTGGGAGGCCCCGGATACGTATCAGAGGGATGGATGGAATCAGGTAGAAACCATATAATGGAAGAGAGACTAGTGGAAAAGAAAGTGGAGGGAATTGCAGTACCACGGATAAACAAACACCTGACCAATGCAGTGTTCGGAACACCTGCACTATGGAAACGAATGGGCGGACACTGGAGTTATGTCGCACCATACGAAGGCATACAGAAGGGGTATCTCACAAAAGAAATGGACGAAGAGGCACAAAAGGAGAAGGAAGAACAAGCGGCAAGAGAACCCCAACCTGAAGATAATGACAAAGAGAAGGAAGAATGGGACGATGAACAATGGGAGGAATACTTCGAAAAGATGGCCCCTTGTCTAAAAACTGTGATCATGATAGAGGACAAGTTCCTATCACATGTGGACGAGTATACAGAGGAAATACTGCAGCTAATGAGAAGAGAGAGAAGGAAGGTGTCGAGGGTAAGGAAGATAGCAACAAAAGACGGACTCTGGAAAATAATACCCAATCTAGCCAGACCTCCGATAGTGGAAGGCGAAGATGTTACATGGTACCAGCAGTACGGAGGAAGGTATGTCAATGGTAGCTATAGAGGTGTGGGTCCTGCCCCTTTACTTGATAAATGGTTCGACGTTCAATACATAGGGACTTGTTGTGAAGAGGAATGTTATAAATGATTTCGCACACATGCAAATGGTATTATGCGTCTAAATTAAAAGTCAGAGAAGATGATGGAATACGAGGAAAGAAGAGAAAAAGAGATAAACAGGATAGAGAAGAAGAGAGATAAAAAGAGAATAAAAGAGAGATGATGGTGAAAATAGAAAAATATTAAAAATATTGAAAGCAGAAAAAAAAATTAAAAGAGAGAAAATTGAAGAGAGGAAATGAAAATAAGACGAGAGAATTAAAAGAAGAATTAAAAAACGGGAGAAGAAGCATAATGGAAAGAAAGAAAAATAAGAAAAAGGAATCAAGTGAAATGAATAAAAATATCAAAGTATTAAAAAACATAATAATACAAACAAATGTGCGACCTAAACCAAAAGGAGTCTTATTTAATGCAAAGATTGCAAAAGAAAATTATTTTAAACAGCAAGGGTTGAAGAGAGAGGCCGTACGACAATAGAGAGGAAGCCGCCAGGATACCTAACAAAGAAAGCCCGTACGGATTTGGAATAAGGAGCCCGTACGGATTTGCAAGCAGCAGCCTGTACGCGATTATGGAATGAAGCTCGTACGACATGTGCTAGAGAAATCCATACACCATTCATTGGCAGAGAAATCCGTACGTGCAAGAGAAAAATCTGTACGCCAAGGTGAAGGGAGGTTCGTACATTGCAGATCAAAATCCGTACACAAGAAACAAGGAAAGTTTGTACAGCTGCAGGGAAAATCCGTACGTTGCAAGGTAAAAACAATACGCTGCAACGTGAAGTCTGTACATTGCAAGCTAAAATCCGTATGCTGCAAGGTGAAGTTCGTACGCTGCAAGCTAAAATCTGTACGCCAGGTTAAGGAGAAGTTCGTACGCGGCAAGCTAAAATCCGTACGCCAAGGTCAACAAAAATTCGTAAACGTGCAGGGGAGCAAGTTCATACGGACCAAACAAAAGTTTGTCGTAACAGCCATCGAGCCAAAAAAGGGACAAGGCACTGTACAGGCAAAACCAAAGAAGGTCGTACCAAGAAGCAGCACCAGCCAAAAAATAACTGCCATACCAAGGTACGGTTCAAGCATTGAAGTAGTTAGAAAAGTCAATGTCAATCATTTTCATTCCCGTAAGCAAAGAACAATGGATGCCAGCACGAGCACCAAGGGGAAGAAAATAATACTCAGACCCAAGGTGGCTAGAAATAAGACAGATAAGGGGAAAACGGACAACGTGACAACAGACTTGTTGACATGGGAGAGCCTCACAAGCATAGACTGCAAAACCTGGTGGCAGGAGATAGCACCCGATCATCCAACGAAACAAGCACTAGTGGCAGTACAGGTTGACAAGGCAATACAGTGCCCATTCTTTAACTTCAGAGATTTTGAGGAGTACTTGAGGGATATTGTGGCTAATTACAATCAGCATGGTCACCGGAGCACAATTGAGTACGAAGGGTTTCCAGTAACGATGGCTTTCTCACCAACTGACTTCAGACGAGTCTTTGGCATACCTATGTCTGGCAAGGTAGTTGCCAAACCAACCACAAAGATGACAGCCCAGTAGAAAGAAATGATTATTAAACGCATTTGCAGGCTTGATATCACTGACAAAGAGAAGGAGATGGTGTGGAGTTCAAGAGCGAGGGGGCTACGAAAACACATGTTGATAAGTGTTGAGTGGAAATGTATTATGGACCTTATCAAGTGCAGGTTGACAGGTGCCAGCCGCTCCTCAGATATAAAAACCTGGATGGTGGACTTCATGTTCGGGTTGAGTGTATGACGGATTTTCAATTGAGCGCTCTACCTGTCTGAAAGGGTTAGAGAATTTTTAGAATGTAAACATAAAGCATTCTACATGACCCAGCACCTGGTAGCACTATTTTTGGATGCCATCTACAATCAGGTGCCGCAAGGTAAACGGGGGAAACTACAGCCAACTAAGGATTATGACTCTTCTTGGCTGACAGTGTTCCGGTGGACAACCTTGGAGGCAGGCGGCACAGCAGAGGAACCCAAGATGACAAGGAGGAAGAGGAAGCAGCCAGCTAGTGATGAATATGATCAATTAGCACTTTCCTCCTCAACCGACAGCACTGCACCAGCTGGTGTTTATTCGGTAGAGGTAAATCCCCGAGCAGTAGCACCTATCGAACAAGAGTTATTAGAGGAAGTTGACGTAGCTGGAAAAGTTGAGGGTGAGCCAGAGATGCTTGCGGAGGACATAGCACCCGAAGGAGGAAGGACCAGTCATATACCCCTGACTGGAGGTGTGCCAGACGAACAGGTGGAAGTAGAGATTATAGCCATGGACAGCACAGTGGGTGAGGACGCACCTCCAAGTGAGGAACTCCATGTAGACAGATGGTTGATGGAAATGGGCTCCCCTATTAGGGAAGAGGACAATTCCCCCATACACTCGTTGGGCTTGCAGGAGATGGAAGGAGTACCTACAGGAAGCACGCAGCTGATGGGAACAGTAGAGAGCACACAATTGGCGGCTATTGAACAACCGAAAGAAGAAGTGGGAGAACTGGCACCATAGGTAATACACATTCTATCAAATGGGGAGACTCCGATAGCAAAGCAGCCAGTCGTACCTGCAGCCGTTAGTATCAACGGGGAGTCTAGTGAGGATGTGTCTAAGGGGATTGCTCTGGTAATTCCCAAGCCTGACAGAGAAGATCCAATCGGCACAATCAAAAGGTACATCCACAGCCTCGAGCCTATTGCGTTGGTTATTAAGGAAGTGTCAAAACATTGCCAAGACACTTAATAGAAACTACTCACCCATAGCGAAGCAGGAGGCTAAACGGATAATTCAGTTCATGAACTCAAAGAGTGAAAAAGAGTTCAATAGGATATTTATAGGTGAATGGGTGGGCAGAAAGACACCTGAGATGATGGCAGCTTGGTATCCTAAGAGGCCGTCTTTCCGTGGGAAGGACGATAAGCTGGTGGCCCAACTTTTGTCTAATAAGGACAATAAGCTGATATATATATGCTTTTGAATCAACCAAGACAATAATAAAAAATAATTAAAAGAAAGGACCGATTAAATAAAAAGGTGAATATAGACAAAATCAGAAAGGACAAAAATAGGTAAATAAAACAAAATATGATGACTGGTCAATGGACAAAATAAGGGGAAGCGATTGATAATTAAAAGTGATACGATTACATCAAAGAAAGATCATCAAATAATATAAAGGCGGTGATTGATATTAAAGGAAGTGATCTTATGAATAAGACAAAAGGATGCTGACTTGTAAATAAAGACAAAATCCCAAAGTATGTAAGAAGAAGGAGCCATCAAAAAGAAAATTATATGCAGCAATTAAAAATGTGAAGAAAATGAATTTATCTAAAGAAGAGCAGCAATGTATATTATAAAGACAGTGATTAAAGAAAATTAGACAAAAGGAGTGCTTCGTGTTCCAAAGGCAATGATTCATATAAAAGCAGTGATTCAATCCTTCAAGGGAAGTGATCAACATTATGGAAGTGATAAAAAAAGAAGAGTAGCAATTTATATAAAAGAAAGAACAGCGATTATATTCCACGATTAAGGAAGCAAAATTAAGGAGCAGCATTAATAAGTGATTAATATGTTAAAAAGGGAGTAATTAAATATATGAAAAGGCAGCGGTCACTTTGTGAAAGGTTATGTCTTCTTAAAAGGTTGTCTCTTTTCTAAGAGTTGTCACTTTTCATATAGCCATAAAGATATAAAGAGTAGAAGAAGGTGTGGTAAGAAAAACAACAATTTTAGATGAACAATTACTGAGAAAAAGAGCAGATATAAAGATAAAGAGGCAGAAAAATGAAGAGCAATTCTGATTTATTTTAGAAGAAAGTGTGTGTGATAGAATGAAAATATATAAGCAGATTTATAAAGAGAATTTGATATACATATTGACCAATTTTGAAGGAGGATAATGACAAATCTTGGATCAGATTTATGAAAGAGAAGTGTGCATGATTTGGATCAGATTTGTGGAGGATATTGTGTGTGAACCTGATTTGAAAAGAAAAAACTTACATTATACAGAATCAGAAAGAGTAATCAGAATTGAGAAAGAGGGATATTGTGTGGTTTAAGGAAGAAGAATATATTGTGAGTTGTAATGAGATTTGTGAGAGGAAGACCTTGTGAGGAAGCATACTATATCAGCCATTGAAAGATCAATAGGTTGAAGCCTCTTGCTGGGTTGGAGCTCAGTTTGTGTGGGGATTGGAGCCTCCAATAGGTCGAAGCCTTTCAAGTAGAGGTTGGAGCCTCTTGTTCAGTTGGAGCTTGGTTTGTATAGAGATTGGAGACTTTCATTGTTACACCCCGTAATTGTATAGCTACTATTCCAGATATGCTTAGAGCATTCTGTTTGTAAGGAAGAATAAAGATGAATAAAATGTATTGAACCTTGTTATCAATTTAAGAATCTTTTGCATTTAATGGTTGACTCATTCTATGTTTCTCTGATTGATGTTATTCTTGGGTAAACAATGAATGAAGGAGGATAATTAGTCTTGCTATTTAACTTGAAATATTGATTTATATACTGCAATTGTTATGAGCAAGTAACTACCATGATTTTGTGTTGATGGATACAGGAACGAGAACCATTCCTCCAGGCGGAGGGGAAACATCACTCGAGAGAGGGGCTTGGTCGGATAACCGGTAAAGTAAATCAATTGAGCATACACACACTTCACTAAAGGTTTGGAGGAACTGAGTTAATTAGGTTGGTCTTGATAAGTTACCCATAAGCTTTAAGAGGTTGGGTTACTTCTTTGTGCTTTGTGAGTGATGTTACTTTTAAACCTGACTTATTGTTCTGTGACCTTGGGTGTGAAACATGATTGGTTATATGTGCATAGGCTGAGTGGGTATGTATACAAATGTATCCCTCATGTATACGTATCTATATGTATAAACATCGCGATACAGACTTATGATTGGAAAACTAATATGCCCATACGTATGTGTCGACATGGTATACATACACATACGTGTACATGATAGTATAATTGGTTATACACATGTATATACATATACACACTACCTACTACCTATGAATATAATATTATTATAATATTGTCTTGGATTTTACATACACATATATGCATATATACATTGATAGGTATATTGAAAGTATGCTGACTGGCTCGCAATATACGTATTTACCAAAGAATATGTAAATTTGTATATATGTATAAATGTATAAATGTAATTAAATAAGTATATATATATATATATATAGTTTTACCGAAATAAATATATATGTATATCTGAGTATATTTAAATTATAACATTTAAATATATATACATATATAAATATTGAAGTAAAATAAAACTATAATAATACATGTATTAATATAATAAAATATATATATACTATTAATTAAAAAAATGAAGAAAGAATCGATTGGGTTAAAAATAGACTTTACTTTAAAAAGTCAATGGATTAATCGATTTATTCATGAGGGGAGATAACTTGGGAAAATCAACTATAATGTTATAGTGTTTAAACTCCTTAAAGATGCAACGCATTTGAAGGAAAATACGCCAAAGTTCAAAAGAGGAAATATTTCATTTTAACATAGTTGAACTTTTGAAAATAGCGAAATTCTTTGAGAGCCTTTCCCGTGAAATGGCGAGAGCTTCAAACACAGGAAAGAATGGAGGAAATTTTCAAACGCTGGAGAAGAGGAAACGCCAGCCAGATGGATGAGTTCTTGCAAGCTTAACCTTGACAAATTTGCAACAAACATGAGTCATTCTCTGATATGCGCCATAGAAGGACGTTTTTCCTGAAGTGGCAATTTTGAGCTTTGAGATTGAAAAAGTCTGGAAATGTTGGCTCCAAGAGGGTCGAATCACTCTTCTTTATGATGATACATAGTCTAGAAATCTGCCAGGTAGCATTTAAATAAGTCTGAGCACTTTGTTGTCCATTCGCATGCCTTCAATGGTGGAAATCCATTTCATTTCGGGCTTATAAAAGGACGCCCTGCCATTCATTGAAAATACACTTGAATACACTAGAGCATTCTGAGTTCAGTAATTTATGAGCTCTCATTTTCATCACATTTTGTTGCATTTTCTGTATTATTGATTCTGGAAAATACAGTAAGCTCATACCAGCTTTACCAGTCATTCTGTTTTTATCATTTTGAGTATAGAGAGAAGAACTTAGGAATTTATAGCTGAATAGGAATTCAGTAGAGAAATCACCTTTGAAAGGAGAATTAGACAAATTCATTTAGGGGGAATTGCCATCATCAAAGAAGCTATTTTCAGTTGGATTCTCGAAACGTTCAAAAGAGCACCTTTACAAGGAAAAGCTTGCGAAAACATGGATGGGGAAAATCTTCTTTATTCTCTGTTTTTCAACAATCAAAGTAAAAGAGTTCTTTGTGTTTTTCATTATGCATTGATTGAAAGATAGGCATACTTGTTGACTATGTGAAAGAAGAATCATGTTTTATGTTTGTGTTGATGAGTTTGCAATGACTGAAAGATGTGTTTTCAATGCAACGTAATTATACGGGAAAGGGAAATTGTTTGATTTACTTTGCTTAAAAAGGGAATTTTAAGTATAGTGAATTATTGCTTATTCTGTATGATCTTCGTATATGGAGAATACGAGGAATTAGTTAATATCTATTAGGACTGAAATGAAAGCAAACCAAATATGGTCTAAACCTTAAGTTATTAGATTAACTATGAAAAGCTAAGTACTCTGTGGATAAATATTTCCGGAATAGGAGTTACATGAGGGACACTTGTAGGTTGTTTCATTTCCTAAATAGATAGGTTGATGTAGGGGGTCTGGAGTGACTGACTACCCATCGAAGGACTTAGCCTACGTGTAGGATAAGATAGCCTCAAGTCAAACTGAACCTGACATAGTGTATGTGATAGATGACCGTCAGTTGAATTACTGTTTGAACACTTTGGCCAAAGTAGTGTGATACACCTACATCCAATTAGACTGTGAGATGATTACACTGTCAGTTCACTGTTGTCCAGTTTTGCATACTAGATTGAGATTGTGGGATTACAACGATTTAGATATGTAGGACACAGCACTATGCTCAGTTGATTAAAACAAAACCGGTTACCCAACCAATCTCTTCGTAGAAGGGAGGGTCGTTTATTTAAACAATAAACGTGTAAGGGACCGCATTATAAGTTTGTGGTTGGCGGAAAAGCACTTGAGTGTTGTTTCTCCTCCACAGCAAACTTTTGAAGCACCAAGGTTTGAAAGGGAAGATCCTGGACCGTCTTATTCCTATTTGCTCAAAGCTCTCCGAGCTATGTTTTATACTTGTATGTATTCTTACTCTATTGTTTACTTGAAAAGGAAAAGTAATGATGTTGTTTCAATTGGTTCTTTAAATGAAATGTTGCAATGAAAAGAAAAGAAAAGTTTTGTTACTTTATCTGTATGCATGTTTCCTTTGTATATATGAAAATGTTGAAAAAAAAAATATTACCCAAGGGCTAGGTCATTACATTGATAGTTGGTTGGACCCTACAACAAGAAGAAGATTCATTTATAATATATAAGCAATATTGTGTCATGGTTTTCTCCTGAAAGGGTTTCCACGTAAATCGCGTGTTCTCATTGTGTTCCTAATTGCTAGATCTTACTTGAATGTTCTTATTCTGATTAGTTAAGTTCTTGAAAAGTAAAAGATTGTTAGATACTAATTACCGCACGCACCCTCCCCCTCCGCCCCCCCTTCGCCCCGCCCCCTCTCAATATCATCATGTGCTCAACAATTGGTATCAAAGTGAGTTCCTTCACGAATACCCTAACCACTAGAAGGGGGATCATAAGACCACATATGGGAAAAAGAAAAGGAAATAATAAGCAGAATGTTGATAAATATACAAAACCAAATGAAAATAATGAGGTGGCACTTGGAATACACATGGTAATAGAACTAAAGAATGATGATACATTTGAAAAGGTAGATAACCTTGTGAGTAAGAGAAAAGAAAAGTTAGAAGGGGAAGAAAATGTTGAAATGGATTTAGAAGAAGGAAACTATGATATGGAGTTCGCAAAATAGAATTCATCTAAAGAAGAAGCAACGTTTAAAACATCAAAAGGAATGAAGGACTCAAGGCAAGAAGTTGTAAAACAAAAGAAAGAAACGATGGGCGAAGCAAGGATGTTTGTAAGTTCTCAAGAAGAAGTTGCAACTCTTTATGCTACAAGTGCAACAACTATGGGCATATGGCACATTCGTGTAGAAGTAATTCTACGGAATACCTTAAGCAGAATAAGAAAGTGGAAGCCATGAAAAAGGAAGAATTTACAAAGGTGTGGAGAAGAAAACAGGAGCAAGATAATGAGAAGGAGGAAGAATCCATGCTTGTGCCTCATGCACAAGAGATATCACTAAGTCTTTAAAGAGATGTACATGTTCAGGGGGAGCTAACCATTGCATTATTTTACCTCCATGAAGAAGACAATTCAAGATAGATCAGCTAAGGCATATTCTATATGAGCATTTAGGTGTCATTGATCAAAAGGGAAGAATTAGTAGAGAAAGAAAAGATATGATTGGAGAAAAGAAAAAGAGACTAAAAGAATGAGATTGTTAAGTTTGGGATAAAGGTTAAAGACAAACACTCCAGCAACGGATAGTTTGAAAAATGTATGACAAGACGGTTGACAAATGATACATGGTAGCATTTTTTTAAGACAAGGTATAGTGGGAATGGTAACAATATAGTCATCAAAAGCATAAGAAGTATGACACAATGAAAATGATGATTGTCTTCACGTTAAAGATAGCAACCTACAGTAATAATTATGCACTGAACTTTTCATAGAAGAGGAAGATTATAACAAGACAATGTTTCAATGTGCAAGAGTGGAAATCATATAAAAAAGATCATGAATAGAATGTTGCAAATCATTTGATGACAATGTAAAGAATGGCAAGAGGGTATAGAAAGATGGAAAAGACTCTTGCATAGAAGACTTGAGACAATTAGAGCAGAAAGATGGACAATAGTAAGTTATGATGGTTATACTTATGTTTGAATTCCTATTGATATAATGATGCCATAGAAGACAAGAAGATAGTGGTGTAATGAATATCCCTTTACCATTAATGAAAAAGAGGGAGAACTATAGAAACGTGGAAAGATACAACAAAAGAGTGTTATAAAGAGAATAGACGTCAAGATGAAGAGATAGAGAAAGAGGAATATTAGAGCAAAGTGGAACATTAGAAAATCTATGTGAAAGGGGGAGCCTTACAGATAGGGGGAGCATCACAAAAAGGAAAGAATCAAACCATGAAGAAATACTAAGTGTCCCTTTGCCATTGATGTCAAAGGGGAAGAGATAGAGAAAGGGGGAGCAAAGCAAAACGAGAGGATTATGACTATGTTGCCATCAATGACAAAGGGGGAGATGTCATGTCTCCCGAGATCGTAACATACTACAATACGAATAAATAGAAAAAATGAGAAAAATATATATTAACGACTTAATTATTATAATTTTCATGAGACAATATTATAATAATTATAAGATTGACAATACAAATGTTATTATTATAATCAACGTAAGATAATATTATAATTATAATTATTTGTTATTATTATAATCAACGTAAGATAATATTATAATTATAATTATTATATATAATATTATAATATTAAAATATAAATATTGAAAATATATATTCATATAACTAAGATAAACCGATAAATTCAATCTATAATTATAATACAAATAACTAAATCAAATAAATATCAAAATATAAATAAGTAATTGCAATTTAAATATTATAATTGTCAAATATAAATATTAACAATATAATATCATAATAATGTAACACTATGAATATTAAATGTATATATAGAAATAAATACATAAAATAAGAAAACATATAACAATTAATATAAACTATATATCATAAAATAAAAGGAGCGATTTTGTTTAGTAAAACGCAGCACTTAAATAAAAGAGTTTTTGTTAATAGGCAGCGATCAAGTTGGGAAAGTTAACTATTAATTAAACAGAGCCATGACTTTTTGAAAAGTCATTCAAAGTTGTGTATCACTTCATTGAAGGCATAAGATATAAATAATGAATGTGGTGAAAGAGGTGAGGGGGATATAAAAGGAAGCAAATAGAATATAAGTGAGAGCAGCAATCATTTGGTGTATGGAGAAATAACAAATAAAAATATATGAATTAGTCTAAACAGCAATCAATAAAAATGGTGTTTACTAAACAAATAGTCACGACTCTATAAAAAGTTATGTCTATTAGGAGACGTATCATTTCAAGGTAGAAGTAAAGATATAAGATCTATTAGGAGAATAGAGGAAATAGAGAAGAATATGGGGAAAACATTGAAGAATAGGATCTGCATTCAGAACAGCAACACAGTGATATAATCTATGATTGATGTGCATTGGAATATAGAGCCATTTAATAGCAATTATTGAACCTTATAAGTAATTATGATCTTAATATAAAAATGAATAGATTAATACTTATTTATATGATCAATCAAATGTAAGATTGAAGGAAGGCAATTAAGGGATAAAGAGTCATGGGAAGACATAGCCGATCAAATTTCAATCCAAGATCATTTCATTAAAGAGAACATTTATTTGAAAAGAAGAACCCCTAAACCTAATCTGTCATGTCCCCGAAACAACAATACTATAAAGACCAAGTGTTAAAATATAAATAAAATAAATAGCAATATTAATATTAAATATAAAATAAATGTGTACCATATCAATATAAAAATATATAAATATGAAATAACCAATATAATAATAATATATAGGCAAATTATTGTTATTACATTCCAATATTAAATAACTTAATATCAAAAATAATAATAATAAATAAATATTATAATCATTACACATCAAAGATTGAAATACATTAGAATAAAATAATAATAAAATATTAGAAAATTGGTTTTATTATTATACTTTAATGTTAAAATATATTCAATAAAACATCAAAATAAAATAATAAAATAAGTATATAATCTGAAATATCATAATTATTAGTAATAATATATTATTTTCAAAAATAAATATTATTGTGATAATAAGCCTTTAAAGGCAGCAATTAAATCTAACAAAGGGATATATTTTATGAAAAGTCACCTCTTTCACCAAACAATACATTCTCCCCATGAGTCACCTACCTTGAATGGTATAAATAGAAGGAAGGAAAATAAAGAAAGGGGAGGACATAGATAAATAGGATCTGCAATTCAAAACAGCAGCAACAATGATTGTTATGCATTGGAATATAGTCATTTAATATATATATAATCTAATAGGCATACAAGTATATATGCATAAATATAGATAAATTTTATAATGAATAAAAAATATATATATGAATAAGGAAAGAATAATTATATAAACATATATGTACGAAAACTAATAGATATAAGTAAAAGAATAATTATATATATATATTATAAAATTATGCACTAATGATGATTGTTGCAATTATTAAACCTTATAAGTAATTGTGATTATTTGATATAAAAATGAATAAATTTATGAATGTTTTTATCTTATGATTGATTAGGAAAAGGAGAAAAAAAACATAGTTTGAAAACTAAACCATCATAAAGGATATCTTCAGAAAATCAAGGCAAGAATTATGGTAAACCTAGAAAGGGACATTACATAATCTACAAGTGAATTCTAGGGCAAACCATGTAAGGGACAATACAGTGGTATCAGAGCATCTTTCTTGCCATCCTGTGTGCTTGAGCTACCTACTTGTCTACTTGAGCTAGTTTCCTACTTGCTTCAGCTAGTTGCCTACTTGCTTGAGCTAGTTGCTTGCTTGTTTGAGCTACTTGCTTACATGCTTAAGTTGGTTGCCTACTCGCTCGAGCTGGTTGCCTACTTGCTTGAGTTGGTTGCTTGTATGCTTGAGCTACGTGCTTGTCTACTTAAGCTACTTTTCTACTTGCTTGAGCTGGTTGCTTGCGTTCTTCAGTTGCCTACCTATCTACTTGAGCTAGATACATACTTGTTGGAGCTCCTTGCTTGCATGCTTGAGCTACCTGCCTATGTGCTTAAGCTACTTGCCTATGTGCTTGAGTTGCTTGTGTGCTTGAGCTACTGAAGTTACCTCCTCTAGACGATGAAGGACAACTTATCTGAGAGCCAAAATTTATCCTAGACACCAGAGAAAGGAAATTGAGGAACAAGATCATTACCTAATTTCTAATCCCTAATTTCTAATCAAGTGGAAGGGAGATCCTAAAGAAGATGCTACATGGAAAAGAGAAGAAACTATTAAGGCATTTAAAGATAAACAAATTCAGGAAGGGAAAAACATAATGGCCCTTGACAAGAACAAGAAATGAACTTTGGATGTAAGATCTTAAGGATGGATACACCAAAATATAGGGTATCCATAAGGCCTAAGAAGTGAAAAGCTTGCTTCAAGGATTATAGGGTTGGATACACTTGAGAAACAGGTATCCAGAAGTCCTAGAAAGGATGTTACAATCTTTTTCAGGATTCTAAGGCTGGGTACACTCAAAGCAAGGTATCCAAAAGGCCTAGAAGAGGTGTCACAATCTTTTCCAAGATTACAAGGTTGGATACACTTAGAAGTAAGGTATCCAGAAAGCCTGGGTAGAGGTGTTACAACCTTTCTCTAGGATTCTAAGGCTGGGTACCCTTAAACAAGGTATCGAGAAGGCCTAGCAAGAGGTGTCACAACCTTTTCTTAAGATTCTAAGGCTGGATACCCTTAAACAAGGTATCCAGAAGGCCTAGGAAGAGGTGATAGAACCCTTTCTTAGGATTCTAAGGCTAGTTACCCTTAAACAAGGTATCCAGAAGTCCTAGGAAAAGGTGTTACAACTTTCTCCTAGGATTCTAATTTTGGACATGTAATGTCCCCAATTTAGCCCTATGCTCTTCTTGAGGTTTTAGCCTATTTCCGAAAATTCGTAGGCTAAGCAGAATGGAAAATTAGGGTTTTATACTTTTTTGGAGGTTTCAGATGCAGTTTTGAGGGCTTGCATGCGAGAGTTTTTGATGCATGTCTAGTGGAGCTTTCTGGGTTTTTGGAGAGCTTCAAGATGAGGTAACATGCATGTTAAGAATATGACATGCAATTCTAGCAGGTACTTTGCAAGGAGGAATGGTTTCTGTGTTTTTTTGGGTTTTCAGAGAGCTTCAAAATGGCGTAACATACATTTCCATCTGACAAAATTTTTAGGCACTTACTATTTATAGTAAGTCATGTTGGCTTCCCGATTTGAGTTCAGAAGGCATTTGGAAACACTTACTATTTATAGTAAGTCATGATTACTACTCAGTGATGTTCAAACGAAGCTTTGCAAACTTACTATTTATAGCAGTTTGCTATTTTTGGTAAGTCTATTTTTAGCAGTATCATTCTAGCAGCAACTCAATCATCTGCAGTTCAGAGTGGTTGATCAGTTTGGCTTTCTGTTGAGTTTGAAGTGAAATTATTATTTTTGGCATTCGCTGTTTTTAGTAAGCCCATTTGTGGCAGTGGCATCTTTATCAGTTTGGTTAAGCTCAGCTAATGTCTGTTTTCTATTTTTAGCAGTAATCAGTTGCAGTTTGAGCATTGTTCTTGGTTACCTCCTTGGACTAAGTTCCATACTTAGTCAATTTTATGTTTTGAAGTTGTACCCCACGCCTAGGCTTGATAACTTCAAGTTGTTTTAAAAATGGGGCCATGAGATAGACACCTCATTAATGAATTTTAATATTTCAATAATGTTTAAAATTTTAAATATCTCTTCAAAAGTGGGACGACTTGGGAAGAATATTAAGAGTTTCAAACATTTTAAAATGCTTTTGAGGTGGCGTCCCTTGGAGGAAATGAACAGTTTCTTGTGGAGAGTTAGAGATTGCTTCATTTACCAATTGAAGCTTATTTATTGATGCCTTGTTCATTGTTTCTCATCTTTGGAAAATTAAGTAAAGTTATCCTACTGGACTGAATCCAGAACCTGGCTGAGAGGTAGCTTAGCAAACCTGGCTAAGAGGAAGCTTAGCAAATTCACCTTTCTTCGGGCTTGAAACTATGGCTTCCTAAAAAGATTTCTGAAGACCATGCTTCATTCAGGAGTGTGGAAAGAGTTCAATTTTATGTTTAATTATAGGCAGGTTGCTGATTTATAATCTGTTTGTACTGCTGATGTCAATGGCTGAAGCAAATTTCTGCTGACAGCTTCGCCTCTGATTTTTATTTCATTTTGGGTACTGGCCCAAGCTGTGCAACTGTGGAAGGCACCCATTTCTGCAAGTTTGCAGATTTTATTATGAAGTTTTGGATTTTTGGGAGAAGATCGACCCTTCTTGGAGGCCATACCATTCTTCTTGGCTGCATTGGGATTTGTGCCACTAACAGGTGCGAGTTTTAAAGGTGTCTTTCTGTTGTGATTTGGACGCCTCTATTCAAGGATTCATCTGCATTCAGTTTCATGTCAATTGGGCTCCGTTTGGCGAAGATATGAGCATTTCGGTGAATCTCTTCATTGCTGGTCTGATTTTTTGTTCTTTCTGTTTCTGATCAGACTTAGTGATTTCAGCATATTGTTGGTTTGAACTTCATTTCTACATCTTTAATTGCATTGTAATTGTTAGAGATTGTTTACTCTTAACTTATTGTGAATTTGGAAGCTTATCTATTCTTTTTTGCAGCTGGAAACTATCATTGCAAAGTTGGTTAGTAGTACTAACAGCTATTTGTTTATTTGCTGCAATTTTAGTTTATCTTATACTCCCATGATTGAGTGGTTGAGTTAATAAAGCATCTTTAATTAATGTTGTTTTCCCCCCACGAAATAAGTGGTTGTGAGGATTTGTATACCCACCACTGTACAAGTGGAAGTGTGGTTACATGGTTGGCTCGCCACCTTAAATAATTGTAATAAGCTCACCCACTGTAGAAGTGGAGTATTCCCACCGCTTGTGGACGCCTGCTCAGCAGAGGAATTGTATTTTCAGTTCTGATTTTCCTAATGATCCCCAAACCATATATGCTATCACCTCGCCCAAACTGGGATCTTGGTGAACATTCTTGGTGAGGGTTACTTTCTGAGCTGATTTGGATTTGGAGCTAACGTTAATCAGTGTTTGATTGCTGGTTTATTGTGTTGAAATCCGGAAAAAATTAAGGGGGTTCATTTCAGGACACCCTTAAACAAGGTATCCAGAAGGCCTAGGAAGAGGTGTTACAAACCTTTCTAAGGATTCTAAAGCTGGTTACCCTTAAACAAGGTATCTAGAAAGCCTAGGAAGAGGTGTTACAACCTTTTCTTAGGATTCTAAGGCTGGACACCCTTAAACAAGGTATCCAGAAGGCCTAAAAAGAGGTGTTACAACCTTTCTTTAGGATTCTAAGGTTGAATGCCCTTAAATAAGGCATCCAGAAGGCCTGGGAGGAGATGATACAATCTTTCCCAGGATTTAAGGCTGGATACACTCCATAGGGAGGTATCCAAAAGGCCTAGAAAGAGATTAGATGTAACAAGATATTACAGTCTTTTTCCAGGATGAAGACCATTGTATTGGCCAAGACTATCAAGAAAGTAAGGAAGGAAACAGCTACAAGGATTGCTTGAAGACAAGCAAGATCAAGTGAGGGAGACTTGTGATTTCCCAATCACAAAAAAAAATCTAAGATAAATATACATTTAATATATTTATATATTTGCATTCAAATAGCATAATCATTATAGAACATTAAATTATTTATATAAATGTGACTAACTTGGATACCGTTGGTGACAGGATAGAAGAAGAGATCCTAGAAGAAACTAAGATGTTTTTGCTTGAGGACAAACAAAATTGGGAGGGGAGGACTGTAATGTCCCCCGAGATCATAACATACTAAAATACGAATAAATAGAAAAAATGACAAAATATGTATTAACGACTTAATTATTATAATTGTCATGAGACAATATTATAATAATTATAAGATTGACAATAAAAATTCTATTATTATAATCAACGTAAGATAATATTATAATTATAATTATTACATATATAATATTATAATATTAAAATAATAAAATAATAAAATAAATATTGAAAATATATATAACTAAGATAAACCAATAAATTCAATCTATAATTATAATACAAATAACTAAATCAAATAAATATCAAAATATAAATAAGTAATTGCAATTTAAATATTATAATTGTCAAATATAAATGTTAACAATATAATATCATAATAATGTAACACTATGAATATTAAATGTATATATAGAAATAAATACATAAAATAAGAAAACATATAACAATTAATATAATAAGAAAACATATAACAATTAATATAAACTATATATCATAAAATAAAGGGAGCGATTTCATTTAGTAAAAGGCAGCACTTAAATAAAAGAGTTTTTGTTAATAGGCAGTGATCAAGTTTGGAAAGTTAACTATTAATTAAAAAGAGCCATGACTTTTTGAAAGGTCATCAAAGTGGTGTCTCACTTCATTGAAGGCATAAGATATAAATAATGAATGTGGTGAAAGAGGTGAGGGGGATATGAAAGGAAGCAAATAGAATATAAGGGAGAGCAGCAATCATTTGGTGTATGGAGAAATAACAAATAAAAATATATGAATTAGTCTAAACAGCAATCAATAAAAATGGTGTTTACTAAACAAATAGTCATGACTCTATGAAAAGTTATGTCTATTAGGAGACGTATCATTTCAGGGTAGAAGTAAAGATATAAGATCTATTAGGAGACTAGAGGGAAATAGAGAAGAATATGGGGAAAACATTGAGGAATACGATCTGCATTCATAATAGCAGCACAGTGATATAATCTATGATTAATGTGCATTGGAATATAGAGCCATTTAATAGCAATTATTGAACCTTATAAGTAATTATGATCTTAATATAAAAATGAATAGATTAATACTTATTTATATGATCAATCAAATGTAAGATTGAAGGCAGGCAATTAAGGGATAAAGAGTCATGGGAAGACATAGCCGATCAAATTTCAATCCAAGATCATTTCATTAAAGAGAACATTTATTTGAAAAGAAGAACCCCTAAACCTAATCTGTCATGTCCCCGAAACAACATCGCCCCCACCTTCTATGCTACCTGTTGTGACCTTTTCACACATCGCCCTATTGCAAATGGGGAGTCTTGCCTTTGCGTTTTGGTCTTTTGGTGGGGTACTTAGAATTTGAGTTTTTTGAAGGGTCACTTGAGTCAAGAAATGATTTTGAGCCAGAATCAGTACACAAACGTCATCAAAGTGTTTTGGAGGCCTTGTGGACGAAGATCGACTGTCATTTCGGTCAATTCTGACACTTCCTAAATTTTAGGGTTTCCACCCCTGGCCCCTATTTTTTATGGACTTTTTTTTTTGCATTTTTAGCCCATTCTGGACTTCCTATTTTTTAGGGGCTATTTTTAGAAAGTTTCTATTTTTGGAAAAATTTATATTTTTGGCAAGGTTTCTATTTCTGGAAAATGTGCAAGTCATGGCTTCGTCAACATCAACTTCAGAAGGTCCCGAAATAGAAATGGGTGAAAATTTTGAAAAATCTGAAAAATTTGTCTAAGGCATGGCACAAGCATGTGCTAAATTCGCCCAAGCATGAGGAGGTAAGATGGCATGGACATAGAGCAAGTCCGCCATATGAAGAAAGTTCATGGCACAAGGCTTGAGCAAGTCCACCAAGAAGAGATGGCATAAGGCCTAAGCAAGTCCACCCAACACTTGGAAAAAAATAGCTTGGCACAAGGCAAAGTCTGCCCTAGTTTGATGGCTTGGAGGCAAGACAAGTCCGCTCCAAGATGTTGGGAGATGCCACAGAGTGGTGGCAAGTTTGCCCTAGAAAAAGGAAGATGGCTGATGGCACTAGCAAGTATGCCATATGTCAAATGGCTTGGACATAGACAAAGTCCGCCCAGCCTAAGTGAAGATGGCACAAGCCATAAGGAAGTTTGCCCCATAGAGAATTGGCTTGAAGTATGATGAAGTCCGCCCCAAGAAGGTGGGAGATGGCTTGAGGAGAAAGGAAGTTCGCTCCAAGAAGGTTGGAAGTGGTAAATGACTAGAGAAAGTCTGCCCCATGATAATTTAAATGGAAAATGGCTAGTCCAAGTTCGCCCTAGGCTTGAGTAAAATGGAAAAAACACAAGGCAAGTCCACCTAGGTCATGAATGGCATAAAAAACTCTTGGAGGAATGAAAATTGAAGATTTTTTGCCTTGGAGAAATAAAAGAATTTAAAATTTTGCCTAACTCTAGACATTAAAAAATTTAAAAAATCAAATGGCATGTCTAGACAATGAGGAAATTCGCCAGGAGTAAAAGATCTTGGCAAGGTTGACAAAAGAAAAAATTGCCTTAGGCAGAGGCACGGAGCAATTTGAAAAGACAAAATTTCAATTTGCCTTTGGATAAAAATAATTAAATACCATGATTTAATTATTTTAACGAATGGGTTGGAAACAACACATAGAATATTATTTTAATATTTTATTTTCCAAAACCCATTTAATGAGAAAATTCGAATTTTCTCTAGGCAAATTTTAGAAAAAAGAAAGAAGAGAAAAGACTTCACTGAACCGGCGTCGAAATTAGAAACTTTCTTTACCGACTGGTGCTGAAGATGGAAATTACTGTTCGAAAGGGAAGTGCAAGCCAAGTTCAGACTAGATTAATTGGAAACAATTAAAATTTGCTAAATGGGTCGATTCTTTCAACCTTAAATTGGTTTTGCATTTCATTTCTTAATCATTCTTTTGAAAGTGAAGTTGTGAAGAAAGTTTTTCTAAGGCGGGAAAAGTTTTGTGAAGAAAGTGATTTTTTTTTTCTCTTTCGAAGTAAAGGCTGAAAAGGGCAAATTCATTCATTAGCAACACAGTTTTTTATTGCCAAGCAGATTTTACTTTCTCTATTCCGACAAAGATTTTTTTTTTCGAAATGATTAAATTCCTTCATTTCCAGCAATAATCATTTTCAAGAATTAACTTATCGAGTTGGCTGGAATATGTTTGTTTCAAAGTAATGGCATAAATAATTTCTGAATTTTAATATTTTCTTTTGCAGATTTATGCTAGACAAAGGAGCATCGTCAAAGAAAATGAAATTCGCCAGCAAAGGTCTGCAGCCGGAGTCTAAAATCGTCTCCAAGTGGAAGAATATTGCGGATACCAATCTTGGCCATGTTGACTTTGACGAATTCAGGAAAAGAATGTATGGAAGTGACGAACTCTTACCTACGCCAATTGCACGGAAAATGATGCGAAACGGCATAATTCAAGCTGCAGGATTTCCGCCGGCAATCGAATGTCCAAAACTAATTATAAAGTGTGCCTTGCATTACAATGCTGAAGAGAGACAAATTGAAGCGCCTGATGGCAAACTGTTGGCATATCTAGGCGAACTAGCTATACAAGAGGCATTTGGAATTCCAGCTTACCATCGAACATATTACCAGTCAAAGGAAGATGCACAGAAATTGTATGAAGACAAACAAGTCCTTTGTGCAACAAACATGAACAAGAATTGGTTGGTAAAGTCTAGACCTTCAGCCAAAAAGGTGCCTCAGAAGTTGCTCAGGTCGGATTTCAAAGAAGATTACGGAGATATGGTCTTGCTGTTGAATAGAATAGTGGGTAATCCTCAGAGTACACCTTTTGAGACTTGGATGTATTACTTCATTGACGAAGTAACTTCCGGAGCAAAAATGGATAACTGGTCAAGGATGATCAATGATAGTATTCACAAGCAGTTGGTCAACTTGGAGAAGACCAAAGCCTTTCATATGAGTTCCTACATTATATACTTACTTGCTCGAACCTACCGATATGCCAGTCTCATTTGCAAAGGTGTAGTCGGCAATGGCGAAAAGGAGTTTAGGGTTTATAACTGCTATCCTCAATTGCAATTGAGCGAGAAGTCACACTTCCGACGGGTACATGATGCTTTTCTCATGTATATTACTCGCATACTTAAAGGTGGAACACATCAAAGGCTCACCTGTGAAGCAAAGAGTTTAATCAGCAAATACGGATCCTGGTTTATCCAGTTCCCTAGATTTACCTACATCCGAATACAGGGATTCATGGGCTCTCCTTACAAGTTGCCAATCTATCCTACCAACAGAATGATTTTGTTGGAAGTCCTAAGGCAGTTGGAAACATTTCAAAGCATCCAAAGACCAAAACAGAAAGTAGCCGTCACGTTTCCTCTCTTTATTGGAAACATGGTAGAATCTTGTCCATCAGCACAGGCAGCAGAAAGTGCCTGAGTGGAGATACAATGGTACCCATTCACTTCGTACAAATCCAAAAGTGATTTCGATCCACTCGATCATATTGGTGTTGTGGACGGAAGGAAATATAGGCACCAAATCGACCTTGAGGACTTCTGGGCGAATGTTGCTGATGAATTTGAAGTAAGGAAAAGATTTTGGTCTAGACTACCTTTGGACATGATCAAGACAACGGAACTCTTCCGTGTGCCTGACCAGCTGGATGATGATGAAGTGTATATGCAGCCAGGCTATGATGAGAGACTGCCACTTCTTCCTGTTAAATGGTCTAAGCCGAAACTTGGTTACATGAAAATTCTTATGAGGACTGTGGTTAAGTACTCGCAATGGTGGGTAGACCAGCAGGTAAAGATTTTGAGGCAACGAAATATGTCATTCACCTATGACTTGACAGGCGAAGCTGAGTCCTATTCTTCCAATGTCGGCGCTTCTCAGGGAGAGGAGCTAGTTGAGCCTGCCAACCAGAAAAAGAGAAATGGTAAGGAAAAGGTGATTGGTGAAGAACGAATCCAAAAAAAGTCTAAGCCCCTTCACTCAACCACATCCAGGAATGTGGAGCAATTATTGATTATGGACGAAGAAACATGGGGACACATCAAAATTCCTTCGCCAGTTCTTGAAAAGGACATGGAGCCCATGCAGCTTGAAAATGACTTTCATCACTCTCCAAATGGCACAGAAATTTGTGAGTCGGATGAGGATTTGGATGTCATGGGAGGCGACTTCCAAGAGGGAATGATTTCAGCCCTCAAGGGAATTCAGGAGGACCCATCAGTGCAGGAGATCCAAGACATCCAAGACGTTCCAGACTATGAGGATGATGGAGTTGAGCAACCAACGATCCCAGATTGGCTGAAGGAAAGGCTTAAAGTCAAGGTACCGATCGAGATGCCAGAAGAGGATGATATTGTGGATTTCTTGGCGAGGTTGGAACAAGCTAATACAAAGAAACTGGCCAAGAAATTCTCCACCATTCAAAGAGATGAAACTGGTAATCATACTATGCAAATTGCAGTGCCGACAGTTGAGAAGCCACAGGATGAAATTACTCCAAGTGAGTATGCTATTACTGTTATTGGCATTGGTCCAACAACGAAAGAACAAGAAGTGGAAGACTTGGATAACTCCATTTGTACCATTAAATCCAGGTTAGAAAAGGAGACTTTCAAGAAAAATGAATATAAGATGGAGGTTGAGCGCCTAAAGGAATATATCCAGCATTTGACAAGGCCACTCAACCAAGGTGACCAATTAGCCACTCTACTCCCAAATCCATCACAGGAGGTGGTAGAAAATCTTGAGAAGGAATTGACTACTGCCAGAGAAACAAAGGAATGGATGGCAAGGAAAGAGGGAGAAGTAATAGCATTCGTGGAGAAGTTGGCACATGCTCATGGGAAAACTTATTCCTTACTCACAAGAGTTATAAACTTGGTTGAAGCATGGGATGGACTCCAAGACCTCCAAGATAGAATCATTATGTGTCTCCGAGACATAAGGAGAATCCCTAAGCAAAGGCTGGTCGACGAGGAGATTATTGCAGCTAGAGCGGCGTACGACTTCAACAATTAGCACTGTGCGTTGGTCTCACGTGGGGAAGTGTTGGAAAGGGTTAAGACGAAAAGTGCTAGAATTGATGAGCAAGTGAAAGGTATTCAGAATAATATTTTCCATATGGCAGCAGACATGTTGGACAAAGACATTGTCCGGGAAAATGACTTACAGCCAGGCAATATGCAAAAAGAAGCTCAAAAGATTTTTTCCATCATGCCGATCTTGGGAGAAAATTTGACTAAGGCATTTGACCTCTTGACCGTCCAGAATACCTTCCTGCAGCATGAATCAGAGTGGACGGTTGTCTTTGCCGATTGTGCGGACAGTTTAGACCTGCTGGAGTACAAAGTCAATGCCTTGTCAGACATTACCATTGAGGTTGGCGCCATTGTGTCCAGATTCATCAGATGGAACATTGTGAAAGCGGATAAGGATGCAACTATCAGTGGATGACTCATCTGCTTGTCAACTAGTTGATATTTTGGCAACCCTAATTAGGATTTTCTTGTTTAAATCTGGGCCATTGATCTTAATTTAATCTTCGCCGTTCATTGTATTCAGGAACTCTATAAGTACCCCTCCACTTTCATTTGAAAGAAATTAGAAAATAACATTAAAAATCAAAGAGATTTGAAGTTAGATTAGAGATTTAAATTGTAGAGCATAGAAATAAGGCATTTGACCTCTTGACCGTCCAGAATACCTTCCTGCAGCATGAATCAGAGTGGACGGTTGTCTTTGCCGATTGTGCGGACAGTTTAGACCTGCTGGAGTACAAAGTCAATGCCTTGTCAGACATTACCATTGAGGTTGGCGCCATTGTGTCCAGATTCATCAGATGGAACATTGTGAAAGCGGATAAGGATGCAACTATCAGTGGATGACTCATCTGCTTGTCAACTAGTTGATATTTTGGCAACCCTAATTAGGATTTTCTTGTTTAAATCTGGGCCATTGATCTTAATTTAATCTTCGCCGTTCATTGTATTCAGGAACTCTATAAGTACCCCTCCACTTTCATTTGAAAGAAATTAGAAAATAACATTAAAAATCAAAGAGATTTGAAGTTAGATTAGAGATTTAAATTGTAGAGCATAGAAATAAGAGGAGAGTTTTATGAAATTGTTGCGAAAAACTATTATGATGATGAAGTTCATAAATGCATGAGATGCTTTGAATCCTTTTATTGTCAAATGGTTGCACGGTTACGTATTTTTCTCTTTCTCATAGAACTGTTCTAGATTAGAAATTTATTTGAATATTAGTGGAATGAAAGATTGATAGTGAAGATTGGTGTAACTTAGCTCATACTTTCTTCGAATGGATTCTTTTCATTTGATGCTTAAAATTAGACTGAGCCTTTAATGTGGATGCTTTAAAGTTTACTTCAAATAATGTTGTTCTATTGATGGCATTGTTTGTAGTAGAAAATCTTAAGCACATATCCCAGAAGATTGCACCTGCTTTTGTGTAGTTGTCGTTTTACGTGGCGAAACAAAGCATGGTTTTGTTTAGTTTCATTCAATCTTTGCAGTCTCTTAGTTCCATAGGTTTAGTATAGGACTTCTTAACCCTCACTCCTTTTTCATTTTTTATCCAACATCGGAAAAGTCCCAAAAAATTACGACACTGCATTCAATTCCTTGCTTTCAAGTGACTTACTGAAGTTAATTCCCTTGGGTTACTAGCAAATCACAACGACAACAGAGCTTATCCGCACCCCAATTTTGAAACATTGGAATTACCGTGTGACCTTTCTTGCAATCTTAGCACAAGAGGTAGTTTTTCAAGAGAGGATAGAGCGTCTATGGATACTTTATTCTAGAGTGTTTGGTGTGTCACAAAACACGCATCAACACTACCCTTATGAGTAAAAAGACTCCTCATTTTAATCATTTGTGCATTTGTTTGTGAAGGCAAGAAAGGAGCAGTGGGAAGGTTTGTAAAGGCAGCCATTGAAGGAGGAAGAACAGCAGGTTAAAGGAGGAGAAGAGGTTGTATCTAGTGCACTTGGGGCTACAAATTCATCAATGAGGTATGTATTTTCCTTCCTTTTTTTTCATTTTTTTTGCAAAGTTTCAAGCATACAATGTCTGACTTTTTTTTATTTTTCAGTTTAAACTTGCATTCAAAATTTTTTTAAAAATGACCCGGAATGGGAGTGGATGTGAAAGTGAAAATGAAGTGCAAAATGAAAATAGAAGAGAAAGTGGTGAGGATGTTAGTGGAGAGAAATCAAACCCATTTAAATGCCCTTCAACAATCATGGAACGGTATGCAAAGGGCCGTTTAAACGAAAAAAAAAAAAAAACTTTCCTTCAATATGTTACACATATGGGCTAAAGACAATATTTCAAGGGGGGGTAGGGTGTGGAATTCCCATGTTTGCCATAAAAATTTTAAGGGCAGCTACACAAAGGTAAGGTGTTATTTTTTGGGTGAGGTGGGCCATGGAGTTAGAATGTGTCCTGCTTTAAAATATGATGAAACAATAGAGTGCCAAAGATTGCAAATGGAGGTGGATGGGGTTGAAGGTGGGTCATCTTCTTCTCCAAGTGGGCAATCAACTATGCTTATGTCTTCCACGGTTGGTAGTAGACAAGTTGCCACGAGAGGAAAGAGGAAGGTGAGTGGTAGTGGGAAGGGAGCTTCAGTTGAGTCTATATTTAATATCCAAGCACGAAAAGCCACAAATCTTCCATTACCAAATTCTTTTTTGCCCATGCCATCGCATTTCATGTGGCCTGTTCCTCTTATTTCAAACAAATGGTTAAAGATATAGCCAATATTGATCCTTCATTCATACCCCTTGGAAATCATAAGTTATGCACCACCCTCCTAGACAAAGAGTACTCCAAAGTTAATGTGCTAATGGAGGATATGAGGCGAATGTGGATGAGGGCAGGTTGCTCTATAGTGATGGATGGGTGGACTGATGTTAGACATCGGCCACTCATCAATATGATAGTCACATGCCCTGTTGGTTCTTATTTTCTTAGAGCCATAGATTGTTCGAGGAGACATAAGGATGCAGACTTTCAATATTCCATTTTGAGAGATGTCATAGAGGAGGTTGGGGCTGCTAATGTGGTGCAAGTGATCACCGATTCAGCACGTATGTGCAAATCAGTTGGTTTGATGGTGGAGGGAACTTATAAGCACATCTTTTGGACCCCCTGTTGTGTTTATGCATTGAACAATGCATTGAAAGACATAGGGAAGTTGGATTGGGTGAAGCAAGTGGTTGTAGAACCTAGAAAGATTCAAATGTTCATTTGCAATCACCACACCTCGCTTGCTCTCTTCAGATCATTTTCAAAGAAGGAGTTTCTCAAACCTATTCAGACAAGGTATGCCACTTCATTTTGTTTCACTTTCAAATTTTGAAACTTCAAACATTTCAATTTGTATTCTAAATTTGATTTCGTTTTAATGAATATAGATATGACACAAACTTCATCTTGTTGGAGAGAATGCTTGAGGTGCATAAGCCTCTATAATTGACGATGGTGAATTCAGAGTGGACTAGATAGCCTAATTCAAGTTCTACTCAAGGAAAATCCGTCAAACAAAAGATCCTTGATGACAAATGGTGGTCCCATGCGAGGTAAGACATTGTTGGTTTTATTATTAAATTGTTGATTTTATTAAAAATTAAATATTAGATTGCTGATTTTATTAAAAAATAAATATTAGATTGCTGATTTTCATACTAAAATTCTGATTTTAATATTTTAATTTTATTGTCCAATGTTCCAACTTTTGAAGTTTCTAACATGTCAATTAACTTGTCAATTAATTCTTTTGAAATTTTGTTTGCATTTTGCAGATATATTTGCTCCTTCATCTCGCCTATTGTAGATGTCATCCAATATGCTGATACAGACTTTCCTAGTCTTGGAGAGATATATGAGACATTTGATAGTATGCTTGGGAAGATCAGGCAAACAATTTTGGCAAAGGATTCCACTTTGGGTTTATATGAGCAACACATTAGGCCCATTGTGACACAGAGGTGGAACACAATGAACACCCCGCTTCATATGGTTACCTTTGCTCTAAATCCCTAATGGTATGCACCAAGGGATGGTAGGGTGCCTCCATGGGATGACCTAGAGGTTTTAGATGGGTTCACATGGGCCATTGAGAAGATGTATTTAGTAGAGCAGGCTTCAATACTTCACACAACTCCTTGACTTTGCAAATCTTTGCGGCCCAAATTTGACTAAATCACAGGCGAGGTTGGATAGAGCTATATTAGCTCAAACAGACCCTATTGGATGGTGGACATGTCATGGGAGGGATACGCCGCAGTTGAAGGCACTTGCTACTCGCCTTCTTGCATAAGTTGTCAGTTCCTCTGTTGCAAAGAGGAATTGCTCCACTTATAGCTTTATCCACTCCCTCAAGAGGAATAGAATTACCTCCAGACGAGTGAAGAAGCTAGTGGTTGTGCTAGTGCTTTTCGGCTTCAAGATTGTCAAACTCTAGAGTATCGACAGACTCCAGCTCTACGGTGGGATATTGATTCCAAAGACGTGGCCTAGGTTGATGAGGAGGAGACACCAAAGGGATTGGTTGGGATTCCGTTGGTTGAGGCTGAGGTGGACCATCGCAGTGGCAGTGACTCAGAGGATGACTCTGATTTTGATGTGGTTATGGGAGATGCAAATTAGGGGCAGCAGTGCTCTTTGTTTTTTGTATTTTGATTTTCATATCATGATTCATAATGTAAAAGTTTAAACTTTATAACTATATGGCAGCAATGTAGCCTTTGGGCATTTTGATATAAGTTTATAAATTATAACTTGGAGGTTGTTTCATGATTCATGTATGTTAATTTTGAAATTTGAATGCGTATTGAGTATTGACAAATAATGTTGAACACAAATGTTATATGTTAAGATTCTATAATGTATATTATGCATGGCTTATCCATGTTTTCATATGAATATTTTTAATTTCCCTATATATTTTAAATTTTCCCTATATTTTATATAGCTGTCCCCCCACCGTCCCCAAAATTGGCCTCAAAATCTGAAAACTTGGGGACTCATCCCGACATCCCCTGTTGTCCCCATCTCGAAAACTTGGGGTAGCACTGATATATATATATATATATGTGTGTGTGTGTGTGTGTGTTTTTGAATCAACCAAGACAATAATAAAAAATGATTAAATAGAAAGCAACAATTAAATAAGGTGAATAAAGACAAAATCAGAAAGGAAAAGAATAGGTGAACAAAGATATGATTTCGCCTCTGGGTAAATTCTAACATGCATCTCGTTATCTAGATCTCTGACTGTCTTCATAAGAAAATGGTCATTCACCGCCTTAAAGTCCTGTTCAGCTTTCGGAAACTCCAACTAAGAATGGAATTCATGAACTCGCTGAACACCAAGAACTCCATTGGTCTTCAATGGTCTAAAGTTGCCTTGAAATGCAACCAAGTAAACCAGAAAAGTTACCATATGAAATTCGTGCATCTTAAGGAACTCTGTAATCTTTTGGTGAAGACATTCACTGATAAACATCACCCAATCAAAAGTTTATTTCTTGTCGATAACCTTGTTGGCGTAACAATTAGCACCTCTGGAGTGCAAGTTGGTACGGACAGCTATGCACAGTATGCGATGACTGCTCTTCAAATTAGGAGGGGAAGCTCCCTCTTTTGCTGATATGAGTTTCTAAAGTAAAGTATCTAAAACCTATCTTTTTTGACTCAGCTGGAAGAGGCACAATGTTAAAGAAACCAAGGATGTTGCAGCTAAGGGTTTTCTCTGGTTTCGCAGGTCTTAACTACAACTAAAAACTAAAGCTTTAAACTATCCAATCTCCTCAAGAAAACAGAGCATGAGGAAACGGAGCAGGAATGTGATTATACGATAAACTTCAGGTACAGATTCACAAAGTGAAGGCAAGGTGGCACAACTATTTGCTTGGCTGGGAAGAACTTTATTAGAAACAAACAAATACATGATAAACTAGGCATAGATTCACAACGTGAAGGCAAGGTGGCACAACTATTTGCTTGGCTGAATAAGTTTATTAACACAGATCAAACGATAAGCTTTAAGTACAGATTTGCAACCTGAGGGCAAGGTGGCACAGCAATTTACTCATCTGAATAGGCTTATTAGAAACAAAACATAAGGTAAGCAACTAGGACAGTGTATTGCATAGACAGAACACGCATACAATAACGATCAAACTAGCAAACCCATTTAACTAAGATGAGCATTCACCATAATAACTACATGAAAGCCAAGCGGCATAACAATTCATCATCATAATAAATACTTGTGAACAAATACAAAATAGGCAATATTACAAGCAAGGCGGCATAGCATATATTACTTTATCGTGCAAAATTTATTTACAAATGAGTTGAAAGCTCTTATTTATAAACATCAAAGGTGTAGGCAACCCTAAAATCACTTTGAGTCAACTACAATCTTGCGAACATGCAAGATTTTATTCTCTAAGTCTAAATGAAAGAACCTATACAATTAACTGGAAAGCTACCATCAGTTAACCGATACAAACAAGACTAACTGGACAATGTGCAACATGCACATCCTTATTGAAAGAAAAGCTAACGGATAACTAACATCAGTCAACTAACACTAACTAAGAGTCCATCCTCCTGCAAAGATATCTCCAAGAATGAGATAGGCATGCCTGATATCAACAAGGAAAACTCAAGAGATGACTTTGATTTAACCGCTACTTCTGAGCCATCCTTGTAAACAACTGCAGGATCCAACTGGGCGTCTACTCCAAGCCCTCTCTGTTTGTTATCTCGTCCAAGAATTTATCGATTGTATCATCATTTGGCACTCTGACGCTATCCACGATGATCAACTGCCTGTCTAATTCCTTATCTCCATCCTGGATCACCCTCTGACTATCTCTGAGTTCTGTAGTCACCTTCATGAAACTGATAGTCAACATTGAGAACTCCTCCAACTTGCACTCCTCAGGATCTCCACCTAGATTATCACGAATCAACTCTTCGAACTCAGCCTAAACTACCTCCAACTTGACGTACGTACCATCCTCGCGCCACTAGTGACATGGGATCTAGGTGATGAACTCGCTGATAAATCGAAGATCTATTGAAACCTTCTCCTGAATCACACCCATCTTAGCAAAAACTTTGTCATATATTTCCACTCTGCAAAGATACAACTCTCTCCAAGTGAAAAATTTCCTTTAATCTTCTCCTGCTTCAATGGCATCATAGGCAACTACAAGTTGTGATATAAGAATCAGATCCTTCGGCTTACGCTCCGCTATAAAGATCTCGAGCTCCTGAATTCTCTGTCGAAGACTACGTGCGTCAACCCTCAACTGATACAACTCTATAAGGAGGTGTCGACCAGCAACGATGAAGTCCTCAATCCAGGTATCTAAAAGATTTCCTCGATTAATCAAGTAGTGAATCCTCTGCTGATCTACGACTTGTTGACGTGTGTTTTATGACAACGCCAGCACAGAATAAAATGTCCAACGGTCACTCTATTCCCTCTTGATCAAAGTATTCCGCATGCTAAGATTGCGTGAAAGTTCATGCATTCAACTCCAAGGTTCCTTTTATTGCGAATAGACTCAATTGGTTGATGTGAATATGCTAGGTATTCCAAGGGGACTTACGTGATTTGCTCATTCAAAAGAAAATGATTCTCAAATTTCGAGAGATTTGTCAATGACGCTCAAGTTCTTAAACTAACAGGATAATACTGAATGTAAAAGAATATAAGGATTAGAGATGCTACCATCTACTCCTAAAGGGTGGAGGACAAGGATCGACTTAAACAATCTTCAAACCAGACTTTGCTTTGTCTCCCTTCGGACAACTCTGACAAAGTTGGTGCAATCTTCAAAGGATGAGAAAGGTGTTCAAATTATGATTCAGCATGTACATACCATCACAACGATGCATATGGACATATGAGCCACAATCGAAGTTAAGTGCCAATACTCCAGTTGATCACGCAAGGCGAACTTACCATCAGCAAGCCCGCTAGTGGTATGGATGAAAGAAGATATGCTCAAACCAAAACACCACACTCCACAATCAACAACTACTTGCATAAAATAAAGTCTACTCTACTCAATCCACTTGGATCGGAAAGATGAAAGGGCCTTGCTAGCTACTCATAACAAAAGAAGAAATCACCAAGCAATGAAACTCTTTGTATTATGAAAAGTGTTCACAACAACCATTTACAAAACTTTCAAAGGGAAAGTTTTCCTTCATTTTCAAACTAAGCTATCTTCTAAGCTAACTCTCTAACTCCTATATTCTTTAATCTAACATCTACTTCTAATGTTTACAAATGAGGGGGGATGCCCCTTTTATAGTTGGCCCAGTCCAACAGACGGTTCAGATTGAATTACAATGAAGGGCTCAGATTGAGCCATTTATGCCCTAATTAGGGTTTTTGCCCTAAAAACCGCCATAGAGAAGAGTGGGGTAATGAATGCATAGAATATTCTCCACTCCTCTGTAGGAACCACTATCTGCACTTAATGCCCATTATCTTCTTCTAGGAGATTCTCGTCCAAAACGTGTTCCCACTGCTCTTCCTGCCAATTCTGTTGCGTTAGGAGGAGAGCAAAAGAGTCTCTAAGATCGTCTCCGCAGATAATAAAATTTGAAAGGTTTTGACGTTCAACCCTCCTGTTGCTTTGACTCCTGGACGCACTTCGTCCTCTTGCAACTTTCACACTTCTTCAGCTCACTGCATTGGGCGTATTTAGCCCCTTTTGCACCACGTTCCCAATGCCTTAGGCCAATCTCCACTGTCGTTTCTCTTTTTCCAGAGTTGTAACGTTGTCCAGCTTCGTAACCTCAAGTCCTCATGCCTTGGCCTCGACGTTCATCCTGCAAAACAAAAGAAGAACATCAGAACGTTTATAAGATAAAATCTCTTCACTTACCCAGTTTTCACATTCTGATTGATTGATCCTTGGATCTGATAGAATCCATCATTTCCAGCAAACTTTTATAACTTTTCAACATCTGAATGCTTGATGTTCTAGCTTCATTCCATCTTCAAATTCTTCTATGCCCTGGACAAATTTCATCTCTACCCTGTGAGTGTACATGACCTCTTGAGCTTTATTTTACCATGCCTTAGAAAATTTATCCCTCAGAGCCTTAGGAAATTTGTTAAACGGGTGTCAGGCCGAAATCTCTGCCGAAACAACACGAGCAAGGTGTGGAAGAACCTTAAATCATCTCGCAGTGGGAAATGTCCAATACCCAAAAGAAATTTCCCCTCAGAAATCATTGTTTTCATGTGTATCCCAATGAAGGGGTACATTTAATTTTTATTATTTTTGAAAAATAATAAAATTTACTAAGGTTGATTCCATTTTATTCTGGACATATTCCACACCTGCAGTCTTCACTTTTTTATGCCTTAGTATTTTTCTTGCTTCCCTGAAGAAATTCCCTTTCTCGCTCACAATTCACCTTGCCTTTGGAAAATTTAACATCACCCCCTAGGCGTACTTCACACTTTCACCCTTGAAAATACCTTAGAGGAATTTAAATTCTTTGACTTTACCCATGAGGGGCACATTTTCTTGTATCAACTTCCACTTTAGCTCCCTAGGCATTTCCATGCCTTAACAATTTTCTCTTCTTGGCATCATCTCTTCTAGGCTTGGGCGCATTTTACCTAGGGAGCTTTTACTTCCTTTTTCGCCAAGCATTAGAAATATTCTTGGATATCCTCTCTGTTAGGGTGCATTTTCCATGGTGGAGGAGGAATCTCACACTTAGAATATTTTCAATCATTTTGCTCATACCTTAGGTGCATTTTACCTATACCACTTCCATTTGAAGGCGCATTTGTGCCCATGAGGGGGAACTCCTTGCCTTAGGCGCATTTTTCCTCTTGCCTTCTCCACCTTGGCGCGTTTTATCTATGCTTCTTCCACATGTGGGCTCGAGGGGCGCATTTCATCATGTAGACTTCCATTCTTGGGCACATTTGAGGGTGGTGAAGGAAATCCACGCCTAAGCTTCCTCTTTTGTGCTTTTCCATGCCTTGGCGCATTTCACACATACCACTTCTATTTTCCACGCCTAGAATATCATTGCTTCTTGAGCGCATTTTACCCTTGGCTCTTCAAGATGAGAGCGCATTTAGGCATGTCCACTTCCATTTTCTTCACTTGGAATCTTTTTAAACATCACCTCAACCTTGGGCGCATTTATGGGGGTGTGTAGGAATTTCCCAACAGTTAGAATAATTTTAAACATCCTCCCTCTTGTTGGGCGCATTTCATCTAGGCTGGAGGAAATTTTATCAACTTGGGCGCATATGACATAGGGAGAAGGAATTTTCCACACCCTTTATGACCTTTCACCTCCCTTGGGCGCATTCTACCATGTAGACTTCCATATAAGGGCGCATTTTGTCATGTCCCCTTCTCAGTGACATCTCTCGGAGTACAGGATTGGCCTGTCACACGACCCTCGTAGGCCGATAGACTGGATAGAGGGTCATTTCGGAGCTTGGCTCAGCTTCAGTTGGCAGAGTTTGATCAGTAGGCTTTCGTTTGGGCTCGATCGGAGACTTCTTGCTGAGTTGCTATTTTTTAGCAGTTCCTGGCAGTCAGCGTGGGACCCCTGCTATTTTTAGCAGTATGGCTTTGGCGGCATTCAGAATCACTTCAGTGTTCGTCAGCTTCAGACGGAACAGTCATCGGATGAGTAACGAGAGAAATATTAATATTTAATTGTATTAATTAAATATTAATTATTTAATGATTATAATATAAAGTTATAATATTAAATTATAACTTAAGTGATTCTTCTTGAGGGGT
The DNA here is from genome assembly GCA_007115665.2 of Sequoiadendron giganteum. Taxonomy (NCBI): domain Eukaryota; kingdom Viridiplantae; phylum Streptophyta; class Pinopsida; order Cupressales; family Cupressaceae; genus Sequoiadendron; species Sequoiadendron giganteum. Next base: position 4,121,801 of record CM021108.1, on the reverse strand, counting down.
GCGCCATCATCAGAGGGGGCCAATTTTTAATTATATTTTATAATTAAAAATTCGAGTTGAGACTATTGAAAAATTAAAAAAAGAAGAGAAGTCGAATTTTTAATGAACCCTATTATTGAGGAAATCGCACTTTTGAGAAATATAAGTCATTTACATTGAAAATCGAGGCATTATGTCATTTTTTATGAATTGAAATTGATCAAGTTTTGTCTGAGCAAGAAGCTTTAGGGTTTCAGTCTCGAACTCATTGGGGAACGAGCCATCTCCATTGAAAGCAGTTCAGAGGGTGTGAAATAACATCTGATTTATTGCCAGCACAGAGGTTTCTTCATCTAGAGGAAATTACAGAGCTTCAGAGATTATTTTATCTTCAGAGTTCTATTAGTATTTTTCATCCAGAGAACATACATCTATCCAGGCGCCCCATATTACAGAGACTGGACATTTATTTCAAGGGAGCCGTACCTTTTTCATTGATTGCTGCTGCTGCAGCCGTACCATCTGACAGGCCGTACCATTAAGAGGGCCGTACTTCTCACACACAAGGAAACACCTCCTCTTTTGGTTATCCAGTTTCACTCATCCAGGCGCCTAGACTACTGGACCATTTCTTGATCATCAGACGGAGAGATGAAGATGTAATCATTGCAGCCGTACCATATTCAGCAGATTATTTATTGCTGCAGCAAATCAGGTTTTCACAAATATCACTGCCTTTTTAATTTGCATGTATCTGGATCGTCATTGTAATCATTGCAGAAGTTTCAATAATAGCCTGGCATCAGTATTTGCTATTGATACAGTAGTTTTTAGTGTTGATTAATTTCTATTGAATTTATTATCATTTTCAAGCAAAATCGCAATTTCTCTATTTCATGCAAAAAACCCAAAAACCACAAAAAAATCAAAAATTGCAAAAACAAACAAAAAACTCAGTCTGATTCAGAAACAGGGGAAACCAAGGGTTTCTACACATTTCACCATGTATGAAGGAACTTGTTTGCCTTAGCGCATTTTTTTCCTTGCCTTCTCCACCTTGGGCGCATTTAGCATAGGGTGAAGGAATTTTCTTGTGCCTTGGGCGCATATGAGGTAGTGTGAAGGAATTTTTTTATACTTAGAATTTTTTATCATGTCTTCTCCACATACAAGGGCGCATTTCACATGAGGTGAAGGAAATCTCATTGCCTTAGAAATTTTCTTGCCATCAACTTCTTCCTTGTGGCCTTGAGGGCACATTTGAGGTAGGGAGGAGGAATTTTCATCAAGCTTGGGCACATTTCAGGTAGGGAGAAGGAAATCCCAACACTTAGAATTTTTGAAGCTTCCTCCATGCCAAGGGCGCATTTCATGCTTGCTTCTGCCAGACTTCAACTTGAAAATCTTTAACATCTCAGCTACCTCTGCACTCTTCTATTATTAGCAAATCTGGAGAAGTGTGCCTTCCCATGCCTTTTCACCTATTTTGAAACTGGAGCTGGCGTGATTCTGCCTTCTAAGACCTTGCCACCTTGTTTATACTTGTTGCCCATGCTGACATGCTATTTTTAGCATTCCTGCTATTTTTAGCAAACCCTAGAATTGGTTGACTTCTGCAGCTCTGTTTGACCTGAAATTTGTTCCACCAGATCTTGATGACCTAAGTGTCCTGTTCACACCTGCCTCTGGCACAAACATGCTATTTATAGCCGTGTTCTGGAGGCGACTTACTATAAATAGTAAGTGCCCGGATTATGCCCAAATCTCACTAGTAGATTGCCAGAAGGATGTTGATCGTCATGGGATATCTTCGTTTTTCGAAATTTTGGCTTTTTACCCTACTTTTTAGGCCCTGAAGTTGGAAACCCTAATTTGACTTGCATGTGCCTAGAATGGTCTCTGTTTGACTTGATTTCTACTGCATACTGCTCTGCTTGTTGAACTGAAGTGTTGGGTGGCTGCTGGGATGAAACTGCTATTTATAGTAAGTGTCCGGAAAGTGGTCAATCTGATGTCGGATGAGTTTGCATGTCACAGTGCCCGTGGGATCTCAAAAAACCCAAAAAAACCCAAAAAACTGGTCAACGTTCCAACACCGGCTAAAAATAGTAAGTCCCTTAAAAATGACTCATTCCGTTCGCATGTCATACCACTGCGAAGCTCTCGCAAAACCCACATGGAATATCCGGACATGCACTGAAAATCACTACATGCAAACCCTAAAAATAGCCTCTAACGGCTATACTCTGAAAGTGATCGTCTCGATTTGCATGTTATATCATTGCGAAGGTTTCGAGAAACCCAGAAGTAATCTCTAGACATGCACTGAAAAATCACATGCGCAAACCCTGAAAATGGCTCTTGAAGCCTGAACTGCCAAAAATAGCAAGTTGCCTGATCTGGCTCAAAATCTCGTGTGGGCACTCGGAAGCTGCCTGAATGTGCTGAAGTAATTAGAACCCCGAAATCTTGAGGAAAAGACCTCAGATTAGGTACTTACTAAAAATAGTAAGTTGTCAAATTTCAATGAAAACCCAGTGGGATCCTGCCTTGAGCCTTTTGACTGCAATGTTAAGCTCAGATGTCAATTTACCAACTTGATTTGATCTCAAACTGGCCTGAAGAATGAAAACCCTAATTTCGTAGGCAGCCAAAATTCCAAATTAGATCAAATGATAGGACATCCCCGGAAGGACAAAAAGATCAAAAGATCAGAGAGACGCAAAACTACCCAGAACCAAAGCCAAAAGACCAAAATGGAGCAAAACTTGGGGTTCCCCATTTGAATGGGGCGATGTGTGAAAAGGTCACAACACGACTGTCTCTCGAAGCTGCAAGAGTAAAGGCGCCTACCCTACGTTTCCATGAAGCAAACTCGAAATGTATTGTCGAAGTTGCCTGACTTCAGCCTTGAGGGCTGCCTTATCTTCATCGTCCTTCATGACACGCTCCTCCAAATTACTCTCGACAACCTTAAACAGGTTCATGTCGATGTGTCGAGTACTCTTACCTAGATTTTCCTTGACGAAGGTAAAGTCACCAACACCAACCTCATCTAGGGTCTTGCCTTCTGGAGGTGTAGCAACTTCTATAATGAGCTCTGCTTCAGGATTCTTCTCAATGTTGACTTGCTTCTTGGCCCTTTTATTCAACCTATCCTGATAAGGCTCACCAAATTCAGACAAGTCAAGATCATATGAAGGCATACACCTTCTCTATCCAACGACCTCTTGAGCCAAGACAAAATATTCACACCATTCTCCTGAGGAGGAGTTGCTCCTGTTGTCAACCACTGGCGGATCAACTGGCATAAATATTTCGTGTACTGGAGATTCAGGCTCCGAATCAATGTTGATAGGAGATGATGAAGGCGAAAAAGGTGGACGTGGAGATGATGAACCAACCTCAGTATGTATTACTGGCTCTACTGCAACGATCGTCTCTGTCGGAACTATTGTCTCGACTGGAACCACTGTTTCTGCTGGAACCACTGTCTGTGTTGGAACCACTGTCTCTCTCTCTATCTGTTTTCATTTAGTGATACTTTTCCCCTTTGAATTCACCCCTATCTTGACTCCTTCAAGCGGCTTCAAAATGACTTTCACTCGAGGCTTCGCCCTAGAAGTAGAAGGCAAAGAGGAAATCACTGCTAGCGGCATTGTAGCTGGAACTACCCTTCGCTTCTGCTTGCTCTCAAGGAAGTACATGCTCATTTTAATAACTGATTTGGACAAATCCTTCACTGGAACATACCAATTAGGCTAGCAAGCGACTTGGTCTTTAATGAACAAGTTGAGAAGCACTTCGCCATCATCATCAAACAAGCCCTCCACATCTTCTGATAGGAAATCAGCAATCTGTGGGAGAGTAAGCCTACAGTAATGACGTCAACGCACCTCAAAATCATCCTCGCAATTGACCCAAAAGTCCTCAAGAGCTGTTGAATGTGAAATGCTTCGCTCCAACTTTGTTGAATAATGACCCAACGGATCATAGGTACGCCTCTGAGGAAAACACTTGAGCCGGAGTTTCTCTAACTCGTTCGCCATTAGCTTGCAATTGGCAGCCATTTTGAACTTGTAAATACCCAATCCGAAAGGAAAGGTGAAAGCTGGCTTATGTCGATTGTGAAGGAAAGTGTGAACCTCGTGTGCCTGTCTCATAAACTCCATGAAAAGAACTTTGCCCAACGGGTATCTTGGTAGCATCAGAGGCTCTCTTGTATATCCATATACATGGATATATGTGAAAGTAGGGAATTGGATGAACCAATCCGCGCAACTCTCCATTGCTAACTTGGCCTCTGAAGAAATTCTAACATGCATCTCATTGTCTAAATCTCTAAGTGGCCTCATAAGAAAGTGATCATTCACGGCCTTAAAATCCTGTTCAGATTTCGAAAACTCTAACTGAGAGTAGTATTCGACTATTCGTGCACTCGCTGAACTCCATGAGTCTTCAATAGTCTAAAGCTGCCTTGAAATGCAACCAAGTAAACTAGAAAAGTCACCATATGAAATTCGTGCTTTCTCAAGAATTTTGTAATCTGTCGGTGAAGACATTCACTGATAAACATTGCCCAGTCAAAGGTCTCTTTCTTGTCAACAACTCGAGAGATGAGATAGAACATCCATGGTCGAAAAACGCTTGCGTCTTCCTGACCTGATACCCGGTTGAGTAGAGTTATTAAAATGGCGATCTCATCCTTGAACTCACCACGTCCAATTTTCTATGGCATGTTCGTTTTTGGAGTTTTCAACCATCGCTGAACTACTTTCTTCTGCGATCTGTCCTTGTCCTCTTCCCATATCCTGTCACAATCTGGAATGGATACTGTAAAGTGATCTGAACGCGGAGGGATAGAAAAGCATTTCTCAATGTCCCTCGGTTTGAGGCTACAAACGACCCTTCCATTGGCTAACCTGATTTGTCTGGTAGATGAGTCATAATGCTAAATGCAAGCGATTACAAACTCTAGATCGAAAACCGAGATGGGAATGGATGCCGCTGCAAGCAAACCTGAACGCTCTAGATTCCTGAGTGTACTGCTGCTGGAACCCTCCAGTGTACTCAAATTGATGACAGGGTAGACATGACCCAGATCAGTATCGGTAGTCTTCAGAAAATCATGAATGAAGACCTATTTGGCCTTGTAATCTATGGGATTGTAATGCATTCTGAAAAACTAGATTATTGACTATAAAGTTGGGTATGCTTGGACAGCTTTAGAAAAAGGCTGAAAAAGCTCGGGATAGGCTAAAAATAGCAAGTGGAAGTGAATTTTTCCATAAAAATTCTGAGATATAAGTTTTGTGCAGAATTGAATTCTAAGACAACCTAGCTCGACAGAATTGCGAAAAAATATGTGATTTAGGCCTGCATGCAAAAGGTTTTTGGTTGAGATTTGAACTAGCAATTACGTGCACTGCAGGCAAGTTTTTCCTACGAAAATCTGGAACATGGGTTTTGTGTAGAATTCTATTTTGAGACAACCCAGATCAACAGATTTGCGAAAAAATGTGTTTTAAGCCCACATGCAAAGAAAATTCTTGAAAAAAGCACAATGCTCTAGAATAGAGGCAGCGGGGCAATTTTCACAAAATAATCTAAGACATGTGTATTGTCATTGATGCTGAAATACTCAAACCCAGATAATGCGTTTCTGAAGATTTTGCCGTTTTCTTTGACATGCGGAGAAAATCTAAGACGTGAATAGAGGAAATAAGACAAAAGAATAGAAGTTTTATGTTTTGTTTTAATCTTCTTCTGTAGAAATTCGCCTATGCTTGAAGTAGATCTGATGAAACCTACATGCAAATGGAAAACAAAGTATGAAATATTCTTCACCCGAACATTCTGAATCTGTAGCTACGAAGAACACTAAAATCCGACACCTGTAGCACCTTCAGATTACTTCCATGCTCAAGAAAAGACGTTTTTAGTCAACTCACAATGAGAAATAATGGACGCCATATGCAAAATATATAAGAAATTAAATTCAAAGGCGTATTAAATGAATGCCATGTCTTGCAAAATACACTTAGACTTCAACTGGACCTTCAAAACCCACGCATGGCCTATAATTGGCTTCAAAATCAGTTAAATGAAAGAAGAATAAACCCTAATTAGGGCGCCAACTTGAGAAGCTCAGTTAACTGCTGCATGCAAATTGCTTTCAACCAGTTACAGACTAAAAATAGGCTCTAGAAGAAGTCGACTTGCAAAGAGATAAACTGAAGATCTATTTTCAGTTAACTGTTTCACCTCTCATGCGCACTTTTATTCTTGAGTTCAAAAAGTCAACCCTTGACTTTAGGCGACTCTTTCGAAACTTATACATTTTTCTGAAAATTTGAATTTGAAAACCTTACCAAAGCTCACGTTTGACCACTGATTCTGATTGACTGCCATGTCGGATCAACTGGTTGACAGTTTCGTTGAAGAGCAAGATCAAATCTAACAAAAATACTCCTTGAGGTGACAAACCCTGATTCATCCATCTGAGGCCTCAAAATGAAGGGCACCCCTAGCCTCCAGGGGCGCTTTTGACCTCAGACTTACAAAAATTTCAATGCATTTTCCATCATTTTCACAGTGATTCTGACCTTACTTCACTTTGCGTTTCCCGGTGTTCGGCAAAACCTCGAAACTAGTTGACTGGCTCACTGCGGAACTGACTAGATTCTGAACAAGAGCTCTTGGAGAGCACTTCTCGTAAAAACATCATTTGACAGCTTAAAAACATGGACGCCCTTGGCCTCCAAGGGCGCTTTTCCTCCGAGATTTAAAACATTTCAAAAACTAGATAAAATCCACTAAATCTTCGACTGCAGACTGTTGAGAAGTCATCTAACCCGGCTGAGATAGGCAACGGAAAGCTGGAACCAACACAGACAGGATAAGCACTTGAAATCATCAAACAGACTAAATTCAAGGCACCAAAACCTTGGGCTCCCCTGGCCTCCAAGGGCGCTTTTGACATTTCTGGACAATTTTGATCATGTCTGGAACTTCAAGTTTGACCTTTGACCACGACAACATGGCAACTCTGATTCACCCTCTGACGGATGCGTTGCGAAGTTGGGTCAAGACTGAAACAAACCTCCTAGGTATCACTTCATCAAAAAACCTCATCTGAAGCCTTAAAAAGATGGGCGCCCCTGGCTGAGATGCGTGCTTTTCACTCCAGACTGTCATTTTCAATTTCCCTCGTTTTGTGTTCAATCTTCAGTTTCAGGTGATATACTGATCCGTTGGACTGGCTAGCCGGTTCGTTGCGAAGCTAACAAAATTCCAGAGAAGTCCTTCTGGAAGAGACACAGCGTAAAAAGTTGATCTTGACCTCTAGAATCAAGGGCACCCCTAGCTCACAGGTGCGCTTTTACTTCAGAGTTGACCATTTTTTCAACATTTTCACTCCGTCGAAAATCCCCTCCGAGACGAAGCCTCTTTTCGAAAAAAACTCATCACAGAAACATCACCAAAGCGTTTTGAGCTTAGCTTTCGACACCTGGCACCTGGCCATCTGCCATTGAAGAGCTCAGAGAACATAACTTTTCACTTGAAGAAACGAAAACTACCCACCAAGCTTAAACTGAGTTTTAACTGAATCTGACTTCACCATTGTGATCGTGAAGCAAAATAAGCCAATCAAAACAATTTTCAGCCAATTCTGACAAGTTTCAATTTTTAGGGTTTTTGACCTAAAAATAGGGGTCAAAAACCCTAATTTTCAAATTTTTCAAATTTTGCTAATATTTCCGTGGCATCACTAACTCAAAACCTATACTTGATTTGCCCAAAAACTATGTTTTGACATCATTTTAACAAGGTTTAGACCATTCTAAGCAAAATGCCTTAATGAAGCAAAAAATTTGGTTTGGGTACAACAAACCCGAGAACAACAAACCCGAGAGATGAGGTAGAACATCCATGGTCGGAAAATATGTTCTTCCTGACCAGATACCTGGTAAAGCATAGTTATTAAGACGGCAATCTCGTCCTTGAACTCACCACGCCCAACCTTCTTCGGCATATTAGTTTTCTGAACCTTCAACCATCACTAAGCAACTTTCTTCAGCAATTTGTCCTTATCCTCCTCCCATATCTTCTCGCAATTTGGAATAGATACAGCAAAATTATCTGAGCATGGAGGGATAGAAAAACACTTCTCCACATCCCTCGGTTTAAGGCTACAAATGACCCTCCCATCGGTTGACCTGATTTGTCTGGTAGACGAGTCATAATGCTTAATGCAAGCAATTACGAACTCGAGATCAAAGACCGTGATGGGAATGGATCCCGCTGCAAGTAAACCGGAACACTCAAGGTTTCTGACTGTGGTGTTGGTGATACCTTCCAAGGTGTTCAGATTGACGATGGGATAAACATGACCCAAGTCCATATCGGTAGTTTTCGGAAAATCATGAACAAAGACCTATTTGGCCTTGTAATCGATGGGGTTAAACTGCATTCTGAAAAACTAGATTATTGACTGTAAAGTTGGGTATGTTCGGACAACTTTCAAAAAAGGCTGGAAAAGCTCTGAGATAGGCTAAAAATAGTAGGTTGAGGTGAATTTTTTCGAAAGAATTATGAGATATGGGTTTTGTGTAGAATTGAATTCTAAGATGGCCTAGATCAACAAAATTGCGATAAAATGAGATTCCAGCGCACATGCAAAAGGTTTTCGGTCAAGATTTGAGGGGTTGTGAGGGCAATTTTTTTTCGAGAAAATTTGGAGTATGGGTTTTGCGTAGAACTAAATTCTAAGACAACCCAAATCGATGAATTTTGGAGAAAATGTGTTTTAGGCCCACATGCAAAGAGAATTCAAGAAAAAAGCACAGTGCTCTAGAATAGAGGCAGCGCGACAATTTTCACAGAAAATTCTAAGATATGGGTATTGTCGTTGATGTTCAAATACACAAACCCAGATGATGTGTTCTGAAAATGTTGTCGTTTTCTTTGACATGCGAAGAATACCTAAGACGAGAATAGAAGAAATAAGACAGAGATAGAAGTTTGTGTTTGTTTGTTTTCTCTTCTTCTGTAGAAATTCGCCTATGCTTGAAATGGATTCGATGAAACCTGCATGCAAGCGGAAAACAAAGTCTAAGAAATCCTTCCTCTAAACATGCTGAATCTGAAGCTACGAAGAACACTGAATTCTGACAACTGTAGCACCTTCAAATTATTTTATGCTCAAGAAAGGCGTGTTTGATCAACTCATAATGAGAAATAATGGGCGCCATATGCATAATAAATAAGAATTTATCATCAAAGACGTCTCAAATGCATGCAATTCTTGGAAATTGCACTTGTACTCTAATTGGACCTTCAAAATACACGCATGGCTTGTGATTGGCTTCAAAAACAGTTAACTTGTAACGACCCAACCCTTTGGTAAATAAAATTTCTTAATTTTTCACTAACAAGTAAAGGAAAAGAGTAATAAAGACATTGCAAATAGATTTTTCTTTTCTTTCATTGATAAATACAAAACAAGATACAATATTATTCAGCAAGTAATCTTTTCCTTTTCAAATTTAAATAACAGAGTAAGAAAACATACATGAACATACATAGCTTGTAGAGCTTTGGAACAAATAGTAGTAAGAAGGTCCAGGAATTTGTCTTTTCAAATCTTGGTACTTCAGTAGCCTGATGTGGAGGAGAAACATCACTCGGGCGCTTTTCCACCAACCACGGACTTATAATGCAATCCCCTGTACATCTATTATTCAATAGATGGCCCTTCCTTCAACGAAGAGATTGGTAGGGTAACCAATACTGTTTACCAACTGAGCATAGTGTTGTGTCCTACAAAACTAGAACTTGCTATTTCACAATCCCAAACTAGCTTGCTTTAAGGATCATGATGAACTGACAAAGTAGTCTCAAGCATCACACAGTTTAAGTGGATGTCGTACATTTCACTACTTTGGCCAAAGTGTTCTCATTCAGTACTTCGAATGAAGGTCATCTATCATATACACTATTCAGGGTCGATTTGACTTAGGGCTATCTTACACTACACGTAGGTCTTTGTCCTTCACTGGGTAATCTGTACCCCAGACATCCTACAACAAACTAAACTACTAGAAATGAAACAGCATAACAGGTAATCACAAATTCCCCTCCTATACTGGACATCTTCATCCTAGGAGTATCTCAAGCTATCTAAGTTAACCTATTAACTTAAGTTGTGGTTCATTACTTGACTCAATGCCTTCATTTTCGTCCTAGTATTTAGAAACTAATTACAACCATATTCTCCTTATATAGAGATCATACAAGTAATGCAACAACACAAAATGCATCATCTAGCCTTTCAAAATAAAAAATACTCTTCTCAATAATTATGCATCTTCTATGACATATTCACTATATGCAAGTTATTGAACAGACTATTGAAAACACCCCTTTTTCAACATACAGCAGTAATTAACAACTTCTATCTAAACCCAGAGAGTAGCACAATTCCAGAATAATTCAAAGATTCATAGATGAGATGTATAATAGGAGAATAACCCATGCCTGGTTTAAGCTTTTCTCCTAACGTTGTTGGATTGGTCAGAACTGCAGCACTTCCAAACTATCAACAATTCCTTCAAATAAACTATGTTTCTCTCTCAGAAAATGAACACTCTATAGTTGATATACAGCTGGTAATTGATTCCAGCTTCTCAATTAAAAAACTCAGAAATTATGATGATTTTGCACTTCCAGCAATTCGAAGAAATGACCCTCAGAAATTATGATGATTTTGCTTTCTCAAAAAATGGTAAATACTCTTGCAAAATGAACTCACGGAGCTGGTGATTCGTGTGAGTGATAACAAAAGATGATACTCAAAATGTAAATTGCAAATGGAATGGATGATAATTCTCAACAGAATGGCAGCTTTATATAGCGCCTCTTTGCCCAACGCATTCCTCATTAAAAAGCACGGTAAATGACAAGTTTGTTTATTGAATGATTTAAATGGTATGTGGCAGATTGAAAACCCCTTACTCAGCATTTTAAGAAGATGATTCGACCTCTAGATTGACAGCAAAAAGAGAAAGATTCAAACTTGCACCTGTTCAATGAGGTGAAATCAACACCTTCAGCATGGCGCGATTCAACAGGTGAAAAATATTTTCAGAGACAAAGTCGTACTCAATTTACTCTCCACAATCCCTAATTCTGGGCAACCATTGACGCAGTTGCAAGCTGCGTCCCTATTCTCCATGGCTGTGCGATTCAATAGGCGCGCGATTTTCCCATCACGGCAAGTTCCTTTCATACTTTCCAAATATTTCGAATTATACTTTATGAAGAATAATGTTTATCAAACATAATATTTCACTGCATTCGATTTGCCAAAGGTTGATAATATTTAAATTATTTGGCTGGGTTAATATAAACCCGATTTTTTTCATGATGAAGTAAGAAAAAGTCAATTTCTTTAATACTTAGGAAATAATTCGATTTCCCCCAAAGATGAGATGATAAATAAATCAAAAATTGATATTCATTTAAATATTAAATATTAAATCTCTTAAGGGAAATAATTCGATTCCAACTATGAGAATTTAATATTAAAAATATATTATATTATATATATATATATATATATATATATATATATATATATATATATATATATATATATATATATACAAATTGCTTTAAACAATATATTTATATATATGTGTATTATTTTATATTAATATATGTATAAATAATATTAATATATATTTACATATATATACATGTGTATATATATATTTATTTCATTATAAGCATATCGTAAGCCAATCAACATATCCGATATGTATATATATACATATATATGTATATGTAGTTTGTCAGGCAATAATAATATAAAATTATTAATATCCACAATATAAGGACATGGAGTATACTCCCCTATGTGCACGTATACGTAAGTATACCATATCGATGCGACCGTATGAGCATATCCATTTGCCAACGTATGCTTGTATCGATATGTATATATTTATGGATACGTGTATATACTATATACATGTATATATGTCCTCCATTTACTTACAACATTTGTGTTACCATCATATCCTTATGATCGTAATAACACAACTGTTCACAAGACTCGCAAGATAAACACCTTATGCTAATGCACTCAAACCTCATAAACGCAACTACTAGCCAAGGATTACTTACCTAATAACCCACATAGGCTGACTCTGTTCACTTAATCCTAGGTGATGTTTGTGTATGCTCAGATAGTTCACATTACCGGTTAACCGACCAAGCTCCTCTCCCGAGTGATATTTCCCCTCCGCCTAAAACAATGGTTCGTATACCTACACCCATGACATACAATCTCGATAGTTACTTGTTCACAACATTAACAGTATACAAAACATCTTAAGTTAGAATATTCACAACTCAATAGCTATGCATGCAACATTCATCAAGGATAAAATCGATAGAAGTAGCATCAAATGAGACATTCATTAAATGGAAGCACACTCATATTGATAACAAGGAACATGCTTCATTCATTCTCCAAAATTCAGTCATTACAAACAATTGTCCTATGAAAATAGTAACTATACAATCGGGGTGTAACATAACTGAATGAAAAATATGCCCTAATTAGGGCACCACCTTCAATAGTCCAGTTAACTAGCGCATGCAAAGACAACTCGCCTAGCTACAAACTAAAAATTGGCCCAAAAGAAGTCGACTTTGAAAAGAGCTAACTGAAGAGTTATTTTTAGTTAACCGAATGCACCTTTAATGGGCGCCACTTCTCTTGAGTTCAAAAGTCAACCTTTGACTTTAGGCACCTCTTTCTAGACTTAGCCAATTTCTCGAAAATTTGGATTTGAAAACCTCACCGGAGCTCACGTTTGACCACTAATTCTGATTGACTAACATGTCGAATTGACTAGCTGACAATTTTGTTGAAGAGCAGGATCAAATCTGACAAAAGTCTCCTTGAGGTGGAAAACCCTAATTTATCCATTTGAGGCCTCAAAATGCAAGTTGCGCCTGGCCTTCAGGGGTGCTTTTGACCTCAGACTTACAAAAAATTCAATGCATTTTCCATCATTTCAAAGTGATTCTGACCTCACTTCACTTCATATTTACCGATGTCCGACAAGACTTCAGAATTAGCAAACAGGCTAACTGCGGAGCTGGCTGGATTCTGAACAAGATCTCCTAGAGAGCACTTCTCATAGAACATCATTAGACAGCTTAAAAACATGGGCGCCCCTGGCCTCCAAGGGCGCTTTTCCTCCCAGACTTAGCCATTTTCCAAACTGGCTAAAAACCACTAAACCTCCGACTGCAGGCTGCTGACAAGTCCTTTGACCTGACCGAAGTATGCAACAGAAGCTGGAACCAACACGGGCAGGATGAGCATCTGAGATGACCAAAACAATTGAGTCGAAGGCTCCAAAACCTTGGGCGCCCCTGGCCTCCAAGGGCGCTTTTGAGATTTCTAAACATTTTTGAACATGACTGAAACCCTTTGTTTGACCCCTGATACCGACAGCTCAGCAACTCAGATTCACCCGCTAACGGATGTGTTGCGAAACCAGATCAAGATTGAGACAAACATCCTAGGTGCCACTTGCTCAAAAAACATCATCTAGTGCTTCAAAAAGATGGGCACCCCTGGCTAAGAGGCACGCTTTTCACTCCAGTGCTAGTCATTTTTTCATTTTCCTCGTTTCTCGTTCAATCTCCATTTTCAGGTGCTAGACAGATCTGTTGAACTAGCTAGCTGGCTCATTGCGAAGCTAACAGAATTCCGAAGAAGACATCTTGGAAGTGACATGTCTCAAAAAATTGATCTAGGCCTCCAGAATCAAGGGCGACCCTAGCTCACAGTTGCACTTTTGCTCCAAAGAGCCATTTTCCCAGCATTTTCATCTTGTTGAAAATCCCCTCCGAGAAGAAGCATCATTTCGGACATATCTCGCCATAGAAACTTCATCGGAGCATTTCAAGCTTAGATTTCGACACCTGGCACCTGGCCATCTGCCATTGTTGATCTCGGAGATCCTAACTTTTCACTTGAAAAAACGAAAACTACCCACCAAGCTTAAATTGAGTTTTAACTGAATCTGACTTCACCATTGTGATCATGAAGCAAAATAAACCAATCAAAACAATTTTCAGTCAATTCTGACAAGTTTCAATTTTTAAGGTTTTTGACCTAAAAATAGGGGTCCAAAAACCCTAATTTTCAAATTTTGCCAGTATCTTCCTGACATCACACTGACTCAAAGTCCATACTTGATTTGCACAAAAACCAGGTTTTGACATTATTTTAACAAGGTTTAGACCATTTTAATCAAAATGCCTTAATGAAGCAAAAAATTTGGTTTGGGTACAATAGTATGTATATACATACCTATATATATAAAAATAATACTATCTCAACCCACTATGTTTAGGCAAGGAAACATATATCATTAGCTCCAGGAGAACATGTACATGTATGTATGTATATACATGTAACAATACCTATATATAAAAAAATAATATTATCTCAACCCACTATGTTTAGGCAAGGTAACATATATCATTAGCTCCAAGAGTTATGTCAATGACAAATTAAAAGGAAAAAAACAAACATGGGTTTTAGGATATTTCTCTATCTTGAGCTTATGGTTAAACATGTACATTGAAGTACAATCACTCTAAGCTTCAAAAACTCTATCTAAAACAATTAATTATATGCATATATATACCTACATATGCTAGGCAGCTTGATAAATATATCAAAGGGAAATATATGACTGCATACTTCCAATAAATGCACTAATTGTAGAAATTTGTTGCAATATATGTCAGATGGCCAGTTCCATCACACAAATCTTTGTTGCGGGCTCACATTACTAGCTTGTTTTTCTAAGTTACCGGGTTCGGCTCCCTAGCTCAGGGTCCTGGTCTGGTCCCTCTGTGGGTTCGACCAGGGTTCGGTATTTGGAGTCCTGGTTCTCCGGTGAAGAACCCGGGCGAACCCGAGAAGAACCCAGGTCGAACCCGAGCAAACCCAAGGCAAACCCACGAGTTTGGGCACCTAAAAAGCGTATTTTTTTTGCATTTTTTAATTTATTTCTGCAGTTTGACTTTGACCCACGCCCAAGGGAACCCTAAAAGTGACCTCTAAAACACTTTAAACACCTAAACTACATCATTTTTATTCATTTGTTTTGCAAACAAGCATTTTCATTCCAAGAGGCTGAGTTCTTATTTTTGCTTGCTTGGTTGATAAAAGGAGTTGAAGATTGATCATTGAAGCTTCTACAAACGATTGCATTGCCATTCCTACAGATTTGCAAGTGTTTATTGGCTGCCACAAAGACTGTTGAAGGATATTTTTGCAAAGAGGTAAGTTTTTCACTTTTTTTTGAGTTTTTTCATCCATTTTTTTGTTTTAAATTTTGCAAACCAGAAACTTTGTTTTGTTTCATTTTATGATTTATATATGTTTTTCCTTTCCATTCTTCGAATGTATGCAAGATTCAAAAGAGCTAGGTTTTATAAATCAATATTTTGTTTTCATTCAAAATTTGAATGTGTTGTTTGCAAAACAAATTGCCATAGGAATCACAATGTCAATGGGTTCTACCTCCGGCTCTGTAGCTAAACCAAACTCAAAGTTCAAAACAAATCCTAATTCTCCTCTATGGAAGTATGTTGAGATGATAAAACAGATTCCAGGTGGGGGCGGTTATGTTTGGAAATGCAATGGGTGTGAAGTTACATATACTAGTCCATACCACATTTGTGTGGCATGAGTGGAAAAGGCATCACGTCTTGCCCTGGAAAAAAAGATGAACCTATTCCACCTGAGACAATTGCAAAATACATTATGGAGCAAGATGCAGCAGATCAACGGGAAGCCCAAAAAGGAAATCACCCTTTGTTAAAAAAAAAATCAAAGGGAATGCAGCCCCCATCTAATCCCAATATTGTGGTAGAAGACCACCCATTTATTGCCATTCCGGATCTTCAAGCTCGAAGTGCACAACCTATTGCAAACAAGAGATCAAAGGGGCCTTTGGAACTTGCATTTCAAAATGAGAGTAAAGCCCTTGCCGACCAATGTGTAGCAAGATGCCTATATGTGCCAATGGATTAGCTTTTAATGTTGTTCGTACTCCATATTGGAAAGAGATGTTAAGAACGGTTAATGAAGCTCCAAAAGGGTACAAGGGCCCGGGTTATGAGAAGGTGCATAGCACTTTATTGGAAAAGGAGGTTGAGTTGGTTGAAGATGCATTGAAGCCTATAAGAGATTCCTGGGTTGAGACAGGTGTGTCCATTGTTTCGGATGGTTGGAAGGACTAAATCGGCCTTTGATCAATGTCATAGCAGTGTGCCCTAAAGGGGCAATGTTTTTGAAAGCCGTGGATTGTGAGGGCCAAGTAAAAGATGGAGAATTTATTGCTAGTATTCTCATTGCAGCCATTGAGCAAGTGGGACCCCGCAATGTTGTTCAAGTTGTAACGGACAACGCTAAGAATTGTAGAGCAACAGGGTTGTTGGTTGAGGAAAGATATTCACATATCTTTTGGACACCTTGTGCGGTCCATTCACTCAATCTTATGCTGCAAAAGATTGGGAATAAAATTGCAAGGATCAAAGAATTGTATGCTCAGGCTGAGGACATTCAGATGTTTGTCACCAACCACCACTTGTCTCAAAGCATCTTTAGATCATTTTCAAAATTGGAGCTATTGAAGGTAAGTGAAGTAATATTTACATTTGTCATTTTCTGATTTTCATAATTTGATTGTATATTCTAATTTTTTTTTAAATTTGCAATAGGTTGCAGAGACCCGCTTTGCCTCTAATACAATCGTCTTGAGACGACTTGTGAAAGTTAAAGAGGCACTTGCTAGCATGGTGATTAGCGACAATTAGTCTGTATGGAGGCAAAGCGGCACTAAAAGAGCAACAAAAATTAAGAGCATGATATTAGATGACTCATGGTGGGATCGTGTGGAGTATCTCCTTAGCTTCACCGAGCCCATTTTGAGTATGATTCGCTATACTGACATGGACAAGCCATGCATTGGAGAAATATATGATGGTATAGACTCAATGCTTGAGAAGATCAAGCGCACCATAAATGCAAGAGAGCAAGACCCTGAAAAGACTTTCTTCAAACAAGTGCAAACAATTGTTGAAGAAAGATGGAACAAAATGACAACTCCATTACACCTTCTTGCTTTTGCATTGACTCCAAAATACTACAGTAGTCAGCTTCTTTCACAGCCAGGAAAGCTTCCTCCATATAGAGATTTAGAAGTGGCTGAAGGGTACAAGGCAACATTTATGAGACTCTTCCCAGACCAAGATTTGCGAACTGTAATCACAAATGAGTTCATTGATTTTGTGCACTCAAATCATCTAGATGTTGATGCTTCTCGTGATAGGTTCTTAAAGGATGCTCATAGTTGGTGGTACTTCCATGGACAATACTTCCAAAAATTGCAGCCCCTTGCAATCAAAGTTTTATCACAAGTAAGTTTAATAAATTTTCATATTTTAGTTTTACTTTTAAAATTTAAAAGTTTCATAATTTCATTTATAATTTTAAATTTTTTAATTGTTTACTTTGTCTTCATATGTTGCTATTTCATCCGCATCTGAGAGGAATTGGAGCACATATTCTTTCATCCACTCAGTAAAGCACAATAAATTGCTCTCAAAAAGAGTGGAGAACTTAGTATATGTGCATTCCAACTTGCGTCTCCTTTCACACAAACAACGTGACTACAAGGAAGGGGAGACAAAGTTGTGGGATATAGGGCCAGAGGATACTGACTTGGATGCTTCCACTTCCCACCATGTTACATATGAGGAGTCCGATATCCAATAGGAGCATGGGCACAATACTAGTGCTACTGACAGTGCCATTGGCACTACTTGTGATTCATCTAGTCTTCCTACTTCATCTAATGTCAATGTTGACTTTGATATAGATGATTTAGAGGATCCATTTGATGATTAAAACTTTAATAGTGTTGTAATATTGAACTTGAAGTTTGAAGTTTGAACGATGAATATTTATATTTATCATGCATGTTTAAAAAATTAAATGTTTTAACTTTTAAATGATATTCAAGTTTATGGTGGTTTTGTTGTTTATATGATGTTATGTGATGTTCTAATCCTAATTCATGCTTCTAGGCTGCATATATATATAACTTGTTTTTGTACTAACGAACCCAAAACGAACCAAACCCACCCCCCAAAAAATTTAGCCGAACCGGTGAACCGAACCCCCGAACCCGAACCGGCAACTTAGTTGTTTTTTCACTACAAACAGTTCTTCAGATCAAATGTTGGGGGGTTCTTCAAGACTTCGACTACCTCCAAGGATTGTCCAAGCAGGTCCCTTCATTTCTAAAATTTCCCCAAAAAGCATTCTCAGACTCTACATTGGTATTCCCACTATGATCAATGATTTTGTGGCTCCTCCAACATGTCTCCGAACATAGACACGTGAGGACTTTGGTTGCTCACTTGGATGGTCTTCTTTTGTTTATTACCATACAAGGTCTTCCACTCTTCTTTCATTACTGCTTTTTCTTGGCAATTTTCCCTATTTTTAATTTAGACCCCATTTGTGTTTGCCTTTTGTATAGCACCTCCTTTTCCCTATTGCTATGTTCCAATACCATTGATCTATTTTTTGGTCATTTGTAAACATTGATATATTTTCTTTCTCTCTGTTGCTACTTCAGAACTTGTGGTGTAATACACACCTTATTTTTTTCTTTGTGTTTGATGTATTTGTAGATTGAGTTGTGAAATAATGATTATGGTATCAAAAAAAATATGCAAGGAAATATACTAAAAACTTAAACAATTTGCAACACCCACATGCTGGAATATATTTCTATATATTTCAGAATTAACACAGAAGTTGTACAGCCATTAAATAACTTTTTCAACATCATCCAAACGACTACAACACTTTTAAAATGGCATTTTTAGACATACCCATTTTCTTTTGTGTTAAATGGTCTAAAAATGGACTGTGAATAGCAACCTGTGACTTTAAAAATGCTTTGCAAAGTCCTCCAAAATCCTGCTGCTCCACCTTAAATCTGCTTGCTGAGTGTTTACCACACTTAGGCGCCCCCAAAACCACAAAAATCCTACTTGAACCCTAAGTGCTTTGTCTAGGAATTCCAGCACCCCTCCTAAAAGAGTACAACCAGCTTTCCAAAGTGGTATGGGGAGCAATAAGGGAGTTTTTTCTGTGTATTGATCCCTCAAACCAGCTGAACAAACACCTCCAATCTACTCATTAAATTTCTCCTGAAACTCTAGCAAAGGATTACCAAAATCTATAACAATATGTGTCATGTATTATATCTAGATAAATCACTTGTATATCCACCAAGAAAAATCTCACTTTCGAAATGGATTTTCTTTGTGAAGGTTTTCGTCATCACAAAGCCTTTGGTAGAACACTATTCAACCCGCAATATTTCTTCATATAAATTCTCAAGCATAAGTTGCAAAATAAGCTCCAAAACACTTTTAATCCCCTCCTCAATTCCCATGCCCAGCTTGGGAATTTAATATTTATTTTATTTAATAAAACCCCCTTATGGTTCCCATGTAGGTGTCCCTCTTTTAAAAATAACTTAAGTTTACTTTTTGAAATTCCCTTATGTCCCCTAGACACCACTTTATAAAGTCACTTTTAAATAATTTAAAATAATGTTTTAAGTTAATTTAACTTATAACATTAACGTTATTTAAAATAATTCCCCAAACTATTAAAATTCACCAAATAATCATTAAATGCAAACTTTGATCAGGCAAAGGGAAAACCAACTCAAAAACACCAAGTTAGTGTTGAGGAAGTGAATTACTAAAAATAGTAAAATTGGGCCAAGTGCCTCCAAAAAATGCCAAAAGGAATCACCTGTAGCCCTGAGATCACTACAATACACAAAATATGCCAAATGACTAAACAACACAATCTCCAAGATCTGTGGAGTCCCCTAACCAAACCACATTAGCCTATAGGAACCTAAAGAATAGGCTAACTATCACTGTTCAATGTAATCAAATCTAATCAGATTATATCCTAAGGGAGAATAAGTAAATCCTAGATCTCAATTTACTTGTATGAATTCTAAGTCAGATTTCTAAAGTCCTTATTTTAGATCTTCTGATTGCAGAACACCTATCGATTTCAATGTCTACAATAGAAGATCGTAATCATGTTTTATATCTATAGGAGGAGACACGCCTCAAGGAGAGATGCATCCTATGAGAGGACGTGTCTCCACAAAGTGGACACACGTCTACTCATGGGACGTGTCCCTTGAGTATGCGGACATCCTATAGTCAACCGATAATTATCGGTGGCTATCATTAAACACTCGCATGCATTAGCAAACAGCGATTAGAATATATGAAGTTCAATCATCATTAGATTTCGAATTTTATTCATGCTCAAAAATTCCAATCACTTACTTACAGAAGTTATATATTTAATAAGTAATTTCGATTATATATAAATGATGATGATGCATAAATGCAATCATCATTTATATCTGACTAAAGCTACCTTAAATCAACACTCCCTCTTAGCTAGGGAAGTTAACTCAAAATAAGTAAGAATAGATATCACCTTACACGTGATATCGAAGATATGGTATGTTTCCAAAATTTGTCAAGTCACATGACATTCTTCATAACACATCTTCATTATGGTATGTGCACTGACATCAACTCTTATGATGTCTACCATAATAATTCATGGCATGTCCACGGATATATAAATTTATCCACCATGATCATCTCATAAGGATCATAATGATCTTCAATTGACATCAAGTCTTCATGATATCTATCAAAATGTCCACGAGATACTATCATGACATGTCCACAGATATCAAGTCACATGATATCTATCATGATAGTTTAACTCATCATTGTAGAGTCGTCACTTTACAATGTCAAATACAAGTGTTCATTATTAGAAAGATCGTCACCTTTCAATAATGTACACAGGGGGATAGAGGGCCCATAAAGTCATGGAGTCACACACATGACAAAAGAGTTTACACATTAAACATCTTTAATTATATTAGTACAACTAAACAATTTGAATCTCAATCACAATATCAAATTACATTTCAACCATACCGAGTTTCTTCCTGAAGTGTTCAACTTTAACTCTAGAGAGAGGCTTGCTGAGAATGTCTGATGTTTGATCATTTGTACTAATATACTCCAACTGGATCACATTCCTTTCTACCATGTCTCTTCCATAGTGGTGAGGAATCTCAATATGCTTAGATCTATCATGGAATACTGGATTTACTGAAAGTTTAATGCAACTCTGATTATCACAATGGATAATAGTAGGATTCAAGGGTTCACCAAAGAGTCGCACAATCAATTTCCGGAGCCATACTGCTTCTCTTGCTCCCATAGAGGCTGCAATATATTCAGCTTTTCTCGAGCTTTGTGCCACTGAAGACTGTTTTCTGCTGATCCAAGAGATCATAGCCGATCCTAAACTGAAGCAACATCCTGATGTGCTTTTCCGATCGGTTACACTTCCACCCCAATCTGAATCAGAGTATCCATGTAAATCTAGTTGGTCATTTCTGTAAAAAAGACTATATCCAATAGTGCCTTGAAGGTATCTTAATATGTGTTTCACAGCCATAAGGTGAATTTCCTTTGGCTCACACATGAACTGGCTTAGAGCATTCACTGCATAACAAATATCAGGTCTGGTGTTAACCAGGTACATCAATGATCCAATTATTTGTCTATATAGAGTGGGATCTACAAACTTAGATTCTGTTGCTACTTCTTTTAGTTTGTGTAGGTTGGTTTCCATAGGTGTAGACATAGGTCTACAATCCAACATCCCAAATCTCTTCAGAATATCAATAGTATACTTTCCTTGATTTAGTATGATGCCATCTGATTTCTGCCAGACTTCTAAACCCAGTAAGTAATGCAAGATGCCCAAGTCTTTCATGTCAAATTCTGAAGTTAGATCCTTCTTTCCTTGAGCAATGAGGTGATCTTCTCCTGTTATCAACAGGTCATCAACATATAAAATAATTATTGGCATATCACCTTTAATTACCTTAAAATAAAGATTTGGGTCTGCTTCATTCTTGGAAAATCCTAGTCCCAAGAGATAGCTGTCAATTCTTTCATACCAGGCCCTAGGAGCCTGTTGAAGTCCATATAGAGCTTTCTTTAATTTGCATACATGTGAGTCAGGTTTATGTATCACAAAACCTTTAGGCTGCTCTAGATAGATTTCCTCTTCAATGGTCCCATTCAAGAAGGCAGTTTTCACATCCATTTGATGGTTCTTCCAGCCTTTAGCTGCTGCAATAGCTATCACTGCTCTCACAGATGTGTACCGGGCAACAAGTGCAAATGTTTCTTCATAATCAATGCCTTCCTTTTGTGAAAAACCTCTGGCCATAAAGCGTGCCTTATGTTTTTCTATACTGTCATCAACAGCATGTTTGATTTTGAAGAGCCATTTGCAAGAGACAACAGCATTCTCTTTTGGTCTAGGCACTATATCCCATACATCATTTTTCAAAATGGACTGATACTCTTCTGTCATTGCATCCTTCCATACTTGATGTTTGAAGGCTTCAGTAACACTGGTTGGTTCTGAATTGATGATTTCATTCATTAGGGCAACATAGCTTGAGAACCTTTTGGGTCTCTTACTTTCCCTAAAGGTTCCCTTGGGTGCTGCATGATTCTGAGCTTCTTTCATTATTTTCCTAGCCCAAAGTGGTCTCTTCTTGCTGTTGTCATTTGGATTCTCTTCTGAAGCAGATTGAAATTCATTTATTGTTTCTTCAGGATACTCCCTCTGAATCTCAGGAGTAGGTTCCACTTCTAAGACTATAGGAGAATTATGAATTTCTATCTCATTTGAACTCCTTGCCCTTTTCAATGCAAGGTCTTCTTCAAAGATGACATTTCTGCTTAGTTCAATTTTTTTCTGCTCGGGTATGAATATCCTATAGGCTTTGGAGGTTTCACTATATCCCACAAATACTCCTTTCTTTCTAGAAGGTTCTAGTTTGAATCTCTTTTCTTTAGGTACATGAATGTAGACAAGGCAACCAAAGATCCTTAAGTGACTAATGTCAGGTTTTATACCAATGAAAGCTTCTTCAAGAGTCTTGTTGTCTAGATGAGAATGTGGACATCTATTTTGGATGTAAACAGCCGTTCTAGAGGCTTCTGCCCAGAATGAGGTTTCTATGTTCTGGTCAAATAACATTGCTTTTGCAACTTCTACAATAGTTCTATTTTTTCTTTCAGCAACACCATTTTGTTGAGGGTTGTAGGCTACTGTAAACTCCCTCTTAATCCCAGCATTTATGCAAAATTCCTTAAAGATTTCAAAGGTGTATTCCTTCCCATTGTCTATCCTAAGAATTTTGATTTTCTTCCCGGAGAAGTCTTCAGTGAGAGCTTTGAACTCCTTAAACCTTTTAAGTATTTATATTGACTCTTTACACTTAAGAAAATAAATCCATGTCTTCCTGGAGTAGTCATCTATAAATATTACATAATATAGGAAGCCTGCCATGGAGGGTACAGACATGGGTCCACATAAATGAGAGTGAACCAGTTCTAACACGTCTTTGGTTTTACTCAAACTATTATGGAAGGATCCCTTTGTATTCTTTCCTAGGGCACACCCTTTACAAGCTCCTTCATGAGTTTGTTTTATTTTAGGCAATCTTGTTGCTAGTTTTTCCACAGAGGATAGGGCACGGAAATGAAGGTGTCCTATTCTTCGATGCCAAATTTCATTTGAATCAGAAGTATCAAAGGTAAGGGCTTGCTCGACTTCAGTGCATAGTTTGTAAAGATAACCTTGTCTCATGCCTATGGTTTGAGCTTTCTTTATAGTGGAGTTCTTAGGCCATGCCAAAACTTTCCCATCCATAAAGGTAACCCTATATCCATTGTCTTCAAGAGCAGAGATGGATATTAGATTCCTCTTTATTCTAGGTATGAATAAAACTCCAGTGAGTTGTAGGGAGAGACCAGATTTCAATTTGATGGAGCAAGTTCCAACCCCTTTTACAAGATGTGCAGAATCATCCCCAATAGTTACTTCTTCATCAGTCTCTTCAATCATAGTGTCTAGGTGTTCTCTGAACCCTATGATGTGCCTTGAAGAACCACTATCAGTTACCCAGTTGTTGATATTGTTAGATACTTGACTTGATATAGCTAAATAGAATACAAATTTCTCAGAGTCATAGTCTGTATTTGATTTTCCTACTTTAGCAAAGCATGCTTGTTGTTTTGTTCTATCAAGGCACTTCATTGCATAGTGCCCATATTGATCACATCTGAAACATTGTATTTGAGAGATGTCTTTCGTCTTCTTGATTGATCCTTTTCCATAGGAATTTCTCTTTCTCTTGAATGATCATTTCCCGTAAGAATTCTTCTTACCCCTTTTATTAGATGTTGTGTTGAGCACATGAATATCCTCATCTACTAATTTTTGTTTTCTTTATTTTGTTGAGAGTCTTGTTTCTTCTTGTAAGCAGTTTGTTCTTAGCCTATCAAATTTAGGGATTTTAGATCTCGCACTTATTCCTCGAACAAATGACTCCCATGAGTTCGGTAGGCCTCCTAGAGCTATTAGTGTTAACTCCTTGCTATCAATTTGATATCCAATTGTTGATAATTGATTCCTTAATTCAGTGATTCTCATGAAGTTTGCATTAATAGTTTCTCATTTGTTTATTTGAACATTGTTAAGTTGTCTTTTTAATGCAAGAGTCCTACTAGTGTTGTTTATTTCAAAGGTGCTCTCCAGGGATTTGAACATTAGATATGCAGTCTCATGTTTTGACAAAATAGGTACTATATGTTCCCTAACTGCATCTACTAAAATTTTCATGGCTTTCTCATTGTTCTCAATCCATTGAGTTTTCTCTGGATCATCCTCTGGTTCTCTCTTGTTTTCTTTCACAAATGAGTCTAACTTATTTTCTTTTAGAATCATCATGATTCTGAATTTCCATGATGTGAAGTTGTTTGCACCTTCAAGACGGTCTTCAAATCTGATCACACTTGACATTATGAAGAATGTGATGTGAATTTGATTTCTTAAAAAATACGATTTTTCTAAATAATCTAATTATTTAATTTGATTCGGATTTTCTCAACGTGGCTCTGATACCATGTTAAATTTAATCAAATCTAATCAAATTATATCCTAAGGGAGAATAAGTAAATCCTAGATCTCAATTTACTTGTATGAATTCTAAGTCAGATTTCTAAAGTCTTTATTTCAGATCTTCTGATTGCAAAACATCTATCGATTTCAATGTCTACAATAGAAGATCGTAATCATGTTTTATATCTGTAGGAGGAGACACGCCTCAAGGAGAGACGCGTCCTATGAGAGGACGTGTCTCCACAAAGTGGAGACACGTCTGCTCATGGGACGTGTCCCTTGAGTATGCGGACTTCCTATAGTCAACCGATAATTATCGATGGCTATCATTAAACACTCGCATGCATTAGCAAACAGCGATTAGAATATATGAAGTTCGATCATCATTAGATGTCGAATTTTATTCATGCTCAGAAATTCGAATCACTTACTTACAGAAGTTATATATTTAATAAGTAATTTCGATTATATATAAATGATGATGATGCATAAATGCAATCATCATTTATATCTGACCGAAGCTACCTTAAATCAACAGTCACCAACGATCAATTGCTTGGGAAGGGGACATTATAGTCCTCCCTCACCAAAATTATTTGTCCCCAAGCAATTGCAACTCTGGATTTTGTAATATCTGTTCACTTTCCAATGTCACATCCTCAACTAGTAGGTTCTTCCATTTAACTAGATATTCCTTAATAGACCTTTTTCCGTAGAGTATGCTCCTTAACATCAATGAAAGCCTTAGGAATCGGAATCAATTTCCCATCCTCATCTAATGGTGGTAACTCAGAGGAAGGATCTACATTGTGACCAAGTGCCTTTTTGAGGCGTGGCACATGGAACATTGTGCACTATACTGCATGTTGGTAACTCTAGCTCATAAGCCGCTTCTCCAATCCATTTGGTGATTCTGAAGGAACCATAGAACCGGGGCTTAAGCTTCTCCGCTCCACTCTTCTTAAATGTGGACTGCCTATAGGGTTGTAATATCAGGTATACCATGTCACCCACCTCAAAACTGTGTTTTGTGCAATGTTGATCAGCGTACATCTTTTGCTGATTTTGTGCTTGTTACAAGTTTTCTTTCAAAGATTTCATTATATCCTAACTTTCTTGTAGTAAATCCCTAGCTTTAGACGCTTTGTTGTCCCCCAAAAGAAAATGAATGATGCTTGGAGCTTCATACTCATACCATGCCATGAACAGTGACATCATGATAAACATGTGATAAGTGGAGTTATCCCAATACTGACCAAGGTGTAACCATTTTACCCATGCCTTCTACTATCCTAAGATATAGTTTCGGAGGTACCCTTCCACCCACATGTTCACTATTTCAATCTGCCCATCAGTTTGTGGGTGATAACTGGTACAAGGAATGAGCTCAGTCCCACTCAACTTGAAGAGATCTTGCCCAAAAAGACTTAGGAACTTGTTGTCCTTGTCACTTACTATGTTCCTGGGCATCCCATGGCGTCTAAATATTTCTCTGAAAAATAAGTCAACCACCTATGCTGCTGTATATGGGGCTGAAATGGCAAAGAAATGGGCAAATTTTGTTAGGCTATCCACAATGACATATACACAATCCTTTTCCTAAACCTTTGGTAGCCCGGTGATGAAGTCTATAGAGATACATTCCCATTTCTGATTGGGAATAGGCAGGGGCTGCAATAACCCAGCTAGATAAGTGTGCTCGTTCTTGTTCTACTGGCATGTAGGACACTCCCTAACATACTTAACGACTTCATTTTTGGGTCCTCTCCAAGTGAATCTCTCCCGGATCTGTCTATAAGTTTTGAACAAACCTGAGCTTCCAACCATGGGTGCATCATAGAAAGATCTCAAAATCTTCACCTTAAGTTCTGATTTAGGTACTAAGTAAATTCTCTCTTAGTAGAAGATCAGCTCATTAGTTACCATGTACCTATCATCCTATATGGTGCCCTCAATGATACCTATAGCTCAAGAGTCCTTAGCATATTCTGCTAAAATCAGCTCTCTCCAATCAACAGTAATCTCTACTAATGCAGACAAATGAGGTCTTCTAGATAAGGCATCAACAACAATATTTTTCTTTCCTTTGACATACATAATGTAAAAGTCATATGCATGAAGCCTGTTCACCCATTTTTGCTATCTATCAGTAACATCCTTCTGACTTGAGAAGTACTTGAGGCTGTTGTGGTCAGTTTTGACGATGAATTTGCAAAGTCCCACCCCAATCTGATGTTTGGCTTTGCGAATTTGCTCAATTAATTTTTCAGTTTTACACATGGGACATTTTGTCAAACACTTTCATTCCATTGCATCAATTTGCCACAATTTTTTAAATAATCTCATAAAGGCATTCAATAACAAACATAACCACTCAAACCATCATTCAAGTATGATTTTACAACATTCTGATGCCCAAAAATTTATAACACATCATTGCAAGTTATTTGAGCAACTATCAAATACACACAGAGATATAATGAATCCCCACACAGAAAACTTCCAGAATCTATTTCAGACCTTCTTAAAGACTCCCTGGACTGAAATTACAGACACTAAATTCAATACACAGTCTCAGAAATTATCAGCAGCCCCTTAAAAATTTATTCTGAGAATTTGTAAAGGAATGCAACTCAATTCTGAGCACTCAGAAATACTAAGACAGCAGCAAAGGAGTTTCAGACTTATTATACAACTTCCTAAGGTTTGGCTTACAACTTATACATGCAGATTTGTACTCAGAAATAACTCATAATGCTCAGTATTTCATGGATTGTTAATAGCAGAATAATAGAAGGCGGAATAAATACATTTATGAAGGTAAAGCAACTAGATAAGGAGATAGCATGCTAACCAGGAATGATAATGGTTTCGACCTGTTGTAGATAGTCACCAGGTATATTGTTGATCTCATGAAATGACCCCATACATGCCCAGCTCACTCCTCATCACTCATTCGAGCCTCATACAATGTGTGCGACTAAGACTGAATTCTCATGCCTTCACCAACAGAGCTGTTTCTCAAACCTGAGTCTCGTGTCCTTGCAATTGAAGGCCAAACGCCTTGTTTCAGATCTTTAAATGGAAGTTAGGAGTTATGCAGAGGTCTGAGAATGTGTCGTCCTCTTCAAAAGATACCACACCTTTACTCCAAACAGATATACAATTTCCAGAATGTGATATTAAATATTAAATCACAGCAAACTCTAGAAGTTTCAGTATTTGGTCTTCAAACCAACAATATCAATACTCTGTGAATTTGAATATATTCTTCAAACCCTAACTAAATCCTTTCTTGTGAATCGATGAAGCACAAATGTGACTCTTGAATGCAGCCACCTAAAGAGCAAACCTTGGGTGGTATCCCACATCTATAAAATGCTTAATCTAAGAGAGTTATCATTCTCAAAGATTGATTTTTCTTCCAGAAACCCTGGTTCTTCCTTCACAGCAAAATGCTCATAAATTTGATGTGTATGAATGATTTGCAAATGCTTTTTGAATGCCTTTTATACCTCCTTCAAATCCCACGGCCTCCATAGCCTTTTTAATTCATTTAATAATAAATGATCATTTACTTCTGTTGCACCATAATACTGAATCCGCCAACAGCAAGAGGTAACTCACCGCTTCCTCTACTCACCAAACTGGCAACTATAAATAGTAAGGTTGGACTCAAACATCCAAGGGACTTACTATAAATAGTAAATGTGTGTAAACGGAGCCTAAAACACCTTAAGAGGGCTGTCTCTAATATTGCTAAACACTGGAGAAGAGAACACTAAAAATTGCCATCTAAAGAACCAGATAACGCCCACATAAGGCCCTCTAAACACCAACATTAGCCTATGAGGACCTAATGATAGGCTAATCCACTAAACTTTGACACTAGCTAAAAAGGGGACATTATAGAATTTCCCTCCCACAAGACAGGGTATGAACTTGGACATAGCATGCATAATGGCTAACATCTCCTTATCATATATCGAGTAACTTCTCTTAGTACCCCTTAACTTCCTACTCTCAAAAGAAATTGGATGTTTATCCGACATCAACATAACACCTATCCCCTCTCCAGAAGCATCACACTCCAACTCAAAAGGCTTGGACAAGTCATGAATAGCTAAAAATGGGCAAGTACACATAACCTACTTGAAGTGATCAAAGCATTGATGTGTTGCATCTAACCAAACAATAGCTCCCTTTTTAGTCAAATTTATAAGTGGAGCTGCCACCTATGAAAAGCCCTTGACAAATCTTTTGTAAAGTCCACATAACCCAAAAAATCACTTAAGTTGTGAGAGATTGGTGGGTAGTAGCCAATCCATGATTGCTTTGATCTTATCGGGATCCACTATAACACCCTTAGAGCTAATGATGTGGCCAAGGTAAAGAAGCCCTGTCATACTGAAATCACACTTATACTCCTTATCGTACAATGATTCCTCCCTTGGGATGCTCAACACCTCCTTAAGGTGCATCATATGCTCGTCCCAAGTCTTGTTGAAAATCAAAATATCATCAAATAAAATGAGAACAAACTTCCAGAGCTGCTTATTGAAAACTGTGTCCATGCAAGACTCGAAATTAGCTCGTGCATTGGCTAATCCAAATGGCTTCACCAAAAACTCAAAGTGACCGAAAAGATAACTGAATGCATTCTTCTCCACATGTGCCTCTCTAACGTGAATATGATAATAACCTGACCTTAAGTCAATTTTGGAGAAGCAAGCACCCTGCAACTCATCTATTAGCTCATCAATGTGTGGGATGGGGTACCTATTCTTTATTGTTTTCTTATTCAGTGCCCTATAATCAATGTACATGCGCATTATTCCATCCTTTTTCTTAACTAACACCACAGAGGAAGCAAAGGGGCTCTTGGTGGGTCTTATGTGTCCCATATCAAGCAATTCTTCAATTGCATTTTCAATTCCATCTTTATACCTCTTCGAATGCTTGTATGGTGTGATCACCAGTTTGGCCCCTCCTCTAACTCTATGATGTGCTCATTTCCTCTCTCTGGAGGTCTCACAGGGGGTATCCTACTGAACACTTTTGTTGTGCTTAGACAACAAAGTTTGGACATCAAGATGGTGATTTCTTTTCATCTACTTCGTAACTGTAGGAATCCTACAATGTGGGTTGACTAAGTGCCTTGATCCATCCTCTCAATGGATCTGAAAGCCCATCCATAAACAAGCCAATCAACCTTCTTTCCAAAATGTCGGTTACCAACACAAATAACCTTTGAAAATCTGCAATGTAAGCATCCACTAAACCCCATTGCTTAAATTGCGCCAACTCCTTAAAATGCAATTTTGGATCCTTCTTGTCAAATCTATCAATTAACCTCTCTATAAACTCTACATTGGAGTCAATCTAATCATGACCCAAGGTGATCATTTCATGATGCCACCACTCATGAGCACTACCATCTAAGTGTATTGCAGCATACTTACTGGCCTCATCCTCTAGCATTGGGTTGAGCTAAAAGTAAGTGTATAGTTTCTGAACCCATGCTCTAGTTGTAGTTTTCCTTGAATCATCATAGTATAGAATGGATAATTTCCCCACCTTTCACTGCAAGTCTTGGTTAAGCTGTCTACCACCTCTATTGGGTCTATGTTTCAATCAAAGGTCCATGTAGTCAGGGAAGAACATTTCAGCTTGAAATTCAAGTCCTGAATTCCTCCAATCCTCTAGAATACGATCCCACAACTCTTGCTATGTTGCGTCCTCTTCAACTTAGTGGAAAGTTAGGCATAAGGGATCTTGAGTTGGCTTCTCTTATCACAATGTGCTGATTTGCAGCTCTATTATTTATTGAACCATCCCCATTCCCATTGTTCATTTTGTGTCCATTGTTTCCACCATTGTTGTTACTACCCACCATATGTTGGGTCATTAACGCCACCATTTGAGCTAAACATTGTTGTAAGTCACATTTTCCCCTAGCAAGATCAATAAGCATATCTCTAGTACTAGGTTCTTGTTGGTCTCTACGTTCTCTATCACCCATATTTACTTCCACTCTTTCAACTCCCTCAAACAAATTTGTTTCTAGTGGCTCCTCAATATAAGGTTTTGGTCTATTTCTTCTCAAATTATAATGATTAGTAAAAGGTGGTTGCAATACTCATTCCAATGTCATATCACTATTCATTCACAAACCCTCCAAGATGGCAGGATACTTCTTCTTTGATACCACTGTAATATACACCCTATTTTTTTCTTTATGTGTTATGTATTTGTAGATTGAGTTGTGAATGCAGAGGAATAATGATTATGGCATCAAACATAAATAATATGGAATGAAATACACTGAAAATTTAAACAATTTGCAACACCCACAGGCTGGAATATATTTCTAAATACTTGAGAATTAACAGAGAAATTCTACAGCCATTAAATAAGTTTTTCTACATCATCCAAATGACTACAACAATTTCAAAATGACATTTCAGACATATAACCATTTTCTATTGTGTAAAATGGTCTGAAAATGGATTGTGAACAGCAACCTGTGACTTTGAAAATACTTGCAAACTCCTCCAAAATCCTGCTTCTCCACCTTTAATCTGCTTGCTGAGTGTTTACCACACTTAGGCACACCCAAGACAACTAAAATATTGCTCAAACCCTAGGCGCTTTGTCTAGAAATTCCCACGCCCCTTCTGAAAGGGTACGGACAGCTTCCCAAGGTGGTACGGCCAGCAATAAGGGATATTTTTCTGTTTATTGAGCCCTCAAACCTGTTGTTCAAACACCTCCAATCTTCTCATTAAATTTCTCTTGAAACCTCGACAAAGGATTATCAAAATCTGTAACAATATAGCTCTCGTGTGATTTTTTAATAAAATCACTTGTATATCCACCAAGAAAGATCTCACTTTCAAAATGGATGTTCTTTGTGAAGGTTTTCGTCCGCACAAAGCCTTGGTAGAACGTTGTTCAACCTGCAATATTTCATCATACAAATTCTCAAGCATAAGTTGCAAAATGAGCTCCAAAACACTTTTAATCCCCTCCTCAATTCCCATGCCCAACTTTGGGAGATTAATATTTATTTTATTTAATAAAAAACCCTTATGTCTCCCATGTAGGCATCCCTCTTTTAAAAACAACTTAAGTTTATTTTTTGAAATTCCCCTTATGTCCCCTAGACGCCACTTTATAAAGTCACTTTTAAATAATTTAAAATAGCATTAAGTTAAATATTTAATTTAGCTTATAACATTAATGTTATTTAAAATAATTCTATAGACCATTGAAATTCACCAAATAATCATTAAATGCAAACTCTAATCATGCCAAGGGAAAACCGACACGAAAAGGCCAAGTGGTTGCTAAGGAGGTGACTTACCAAAGATAGTCAAATAAGAACAAGTGCTCGAAAACACTCCAAAAGTGCCAAAAGGAATCTCTTGTAGCCCTGAGCTCACTACAACACATAGAATATGCCAAATGGTTGAACAACATAGTCTCCAAGATCTGTGGAGTCCCCTAACCAAACCACTTTAGCCTATGGGAACCCGAAGAATAGGCTAACTATCACCAATGATCAACTGCTTAGGAAGGGGACATTATGTGTGATCAGAACTGTTGTGACCTTTTTCACACATCACCCCATCAAGATGGGGACCCCCTAAATTTTGCTCCATTCTGGTCTTTTGGCTTTGGTTCACTCTCTCTCTGGTCTCTGCTCCTTCCGGGGATGTCCTGTCGTTTGACCCAGGTTAAAGTATTGGTTAAGTCTGTGTAATTAGGGTTTTCATCCTTCAGGCTTATTAAAGGTCAAACTGAGTTATAAAATTGAAATCCAAGCTCAGTACAGCAGTCAGAAGGCTTCCAGCAGAGTCCCCCTAAATTTTCACTGTATTCCGGCAACTTACTATTTTTAGTAAGTATTCAATTTGGGACTATTTTATTGAGATTTTGGAATTCTGTCAGTTCCACTGCATCCGGGTAACATCAAGCTGCCTACCCGTAAATTTTGAGCCAGATCAGACGACTTGCTATTTTTGGCAGTTCAGGCTTCAAGAGCCATTCTCAGGGTTTCCACATGAGCTTTTCAGATGCATGTCTGGAGAATCCTTCTGGGTTTTCCAAAACCTTCGCAGTGATGTAACATGCAAACCGAGACGACCACTTTCAGAAGTCAGCCTCCGGAGGCTATTTTTAGGGTTCGCATGCAGTGTTTTTCAACGCATGTCGGGTTTTTCTTTACGGGTTTTTCGAGAGCTTCGCAACAAGGTGACATGCAAGCAGAGAAGATCAAAGTTTAAGGACTTACTATTTTTAGCCAGTGCATGCATGCAGACCAGTTTTCTGGGTTTTTCTGGGTTTTTTGAGATCCCACGGGCAATATGACATGCGAAACCATCCGGCAGTGGATGAGTCACTTTTTAGGCAGTTTCTATTTTTAGCAGGTACACTCTGGCAGCCGCCCCCAACACTCCAGTTCAGCAGACAGAACGACATGCAGAAGGAACGAAGTCAAACGGAGACCGTTCGGGATACATGCAAGTCAAATTAGGGTTTCCACTTTTATAGGGGGTAAAATCCAAAAATAGCCGAAACGAAGCACCCCACCAATGTCAGCACACTTCAAGGTACTTGCTGGCAAAATTTGAGCGAA
Source organism: Sequoiadendron giganteum (assembly GCA_007115665.2). NCBI lineage: Eukaryota > Viridiplantae > Streptophyta > Pinopsida > Cupressales > Cupressaceae > Sequoiadendron > Sequoiadendron giganteum. The sequence goes on along the minus strand of CM021108.1, from coordinate 4,087,944 downwards.
ATCGGAGAACTTACTATTTTTAGTAAGTCAGGGCACGGCTATAAATAGCAGTTCTGCACCCGAGGTTGGCATCAGAGTGACACTCAAGCTATCAAGATCAAGCGTTGCAACTTTCAGGCAAAATGAAGCTACTGAAGTCAGAAAGTCAAAACTTACTATAAATAGCAGGTGGCTATAAATGGCAGGTCAGGGCAGAGGACTGTCAAAACAGGTTCACAAGGTGAAGAAGATCATATGATGAAATTTTCAGGCAAAACGGAGCCTTAGAGGTTGAAAATCAAGGGACTTGCTAAAAATAGCACAACTTGCTAAAATAGAATGCAAAAGCAATAGCAAGCAGAAACTCTTGAAATATTCTAAGTATGGGAAATGAAAGCTCATGGGTCAAAATGCGCCCACCTTCAAGGTTGATGGCTTTAAAATTTTCTAAGTATGAAACGGAAGTGGCACCCCTCAAATGCGCCCTCACCCTCAAGTTGTTGAAAATGTTGAAAAAAAACGCCTAAGGCAAAAACAAAAGCTCACCCCATGAAATGCGCCCTCAAGTCAAGGCTTACATGTGAAAAATGCCTAAGTGTTTGAATGGAAGCATGGCACATCAAATGCGCCCTCAAGAAGGAGAAAAGGTGAAAAATAAACTAAGGCGTGTAAAATAAAAGTAGACCCTTCAAAGTGCGCCCACCTCAAGTGTAAAAGGGCTGCTGGAGAAAAAGCGGCTAAGGCATTGAAATGAAAGTGTAGGGGTAGAAATGCGCCCTCACTTGAAAGTACCACCCCGTAAATGCACCCACCATGGAGAGGTTAACATGAAATTCTACTAAGGCATTGAAAATAGGAGCTCACCTAGTGAAATGCGCCCTCACCTTGAGAAGGATAATGGAAGCTTTGAAATTCTTTTAAGGCATAAAATGAAAGCTTGAGGTAGTATTTGCGCCCAAGGTAAAGTGAAGACCCTCAAAGAAAATTCTAAGTCATCAAAGTGAAAGCTCATGGGTCAAAATGCGCCCACCTTCAAGACATTGAAAATGTTGAAAAAAGTTCTAAGGCAAAAGTGGGAGTTGACAAGGTTAAATGCGCCCAAGGGGTCAAGAGGGTTGAAAAACGCCTAAGGCAAAATTGAAAGTTCAACATCTAAAATGCGCCCAAGTTGAAAGTGAGGACTTAGAAAAAGTTTCTAAGTGTTGAAAACGAAAGTGCCAAGGTAAGAATGCGCCCTTGAAGGGGTTGATGAAATTAAAAATTCCTAAGGCTTGGAAATTTAAATTTGAATGAGAAAGAAATACGCCCATGGAGTGAGGATTTAAATTTATTTCTAAGTATGTGGGCGAGGGGTGCAAGAATAAAAAATACCAAGGGTCAAGTACGCCAACAGAGAAAATGTTAGAAAATTTTTCTAAGTGAGATAACATTTCACTAGGGAAAAATACGCCCTTGGCATGGAAGGATGATTTGATGAATTTTAAAATTTTCCAGACATTTAAACAGGGTTGGCGACTTGATAAAATATTTTCTAAGTGAAAATCAAGTGAACCCGTTTAAAATGCGCCCATGAGTTAACAGAGTTTGAAAATTAATTTCCTAAGGGAAATTTTAATATTTTCAGAGGAAATTCGTTTTGCCTAGATTATTTTCCTGACGGAAGTTAAATCTCAGAGGATGAATTATTTCGAGCATGCAAGTGATTTTAAATCACCCGGAGTTGAATATCTTAAAGAGAAAATTTAAAATGTCTAAGGCAAATTTTATGAAATCGAGGATTTAAATGACAGACATTTTAAAAGTTGGAAATAAATTTACAACTCCCACGGATTTTTCGAGTTGAATTCAATTAAACACTGCGAGAATTCTTAAATGGAATTTTAAATCAAGTTAGGTGATTTTCTTTTTCTCGCGAGTTGTTTAAATCGCCAAGAGTTAACTGGCAGACTAAGAGGAAAATTCAAATTTTTTTACAAGGAAGGAATCATTATTAATGGCAACTGCCATAATGACCGGCTGACGACTAGCCCACTACTGCGCTTGAATTAGAAGATTCCGAACGAAGAGAGTGGAAAATTGATGAAGGTGCTAAAAATAGCCCTAGCACTACTTAGCAGGATTCTCCGAGAAGGGTTATTTAAACAATCTCTTCTCTCATTTCTCCTCACTTTTTTTGAAGTTGAAGTTGCTGAAGAAGTTCTTGAAATATTTTTGAAGTTGTTGAGGAGAGAATTTCTTTGAAAGTTTATTTTATTTCGGAGTGTTGAGTTGCTGAGGAAATTTCTATTTGCCGAAGAGCTGAGAGCTTGTTGCTGCAATTTTGAAGATTGAAGTTGTTTTCAAAAGTACTGCAAAGTGCTTGCTGCAGATTTTTACTTATTCAAGCTGCTAGAAGTTGAGAGTTGCTGAGGTTGACGAAGTCGAAACAAAGGATTTAATTCATTTTGTGCTGAGAAATTATCCACATTGCTGAAAGTTGGTAGTTGGCTGCAGTTTTCTTTGCCAGTCGAAAGTGCAATCGTTGAAAGCTTCTTTATAAGCTTGAAGTTTTTTATACAGTACCAGGTTTGGAGTTAGTAATTTATGCTGAGAGTTTTTATTTTCAAAAAGCTAACTCCACGTTCGCAACCGTCTCAGAGGTTACTTCATTTTATTAAAAAAAAAATCTGCAGCCTAGCTTATTGCTATTCTATTTTATTTTGCAGATGGCCGGAGCAAAGGATGTTGCAGGAACAAGCAGAGCCGTAGGCAGAGCTGCAAACACTGAAGCAGGCAAGGCTAGCTCATCCCGGCAGGCAATGATTAAAAGGCTCGCTAAGCCATTTCTCCCAAAGTCAGCAATAGTTTCAAAGTTGGCGGGATTAAATGACACCAACCTTAGTTCATTTAATCTAAATGCACTCAAATTGAGGATGTTCGGGCTAGGGGGCCATCAACCATCAGTCACGGCACATAATATAATGAAGAGTGGAATCT
>CM021108.1:3737371-4084889 GCA_007115665.2 Sequoiadendron giganteum | reverse complement strand
CTGACGACTAGCCCACTACTGCGCTTGAATTAGAAGATTCCGAACGAAGAGAGTGGAAAATTGATGAAGGTGCTAAAAATAGCCCCAGCACTACTTAGCAAGATTCTCCGAGAAGAGTTATTTAAACAATCTCTTCTCTCATTTCTCCTCACTTTTTTGAAGTTGAAGTTGCTGAAGAAGTTCTTGAAATATTTTTTGAAGTTGTTGAGGAGAGAATTTCTTTGAAAGTTTATTTTATTTCGGAGTGTTGAGCTACTGAAAGTGCGAAGTTGCTGAGGAAATTTCTATTTGCCGAAGAGCTGAGAGCTTGTTGCTGCAATTTTGAAGATTCAAGTTGTTTTCGAAAGTACTGCAAAGTGCTTGCTGCAGATTTTTACTTATTCAAGCTGCTAGAAGTTGAGAGTTGCTGAGGTTGACGAAGTCGAAACAAAGGATTTAATTCATTTTGTGCTGAGAAATTATCCACATTGCTGAAAGTTGGTAGTTGGCTGCAGTTTTCTTCGCCAGTCGAAAGTGCAATCGTTGAAAGCTTCTTTATAAGCTTGAAGTTTTTTTATACAGTACGAGGTTTGGAGTTAGTAATTTATGCCGAGAGTTTTTATTTTCAAAAAACTAACTCCACGTTCGCAGCCGTCTCGGAGGTTACTTCATTTTATTAAAAAAATCTGCAACCTAGCTTATTGCTATTCTATTTTATTTTGCAGATGGCCGGAGCAAAGGATGTTGCAGGAACAAATAGAGCCGCAGGCAAAGCTGCAAATACTGAAGCAGGCAAGGCTAGCTCATCCCGGCAGGCAATGATTAAAAGGCTCGCTAAGCCATTTCTCCCAAAGTCAGCAATAGTTTCAAAGTTGGCGGGATTAAATGACACCAACCTTGGTTCATTTAATCTAAATGCACTCAAATCGAGGATGTTCGGGCTAGGGGGCCATCAACCATCAGTCACGGCACATAATATGATGAAGAGTGGAATCTACGCAGCTGCTAGTTTTCCGCCAACAATTCAGTGTCCAGAGCTAATTATGGAGTGCGCCAATCACTACAAGCCAGAACGTAGGACGATTGTCTCTCCGGATGGTAAACTGCTCGCCAACTTCACACCGGATGCCATCGGAGAGGCATTTGGGATTCCGACTGCTGAGGAGATGTTATACAGGACAAATAAGAGGGCAGATAAGATGTACTCTTCCACTTTCGAAAGAGTCACTGCAGTCATCAACAGAGTTTGGATGCAGAAGCCGAGGCCACCCCGCACTAAGCTCCCAAAGCAGATAATTGCCGAGGACGTGAAACAAGAATACTGTGATTTGATATTGATGCTGAGCCGGGTGAATGGGAGTGCACAGGCTTACATTTTCGAGCCTTGGATGTTCTACTTCATCGAGATCATCTTGGAGGGAAAGGAGTGTGTCGATTGGGCTAGGATGATTAGCAACCACATCGATGAACAATTCAGGAGCTTGAAGGTGACGAAGACTTTCTACATGAGCTCATATGTAATTTACATGTTGGCCAGAATGACTAAGTACAGAGGGATTTTGTACAAGGAGCCAATCGGCTGTGCCCCTGGTCAATTCAAAATCCATGAAGCCTGCACACAGCTACATTTAGCTAACACTGCCAACTATAAACGGGCAAATGATGCATTCACAATGCACATTGCGAGGACACTTCAGCAGACGACGCAGCAGAGAATATCCAAAGAAGCACAGACATTGATTGAGGAATATGAGTATTAGCTCATCCAATTCCCGAAATTTACATATATTAGGCTGCAGGGGTTCACTTCGTATCCGTATCGGTTACCACGATACCCCACTGATCACATGGTAATGCTTGAGGTATCTAGGCAATTGATTGCCTACGATAAGATTCAGAAAAGGAAAAAGAAGGGTGGACTTGATTTCCCTATCACCATGGGAAATTCCATTGAGGTGTGTCCCTCTTTGCAGGCAACCCGAGAGGCAGAGGACGAGCTGCAATCTTATCATTTGTCATATCACACAGGCAGGCAGGATTTTGATCCTTACAGGAACATCCGGATGATACAGAACGTTGAATACCGGCACAGAGCTCATCTGGAGGACTTCTGGGCAAATGCAGTGGATGAGGCTGAGATAAGAAGAAGGATGTTTTCCAGACTTCCTCTCAAGTTGATTAGAGAATGTGAGATTATTCCAGTTCCCGACCAGGTGGAGGAGGATGTCAACGTTATGCAACCCGACTATGGTTCAGTTAGGAATACTCCTGTCCCACCACCTGATTGGTCCGAGCCAGAGATCATGGACTTGGACACGCTTTCTATCCCGGTGATGACTTTTACCAGGACTTGGGTCGACAGACATGTATGCAGACTCAAGAGCAAGTCGATAGCCCTTACTTATAGCTTGATGGGTGACCCAAGGCCGTTATCGGTAAAAAGGGGGAAACAAATTGCTCAGACATCGAGGGCACAAGTAGAAGTGCCAACCCAACCGATACCGTTGAGGATAGAACAAGTATCACCCGTGCACTCACAAACTCAGTCTTCGAGTTTGAGAGTGGTTTCATTATTTGCCGATCAGAGGGCAGGATTGGAGGAAGAGTGGGGACTTGAGGAGGTAGATCAGCCCAACGCCCGGGAATCAGCTAGTGTCAGTCTATCCAGGGGCAGCCAACAGGAGGAGGAAGAGGAAACAATGGCCGACACCCATTTTCAGCAGATGTTGGACACGGCTTTGGAAGAAGAAGAAAACACAGAACAAGGAACCCAAGGGTCGGGAGATACCCAGCTTATAGAGGAGGATGAGCCTGAGCAAACCAGTGCAAGAAGGGAGGAAGTGCACGAGATGGAGGCAACAGAAGAACAGCCCCTTGTCATTTGTAATCCACAGCAGACAGTTCCTGATTGGCTTTCCGACAGAATGAGGAGAGAACCCGAGGATGATACGGATCCGGCCATTGAGATGGAGGAGTTCCTCAGGAGGATCAGTGCGCCACCAGAGAAGAAAAGGGCTCGAAAGTTTTCAAAGATCTTGACTGACGAGTCAGGCTCTCGCACGCTTCAGGTGGCTATTCCGAGGGAAGATTGTGATCGAACAGAGGAGAGGCCTGAAAATTACGTGATCACCACAGTAGAGTTGGGTCGTCCTACGGAAGCCCAAGTTATCGAGGAGTTCGATAACTCCTATCAGGCATTGAAGGATCAGTTGCTCCGCACGGAGGGGAAGTATAAGAAATTGAAGAAGGAGCACAAAACCTTGATAGGATACATGCCAAATCTAGCACGTCCAGGTGAACCAGCAAACCCAGCAGTGGAACGTCCATTAGAGCTTCCGAAGGAGTCAGTTGTTGCCTTAGAGGATTTGAAGAAAATGGAAACGGAGGCAGACAAGTGGGTTAGCCGTGTTCATACTGAGACAGGGAAATTCATGGAGGACCTCGCCGATGCTTATCGACAGGCCTCGAGTATTTTGGCACGGATGGATATAGTAGATCAGGCCTGGGGTGATACTCGCATCTATCAAACGAAGACTGTACTTCGTTTGGGGGCTTTGATGCATATACCTCTAGAAACCTTGGTGGATGGAGGTGTAATTCAGAGAGGTGATAGGTATGATTTCACCAGTTGGTACTCCTCGGTGGTCACAGGTCGTGGATTTCACGACGCAGCAAGGGCAGATTCAGCTAAAGTGAGGAAAGCAATGGGCAACATCTTGGGGGGAGTTCTCAATACATTAGAAGCCATATTTGCTAGAAAGTTGGTCCCAGAGGAGATAACTGCTGATGGCTTGAAAAGTAGACTGCCTCCATTCTTCTCAGCTGCGAGGTCACTTGTCCTGGATGACTTTGAGAATGTCTCCACGTTCTCTAGTATAATTCAGCATACCCAGGACGCCTTAGTGACATGGAGGAAATCTTACACCAGATACGGACAGACGGTAGCAGTCTTGGAGTTCCAGCTCAACCATATTCCACCGATCTCTGCACAGGAGGTTGAAGCAGTATTGGCCCGGTTGATCGAGTTTGCTATCCGGGAGAAGGCCAGTGGGAACGCTCTCATGGATGAGGATCTTCTTGATGGTGATAGTGGGCATTAATTGCTCATTATGATTCCTGCAGGGGAGTGGAGAATATTCTGTGCATTTATTTCCCCACTCCTCTTAGTGGCGGTTTTTAGGGCAGAAACCCTAATCAGGGCATAGGTGGCTCGATCTGAGCCCTTCATTGTAATTCAATCTAAACCGTCCACTGAGTTGGACTTATTATAAAAGGGGCATCCCCCCTCATTTGTAAAAATTAGATAGAGATTAGAATTGGAATTGGATCAGAGCTAGAGAGTAGAAGGCATATAGCATTTAGCTTAGAAGTTAGCTTTAGATTGAGGAGGGAAAAAAACTTTCCTTTGAAAGTTTTGTAAAAGGTTGTTGTGAACACTTTTCATAAAACAAAGAGCTTCATTGCTTGGTGATTTCTTCTTTGTTATGAGTAGCTAGCAAGGCCATTTCGTCTTTCCAATTCAAGGTACATAGAGTAAAGTAGATTTTTATTTCATGCAAGTAGTTGTTAATTGTGGAGTGTGGCGTTGTGATTTGAGCATATCTTCTTTCATCCATACCACTAGCGGGCTTACTGATGGTAAGTTAGCCTTGCGTGGTCAACTGGAGTATCAGCACTTAACTTCGATTATGGTTCATATGTTTGTATGCGTCGTATTGACAGTATGAACATGTTGCGTCATAGTTTGAACACTTTTCTCATCCTTTGAAGATTGCACCAACTTTGTCGGAGTTGTTCGAAAGGAGACAAAGCAAAGTTTGGTTTGAAGATTGTTTAAGTCGATCCTCGTCCTCCATCCTTTAGAAGTAGATTTGTAGAATCCCTATCCCTATCCCCTTTAAATTCTGCATTTTCCGAGTCAGTCTAGATACCAGAACAATATTGCCAAATCATTCATGTCCTAATTGCTTCACAGAATCGAACAACTACGTAAGTCCCCTTGAAATAACCAGCAAAACACATCAACCAACTGAGTCTATTCGCGATAAAAGGAACCTTGGAGTCGAACACATGAACTTTCAAGCAATCTTAGCATGTGGGACACTTTGATCAAGAGAGAATAGAGTGACTGTTGGACAACTTTATTTTGTGCTGGCGTTGTCATAAAAAGCACGTCAACAAGAACCATATCACTATATTTTTTAGTAATAGAGGTTCAATCTTTGACATTACGATCACCTTACTTCAACAAACCCATTGAGCTAAAGTGTCTCCAAATGATGTACATAGATCCATTATGGGAAATATGTGTGTTGGCCCCACGATTGTCGCTGCACCAAATGGTTGACCTGTTAATGTCAGATACAACTGCCAGAGTTAACAGATCCGCAGGAGGCGGTTAGTCCATGTCATGAATCCTACGGGGAGCGCTGACCATTTGCCAACAATCTCCCCCTCAACGCAAGCCGAGGGGATTCGAACCCAACACCTTTGGCTCCGATACCAATTGCTGGCCCCACGGTTTCCATTGCACCAAAAGGTCGACCTATTAATGCCAGATACAACCGCCAGAGTTAACAAATCCATGAGAGGCGGTTAGTCCATGTCATGGATCCTGAGGGGAGCGCTGACCATTTGCCAACAACATGATGATGTGCTAATCACCCTTGGATGTTGGGGGAATTATGTACTTGGCAGACCTGCCTCTCTAAAATGGTTCCCTGATGTCATTATTTCTTAAATTCTTGGAGCTGTGTGTAGTATTTGTGTGATTAGTCTTGTAGATTCGCTTTCATTCTAGGATTTATATGCCGTTATAAACCCCCCTCTATTTCTTTTTATGTTTTTTCTACAAATAACCATTGGTTGTCCTTTGAGTCTCATTGGCCAACCATTCATACAATTTATTTATTTCTCTTTTTTTTTTTCTAAAAACCACAAACTTCAATAGACATGAAAATCAGAAATAGTCTAAAACTAGCAAAAGAAGAGATTTCATGCTCTTTCTCAGGATTTTCATTAAACATGAAACTAAATTTGTAAAATTCAAAAAGCACCAAAAGTTAACCCATTATATTCCAACTGGATCACCAAACAAAAAGTCATGGAAAAAAGAAAACATATAAATAGAATTTTACTCCAAACAAATTTGTTGAAAGAAAATACCATTGTTGGAGTCTCCAGTTGCATATGACAACATTGCAACCAATGGTTTGATGCCAAATGCCATTGCCGTTTCAGCGGATGCAACTGCTATACCAGCAAGCTCCTTACTTGTTGGTTCAACATTAACTGCACAGTCTGCAAAAACTTGCACTTTGTCCTTTAAGCAGATGAAGATGACACTGGATGCTATCAAACCTGGCTCTGTCTGGCAACAGACCACAAAACACATACAGTAACTTCAAATTGAATATAATGATTGAAAATGAGTTGCAGAAAAGGGAATAAGCGCTTAGCTCTCTTGAATATCTAAGTCCACATAGAGATGACTAATTACCCACATGAACAAGTTCCACATTCCAAAGATCATATTTCTTGTATCTAATGCATAAATTATATCCAGATTGAAGTTTGATGAAGAATACATTATTCTACAACACATAAGTGACTAGGATACATTTTACCTTAATAATTTGCAAGGCAGGCCGGATGGTGTCTGCAGTTGTGTGTATAGCACCTGAAACCATGCCATCTGCATCTCCAGCAGCAACTATCAATGTACCAAAATATGTTACATCTTTTGCAAGATCATATGCTTTTTCCTTTGTGACACCCTGTACAATAGAAGCATAATTTTATTCTTTTTATTTTTTTTACTTCTTATTTTTACAATTTTTAGAGGCATAAATTTCCAAAAACTATATTTCATATAGGGATTCTGTGAATAAAATCATCATTAGAGATAACTAGAAAATTCACTATAATAGCCAAGTAACAAGGAATATAAGAGTAATGATTCCTCTTTATTTTGATCTTAGTTGTTAACAAATAGGAAAATAAGATTCTAATGAATTTTGTTGCATTATTAGAGAGCTAGAGCAAATTTGTTTAAAAAAAAGAGCAGTACATTTTTAAAGGAAATGATGGGAGCAATTTGCAGATGCAAAGACTAAGGCATCAACAAGGGAAGAAACCCAATACTATGAGATCAACTCTTGTTTTTTTAGATTTATCTAGGTCTATTGTTTTCATGTCTTCACTTCCTCGTCTATTTAGAGTTTGCACTTTAAACAAAACAGATCAATCCAACCTTTGGGCTGTAGAAGAAATAGTTTTAGGATTACAGGTCAATGTAATTTCTGCTTATACTCAAGCACTTCAGTTGGTGGTACTATGTTTTTCATAAATATGATTTAGTTTTAGATTGAATGTATTTGGGATTTTTGTTTCTGTTAATCTTATAACAAAATATTAAATGTGAGATTCAACACACCTACAATCCTTCATAATTGTTGGTATCATGAAGGAGCACAATTATGCATCTGAAATTTTATATTTGGAATTTAGAATGGCTTGAGGGCCCAACTTGTGGTATACATGGCATTCAATATAGGTTCAGGGACTAGGATCTAATAGAAAAATATATTGGTAAAAACCAAAGAATGAGATTGAGAGAAAATGGCGTGCTTTATCAAATTGAGAAATCACATTATATAATTTGATCATATGCTAAAAATAAAAAGTACTTACAGTCTAAAAATAGACAGTAGTTACAACAAAAAACACAACCGCTTGTTACAAACAAGTGTAAACACACACTTTATAATAATGTTAAACTAATATCCGAATACCTCCTTAATGCCCAAGTCAAAAACAACACCAAGCTTGTCCCTAAATTTGAGAAAATAAATAGGACTGAGAGGTTTAATCATTAAATCAGCAAGATGCTCCTAAAAAGTGCAGAAATGAAGAGAAATGTCTTCACAATCCATCAATTGTTGAATATAGTGATGATGAATCTCAATGTGTTTGGTTCGAGCATGATACACTAGATTCTTCACCAACTTCAATACTCCCTGTTGGAATTGATTGTCATTGATGTCAAAGAAGTATGAGAGATTGTTAGAATATCGTCATTGATGTCAAAGCGAATGAACGAAATTGTTGTCATTGATGTCAAAGCTGAGAAGAGCACTTTGTCAATAGAAGAAATCGTATGATGGACAGAGGCCACTAATTGATGTCCGAAGACCAAGATAAATCATATTGTTGATTAAAATTGTTATATCAAAAAGTGCCCGACCCTCTTTATATATGCAAGACCGATCTATATGAATGCTAGTTGAATTCCTTGTTAGCATGAAGTAATGTCCAGGCTGGCAGACCTTCATTATCTTGGCCCCCCTGTTTATCAAGTGGAAGATAAAGACATATGTTACAAAGACATATTGGAATATCCTTGCTGGATAACCACACATTTTGGAATATGTTACAAAGACATATAAATGTCTAATCGCCCAAGCTCACTATAGCAGTGATAATCTTTGAAAGAAGATTATATTAAAATACAGCGATTCATAAAAGCAGAGACAAAGTTTGTAAAAGGAAAAACATCATTAGCAAAAGACACCTCTTCTGGAAAGAATTCATCATTGGTAAAGTCTTGTCTTTCTTGAGGGAATTGCACCTCTTTCCATACAATATGAAGATATAAAATTCAGATGTGAGTGGAGCAACAAAAAATATATCAATGATGAAGTAAATCAAATTCAATAAAGGATTGAATCAAATATCAATAAGCGAATGAATAGAAGATATATTATGAAGCGCTTCTTACATGATAAAGAAATTAATTAATTAAATAAAAGATTAGTTTTAACCAAAAGTCACAAGGGTACGGTGAAGGGTTGTGTCTCATGATGAGACAAGATATATAAGAGAAGTCATTCCAAGAGATGGTGTGTAATGTCCCCATTTTTATCACTACATCTTCCAGTGACTGTTAGCCTATTCCTGGATGTTCGTAGACTAGTCAGAGGCAGAATTAGGGTTTCGAGCTACTTGGAGGTTTCTTTTGAGGATTCAGGGGTTCGCATGTTGGAGTTTTGCAGATTAGTTGCGGGATTCTTTCTAGGTTTTCAGAGAGCTTCGCAGCGGTATAATATGCAATTGAATCAGAGAACTTTTTCGGACTTACTATTTTTAGTAAGTTACGAGGGGTGCATGTTGGATCTTTACAGATCGGATTCTGGATTCCTTCTGGGTTTTCAGAGAGCTTCATGATTTTGTGACATGCAACTGAATCAGAGAACTTTTCCGAACTTACTATTTTTAGTAAGTACGACGACTGCTCGGATTGTGGTTAAAATGAGTTTGGAACAACTTACTATTTTTAGTAGTATGTTATTTTTAGTAAGTTCTATTTTTAGCAATGCTATTTTTAGCAGGGTTTCTGCAGTTCAGTTTAGTGGTTATATCTGGCAGGTCAATTCGAGCAGTTTGGTCTCCAACACCCTTGGTGCTATTTTTGGCAGTGTTTCAACAACTTGGCATTATGGCTATTTCGGGCAGGGCAGTATATTCAATTGGTCTCCAGCATTTGAGGTGATTATTTTGGAAAGCTTGATATTTGATGAGAATATTATTTTAAGTGAAATATTTAAAAGGGATGTTTGGACGCTTTGGAGAAATAAGTGGTCAATTATATTTATATTTCACTTTATTGTTTTGACGCCTAGTCTAGAAGAATTAAATCAGTTTAATAAAGTGTTTCACTTTATTATTATTTTGGATGCCATAATATACTTTATTGACATTTTAATAAAGTATTAAGGTTCTTGGAGGAGGTCGACTTGGAGAAATGAAATGCAAATGACACTAAATAGGCATTGTGAATTTGAGTTTGGTTTTGTCGTCCATTTGGAGGGAGATTGAATTTGAATTTGGGGCAGGAAATGTTATAAATAAGAGCATTGGGCTCTTAGTTCAGCACCTTATATCTACAATAATGTTATGCTGTCGGAATGGTTAGTGAGTTGCTTCAAGGAATGCATTCCTCCTAGCTTTGGCTATTCTGAATCCTTGAGAACAGATTGAGCACATTGTAGTTGAGTTTCTTGCATTTTTATCAGTTTTTGGTAATGCTAGTGTGGTGCTTGGCTGAAGCACATTTTCGATCATAGCTCCTTGCACAATTTTTTGTTGGTTCTGGGTATTGGCTTATTGTTCAAGTCTACCTGGGGCGCCCCTTCTTGCAAGTTTTCAGATTTTTTAGAGGTGATTTGGATTTTATCTTGCTGGTCGCCCTTTTTTGGAGGTTGTACTTTGCCTGCCATTGCATTGGGAAGCGTGCATAAAATATCAAAGGTTGTTTGCTGCTATTTCTTGGTTTGTACTTGGTCGCCCTTCTCTTATGCTTCCTTTGCACTTGATTTCACATCAATCGGAGGTGTTTTCACGAAGTTATGAGCGTTTTGGTGATTCTAGGGCTTGCTGGTATGAATTTCTGATTGCTGCAATTTTTATATCAGACCTGATATTTCAATCATTTTTTACTATATTTCATATGCTGGATAGCTTGTACTTGTTTGGAGTTCAGTTCCTAAAATTTTCGAGTTTATTGGTTATCTACATCTCATCGTATTTGCAAATTGTTCATCGCATTGTAATGCTGAATCAATAGTACTGATCAGCTCTTTACTTTCTACACTTTATATTTTGTATCCCCACTTTTGTGGAAGAGACTGGCATCATTTCAGTCTATAGTTTCAGGTTTCATTTCTTGCATCACCCGCTGAATAAGTGGAAGAGGCTGGCTTGCCGCCTATTTATATATTGTAATGCATCACTTCATCATATTGCTAATCGGCTGAGCCGTCAACATGCTCCCGCTGAACAACTGGTCGAGTTGGATATTTAATTTCAGTAATGTACTTTCATTTTCAGTCCTCCCGCTGAATAAGTGGTTGAGTTGATTGTTATCTCCTTTCATTACTCTTTCAGCATTTTCGGTTCCGCTAACGATCCCCTTTCAAGTATGCTCTCGCCTTGCCTGCATTGGGATCTAGGTTGATCAGACGAAAAGGTTCCCTTCAGTTGGATTGTGTTTTCACTAATGTTAATGGGTGAAATTAGTATGTTAAAAAATTGAAAAAAATTGGCCGGTATATTTCATGATGTGTGTGGGAAAGTTTTATCATTCAAGAGTGAGTGAGGAATAAATAAAAAGGAGAGAGAAAAAGTATTCAGAGGCAGCAATTAGTCTTAACAAAAAGACATACTTTTAAAGAGTTATCTCTTTTCAAAGAGATGCAACTCTTCATTGAGATGTAAAGATATAAATAGATGTGAGTGGAATAGAAAGGAAGATCTATTAGTGAAGATAGATGTGTGTGGAGGATAAAAATATATTATTGTGGATATGTGTGAAAAGGCAGCAATTATTATTTAAGAGGAGTCATGACTATTTGAAGGGTCATTATTTTGGAAAGGATGTATCTCTTCATAGAAATATGAAGATATAAAACAGAATAAGAAATGTGTGAGAGAGTGAAAAAAAATGTAATATCATACAAGCAGATTTGTGAAGAAGGGAAGCATGTGAGACACAAAGATATATCATTCAAGAACAGGAAGATTTAAGAAGAAAAATATATGCAGCTTTGTGTATGAATATTTAAGAAAGAGAATACATTCAGATTTGTGTGTGAAAATGTTTTGGACAGCAATATAAAAGGAGATCATTAAAAGCTATTTGTAAAGAAGATTTATTCTCAAGAAGACAAGATTCTATTGAAGAGGTAGGTGCCCCATATTGACAAGGTTGGTACCTCATATCAAAAAGATTGGTGTCTCTTGCTAAGTTGGTGCTCAATTGTGGGGATTGGTGTCTCTAGTAGTAGTGAGTTGGTGCTCACAAATTGTATAAGAGGGGATTGGTGTCCCCTATAGGTTGGTGCCTACAAAGATTGCAAGAGATTTTAATATCAAGCAATTTTTTGCCATGGTTTTCTCCCGTAAGGATTTCCACATAAATCGTGTGCTCGTGTTGCATAATTGTTAGATATTGTGCAAATGATATTATTGTGTTTATTAGTTTGAAAAATTAAAAGATTGCAACCTCTAACTGGCAGTAAACTATCTTGTTTTACAAAGAGTTATTATGATATAAATATCAATAATCACAAGGTACACTAGAAATGGCAATACCTAATCTATATAATCAGTATAAAATCAAAGAATAGGTCTTCCATACAAGGATACAAAAATATTAATGATGAATCACTGTGGAAACCCCAATATGTAACTACTGAAACTAGCATGCAACCCCTAAACACTGACATGCAACTATTGAATACTGACATACAACTATTGAATATTGACATGCAATTGTTGAACAATGGCATGCAACATCTCATCACTAAGATGCAACTGCATCAATCCAAGTTTGTACGGCCAATCCCAAAGGATGAAAGATATCAAACATTGATGTAATGTCCCACCCTAGTTTGAGTTTGGAATTTGCGGTATCTTCGATTATTTCAGTTTGACATATGGGACATTTTGTCAAACATTTAACATGCATAACCAAAGGAAGTAACACCATTGTTTAGAAGATACGAGTATATCAAGCAAATTAATTCACCAAATTATCCAAGATTATTGCACAGAAGATAACTACCCCAAACATTGAATTTCTTCAATTTATGCATTCATCTGAACAACATAAATATACACTATCAACGGCAATAAAATCTCAGTTCATCAGCAATATTGTAACATCACAATCAAACTACAGAGATAACAGATCTGAGTATACAAATACCACTTTTGCTGACTTATATTAATCTCCTAAATGTTGCTATGCCTGGAAAATAAGGCATCACAGTTGTAGAAGGAGATGGCTGTTGTTGTGGATGATTTGACCCTCAAAAATATTCCACACGCCTACAGCAGCAACCTTACGCCACTATCCAGCAATCTACAACTCAAGGAATATGGTAGTATGTCTATGGGAAAACCTATGCATGACTTAACCCTCAAAAAGAAGCACCCAACACACACAAGACCTCCTACAAGGTAACCACAGCCAGCAAGAAGTTTGTGACTGTAATAAAGGAACCCACCCCCTGCAATGATTTCCACGGCCAGGCAAACTCCCACGACTCAGACAAATAGCTCAACGCCTCCACAATGAATGGTAATCAACTCCCACAATGGAGGTTAAATGCTACACAAGTATAGTAGCTATCATGACCTCAAATTCTCACGCCAATCCAATAATAAAGAACCTCTTCAAACCCTACACCAAAGCCAGAAGAGTTCCCCACATTCACCAACAAATGGAATCTTTCAAACTCCCAAATAATAATTGTTCTGGAAAATATAAAAATATATTTATTCCAGTTCCTGATAAAACCATCAAACCTTGAATTTTGAGACTTTCCTGCAATCGATTGAAGCACAAGCACAACCCCTGAATGAAGTTGTCAACTAGCAACCTTGGGAGATCTTTCACTCCTGTAGCATGTTGTTCCTCATGAGGGTTTTCATCCTCAATGAAGCCAATAGTTTCCAGACTTTCCAATCCAACCTGCAAACCCTTATCAATTTTTTTCTCAACATGAATGTGCAAATGAGCTCACAAAAGGGCTTGTATATTTCCCTCCAATTCCCACACCCATGTTGGCAATTTAAAATTATTTTATTTATTTCGTTTTGCACCTTATATCTCCTTTAAGTTGGCATCCAACTTTATATTATAAAATAATCTTTTGAAACTCCTTATAACTCCTTTTTATCATAAGTGGTTAAAATATATAAATAACGCAATAAGTTAAATATTTAATTTAACTTTATTATTAACATTATTTACATTAAATACTTGTGACCATGATAAATGCCAAGATAACTCATGGTGATAATTTCCAACTTTCCTGATAAGGAAATATTGCCAACTGACCAGGACGCTAACCCCCTATGACTTACTAAAAATAGTATGAAAAAAGTGTCCAAATCAAGCTCCATAAGGTATACAACAATAACCCTAGACACACTGAGTTGGGAAACACCAATTAAGCTCAAATGGTTGACTGACCAAGTCCACAAACACCCTCAGAGGACCCCCTAACCACCCTGTTAGTCCACAAGGACCAAGTGACGGACTAACCTCTGCAACTGATAACTACCTAGGAAAGGGGTACATTACAATTGAACTATATTAAAAATTGTTAATTTGAAACTAATTCCAAGTCTATATGACACCTTAAGGGCAAGGTACGGAACCCCAAACTCCCTTAGGACTGTTGCACATCAAATTGTGATTGGTACATGTTGGTGTGTGTTTTGAATATCCACCGAACACAGAATAAAATGCCCAAGGACACTTTATCCTCTCTTGAAAAGTTAATGCAAATACTAAGAAGATGGTGCAATAACTCCAATGTTTCTTTGGTCAGGTCTGACATGTGGATAAGGCCAGTGGGCGTTGTGATTTGCTGGTAATCACAAGGGGACTTATGTTAAATTTGTTTGCAAGTTGAGGACTCAGACGGTTTTATCATTGAAGGCTCTTTCTGATGGGTATTTTAGATTTTCCAAAAAACAGGGCAAAAACATAAGGGTTCAGAGATCTAAGCTATGCCTAAGAACTCAAGAGACGGCAATGACTAGATAAAATTGGAATAACCGCACTTTGTTTCGCCTCCTTTAGGACAACTTACGCAAAGTGGGTGCAATCTTCAACAGAGGTGATAATGATTTTCATGTTTGAATTAACAATCATCCAAACGGAAGTTAAGCATCCACAACTTAATAGCTCAGGCTAACTTTACACATTGAATACAAATCATCCATTCAACAAAAGTATGAGCTTAATTTCATCCACCACTGCTATCAAATCTATCATTCACTAACAATCATATAAATGAAATACTAGTTTAACCCTACTCTAAATGTTGAAGGAGAAGATGTAGACCTTGCACACTATTTGAAAACAAATGTGGTTCTAAACAAATCATGTATTAGAGCTTTTATAAACGGAAATAGTCTTATCGCAACAATCTCATGCTACTCACTTCACAAATTGAAAATGAGAGCATGCAAGTTTATATAGAGTTCCAAACAATGAATAAATGGCTCAAATTAAAAATGAGCCGACGGCCAAGATTGAAACAAATAAACCCTAATTAGGGTTTCCCAAAATAACATGAGTGAACTCAGAGTTGACAAGGTGAGTTGGCGCCTGGAGCTATTTTCAAGGAATTTCATCCCTATCCTCCCACGTTGCCACGTGTTCAATGAATCTCGACACAATTAAGGCAACTTCCTCCATGGTGACCTGCGAAGTATTTTCATCCTAAACTCCAGTCCGTCCATACTCTCGGCCCACCTGACAAAGATGTCCTCCCATTCTGGCTCAGTCTTCACAAAAGACTCTCGGATGTCTAGGAAGTTCGCCATTTTAGCTCAGTTTTGCTTCAGGATAGGCCCAGTGATGGAAAAGAATTCTTCTCGCACCTTCTTCTTCAAAGCCTCTAGCTGCAAGTCATTCTCCCGAATAACTTCCCTGTCTAGGATGTCGGCTACCATATTGAAAATCTTGGTATGGACTACTCTAATCTGCTCTTCTACCTTAAGCCCATCAGCCTTTACTCTTTCTAAGACCTCCCCGCGTGCTGTCAAAGCCCAATACCAGGTGTGGAAATCGTAAGCTGCACTTGCTGCAATGACGCCTCCATCTATTAGTTCTTGCTTTGGAATCCCTTTCAGAATCCTAAGGCAAGGAATTATCCTTTCCTGTACATCTGGAATTCCATCCCACATTTCTACCAAGGCTGCCAGTCTAGAGAGTAAAGAAGTGGCCTGACCATAGACCAAGGTCAACCTCTCCATGAACGTGTCAGCTTTTGTGCCCTTGACCGCCATCCACTCTTTAGCCTCTCTAGCTGTGATCCTGTCTTCTTCTATATCTTTTGCTACCTCCTGTGAAGAGTTTGGGAGAAGAGGAGTTGCCGTGTCATCCTGATCAAGTGGCTTGATCAGATGTTGGATATACTCTTTCAAGCGCTCGATTTCCTGCTGGCACTCTTTCCTCTCTACTACCTCCTTCGCCAACCTTGACTTGATAGTGGACACTGAATTGTCCAAATGTTCAATTTCCTGGCCCTTTGTAGTTGGACCCAAGTCAATGGTAGTGATAGCGTACTCATGTGGGGCTATGTCCTCCTGTGGCTTGTCCACTATTGGTACCGCAATCTACACGGTTCGGTTGCCATCCTCATCTCTCTGTATGGTCGAGAACTTCTTGGCTGGCTTCCTGACTAAAGTTTGTGTAAGTCTGGCCAAGAAGTTTGTTGTATCATCCTCTTCCGGCTCTTCCACTGGCACCTGTATCTTCATCCTTTCCTTCAGCCAGTCCGGGATCGTGTGTTGTTCCACGCCATCTTCTTTCGGCATACCTTCTCCGTCGGGAGCATCCAAAATTCCTCGAAGGGCTGAAATCATTCCCTCCTGAAAGTCATCATTTTGGGCGCCCACATTGTCATCATCAGATCCCAATATCTTTGTGCCCGTGGGAGATGGTGGTTCATCATCATCCAGCTGAGGCTCCATATTGTCTTCAAGAATCGAAGAAGGATCCCTAATGTCAACCAATGAAGCATCAACGGTAGCCAAGATCTCCTCGATGTTTCTAGATGCAGCAAAGCGTGAAGACTCTACCCTTGTCCGCTTCTGAGCCGGCTCCTTTCCTGCATCTATCTCCTTCCTTTTCCTGGAAGTAGTGACCTCTATCATGTCTACACCCTGAAACGCCTCCGCATTATAAGAATAGGATTCCATTTCACTCAACATATCATAAGTCAATGTCACCTTCATCCACCTTAGTTCTTGAATCTACTGGTCAACCCACCATTGCGTGTATTTGACGACCGGTCTCATCAGCGTGTTCAAGTCAGCATGTTCAGGTCGGCATGCTCAGGTTCCGACCACCTTACAACCGGCAGGGGTAAGCTCTCATCGAAGCACGGTTGTAACTACCTTCCATCTTCCTCTAGCTGATCGGACACTCGACAAAGCTCGGTCGTCCTGATCAAGCTAACAGGCAGCCTAGACCACATCCTCCATCTGACCTTAAACTCATTTGCGGCATCTGCCCAGAAGTCTTCTAATTCGACCCTATGCCTATATCTTCTTCCATCCACAGTCTTGATGTGATGATGTGGGTCGAAGTGATCCCTAGACGGATAAGTAGCAAAGGGGTAATGTTGTATCTCAAGCCTGGCGCTCTCAACTGCCTGTGTCGATGAGCATGTCTCCAGCATGTTCCCTATAAAGAAGGGAAAGGTGACTCCCGCCTTCTACTTCGTCCTCTAGAAGTTTTGGTATTCCTCCAACTATCGCAGCACTTCAAACAAGACCATCTTGTTTGTGGGAAAGATAGGCAGTCGGTACAGATTCCCAGTGAATCCCTGGATCCTGATATATGTGTACCTCGAATACTGGATGAACCATGATCCGTATTTGCCTATCAAACTTTTGGCTTCATGAGTCAGCCGTTGGTGTGTCCCTCCCTGAAGTATCCTCATAATGTACATGAGGAAGGCATCGTGAGCTCGCCTGAAGTGGGACTTCTCGCTCAACTGCAGCTGTGGGTAGCAGTCGTAAGACTTTAGCTCATTTTCGCCATTGCCGACTATGCCTTTGTAGATCAAGCCTGCATACTTGTATGTCCTTGCCAATATGTAGATGACATAGGAACTCATATAAAAAGTCTCGGTCTTCTCCAGGTTGACTAACTGCTCATGGAGGCTATTGCTTATCATGCACAACTAGTTGAACATTTTGACCCCTTCTATGATATCCTCAATAAAATAATACATCCAGGTCTCGAAGGGTGCTCCCAAAGGGTTGCCAACTATCCGGTTTAGTAGGATAATAATATCCTCGTAATCTTCCTTGAAGTTTGTGCACAACAGCTTCTTCAGCATCTTTTCGGCTGACACTCTTGGCTTGTCCAGCCATGACTTATTGATGTTGGCGGCACAGAGGTCCAACTTGTCATCATACAGTCTCTTCGCGTCCTCCTTGGTTTTGTAGACGGTCTTGGGATATGTGGGAATCCCAAAAGCCTCCTGTATGGCCAACTCTCCTAGATGAGCCAACATTCTTCCATCAGGTGCAACAATCCGCCTTTCTTCGACGTCATAGTGGAGGGCGCATTCTACCATCAACTCAGCACACTCAATCGCAAGCGGGAATCCGGCAGCTTGAACAATCCCGTTTCTCATCATTCTTCGGGTGATACGTGTCGGTAGGAATCCGTCATGCCCGTACATTCTTTGCTTGAATTCTTTGAAGTCTATGTGCCCAAGGTTGGTGTCCGTAATATTTTTCCATTTTGACTTTATCTTGGACTCCGGCTCTGACCCTTTGCTGGCGAACTTCATGAGCGCTTGTCTGGACGGCTCTCCTTGGTTGGTCATCCACCTGTAAGCATAAAATACTTAACATTAATACGAGACCTTTAAAAATTAGTTTATTCCGAGATATTTATTTGATAAAATCGCACTTTCAGCTTGCTCAAAGTAAAATTTATGTGAAAAAGCAAGCTGAAAGTAAATAAATTCGCCAAGCATTGAATAAATCTTGTGCCGGAATGAATGTAGAAGATAGAAAATAGTAGGAAAGTGTTGCCAACGAATTTCCAAACCTCCGAAATTATCCTCTAGCTGCAAATGAAATGAAATTTCTGAAAATATGATCACAGAAGTGCGCCAATCTGCTGAGAAGTGCGACTTTCAGCAAATGAAATAATTTATTTCTTTCCAAAAAAATCACGTCCTTGCGTCAAATTACTTCTTCTACTGAGGAATAACAACACTAGCCTCAGTATCTTACTCTCCAAAGATTACTTCTTGCAGATTTGAGAGAACAAAATTCTTCTCAGTCGAAATTGTGAAAAATGAGTTGTTGAAACTCATTTTATGGCTGAGAAGTGCGATTTTCTCAAGGAATTGCTTTCTTTTTCCTGAGTTTCTCTTAATTTTAGAAACGTTTTCTCTTCTCCGATTAGCAAGTTTTTAATTTCTCTCGCAGTCGTTGAGGCAAGTTTCTAATTTTCCCATGGTTCCACCTCTGTCTGAAATCTTCAGCTTTCTTTAAAAATTTGCCTAAGTGTTGGAAAAAAAGATATTAAATTAATTTCCCAACATGTTTAATCCTCGAATCATGGCAAATTTAATTTTACCTAAGGCAAAATGATTTAATCTTCCAAGTAATCTCCAGATTTCGAATTTTTAATTAAAATTCCCCGAGTGTTGGGAAATAATTTAAAATATTAAAATATTAAAATTCCAACCCATTTAAAGTTGATACATGGCTAAATTCATTTGTCTGTGGCCAAATATTTTGTTTTCCAATTGTCTACCTAGCCAAAATGTGCTTAATAACTCGTCTGCCAATTTCCAACTCTCTGGGCAGACTTCTGGCCTCTCTGGACGTTCATACTTAGCCCACAACTTCATTTTCTCTCTCCTTCTGGGTTGGACGAACTGGGAGATTTTCCTGCCATTTTACCATTTTTTAAATCATGCCTTAGGAATTTATTCAAGCTGAGAGGGATGGTCTTCGTGTTTTCCTTGCCTTACACTCTTCCTTCCTTGCCAAGGAATTTCATTTCATTACGTCGAGGAGTGATTTTTGTGCTCACTTAACCTCTTCTCTCTCTAGGTATTTCTCCATTTTTCATGCCTTAGAAAATTTTTGTTTTCCTAAGTTGGCCGAATTTCTTCACACTTCTTTGTCAATGGCACATTTTATCCTAGCCTTGTCTAAGGGCGGACTTGGCACTTGTTCATTCCACTTACCCTTTTACATCTTCTTCTACCTTGGGCGGACTTCACCCCTTGTCTTGCCACTTACTTGGCTTGGGCGGACTTTGGAGACTTGCTTCCATTGACTTTTTGGGCGGACTTCACCCTTCCTCAAGCCATGGGCGGACTTGGCCTCCTCTCTCGTCGTCCATCCTTCCTTCCTAGGGCGGACTTGACCCTTTGTCTTGCCATTTTCTTCCAGGGCGGACTTCATGCTTCCTCAAGCCATGGGCAGACTTGGGGGCCTCTCATGCCGTGGCGGACTTCACCCTTGGCTCGCCATTGCCTGTCTTTGGCATGCCAAAGCCAAGGGCGGACCTCATGCTTGGCCTGCCATTTCTTCTCATGGGCGCACTTTGCCAGACTTAGCCATTTTTGCAAACATTTCACCATTCACCTTGATTTTCATGATGACTTTTGGAGGCATATTGACTTCATGCTCAATGGGATCCAAAAATAGAAAAAGCAAAAAGCATCCCTAAAAAATAGGAACCCCAGAATGGCCTAAAAATGCCAAAAAGCAAAAAAGCAGAATCCCTAAAAAATAGCAAGTGTCAGAAATGACCAAAAGCACAGGCGATCCTCGTCTTTCGGACCTTCTAAGCCCTTCCATGACGTTTAGGCACACAAACGGATTCAAACTCTTAACTTGGCCGGACTGACTCTCAAAAATTTATCCAAATTCTGAACTCTAAACTGGGAACGCAGAGGGCGAAACCAAAACTCGGGGATCCCCAATTGCAATGGGGCGATGTGTGAAATAGGTCACAACAGTACATCTAATAAAGAGGATGGTACTGTTAGATTTAATACTGAAATCTGTTGATAACAAATATTGCAATCACCTTCCATATCTCTCTTTTTCACAATGCACAACCTACAAGTGATTAGGAAATCCAACCACAAACTCCCACAAAAACAGCCATTAGAATATTCACGAAACACGCTAAAATAACTAAAACCTTCACCTAAACAAACTCTAAAAAAAGAAACATATTATATTTTTATTTTTCTAAATATTTCACACCACACAAACATGCTGAAAACTCCACAGCAACTAAAAAACTGAAAATACAATTCAATATCGACTCATAGGTAATCCCTGGATGCAATCACTCAAATAGCTAGAAAGGTTTTTGTCCCCTAAACCAATTTTCCAAAGGGTTTTAGTCCTTGGTTTGAAAAGGAAGAACTCATGTTCATTCTCTAGAAAGAAGAAATTGTTAAAATGAGCACGAAGTCTTCTTCTTCTTTTATTTACTATTCCTCTTATAATTTTCTAAGGGAAATAATATACTTTATACTATCTTTTTTTCCCTCAAAGTGATAAAATTATTAAAGTGTCTTTTTAAAAAATCATTTTTAAGACCTTGGTCCTAGTGATACTTTTTAACCACATTTGAGACCCTCTTTTAAAAACACTTAATGATAACTCTTTTTGGTACTTTAAGTTTATAATATAATAATAAAATAGAAGTTGCCTTTTGATGCACATAAAGTTACTTTTTGCGAATCTTAAAATAAATTATTAATTACTTAGCTCAAAAAGGAGACATGACAATAGTCATGCCTCCCAACTTTAGAGCATCTTGTAGTCAAGGCTTGTACCTACCACCAAGCTTCACATACATGATTCCTTTAGAATCATAAGTCAATTTCTTGTCAAATAATTTCAATTTGAATTTGGCTAGCTCTCCATCTACATATCTGGGATCACAAGTTGTGGGGCATTTGTGAATCCTGATTTGGTAGGGAATTTGGCCCCTCTATGCTTTCTCATAGGAGATCATGTACCTATATCAATTTCCTACAATATTCCATAAGCATTATTTGGTCGCTAGAGTATTTGGGCAACATGTATGGGTGAGAACCAAAGCCACAAACCCAGATGTAAGTGAATGCAGGGAACTGAATGAGCCAACAATCTCACTCAGAGATGACTTGTTTAGCTTGTTTGGAAATCCTTGACTAATAAATCCTTGAACATTTGTTATAGAATTTCCCCTTTAAGCTTGATCTTGGGGTTCACTTGGTACACTCCAATGTCATGTCCCCTCTTCCTTGAGGCCGCCATCAACCCATAGCATGTGTTTTTCAACACAATATTTACATATTTATCATTAATGAGAAAACAAATATAAATATTAAATTAAAATTACAAAATTTCAAAATGTGGTGCTGGTTTTTGAGCTCATGTGCCTTATATGTAACAGGTATATATATTTTGTTACTGCTGGCTAGGAGGATCATCTAGAAGTTTGATATGATTTTGGAATTATTTTTCCAAGATTGTGCTATCAAGATGCAAACCCTAGCAAACATCAAAGTTGAGACAAAACCCCTGACCTTATCCTATCAAATTTTCCTTCCATAGTTGCATTTTCTGATTGTAAAGTTTTCTTTGTTAGCCTAGCTGAGGATCTGATTTGTGTTGATCACCATTGTTAGGATCTTACTTGGCTTAAAAGCCTGTAATGTCCCTTTTTTTTTTGGAATAACTCTAAATCCCATAATAATGAAAGAACAGATCATTTCATAATAGACAGGTAACGAGTTGCAGACAAAACCATAATATATTTATATTGAATATCGTTTTTGAAGGAATGAAGATGCTCTAGGGATGCCATGAAATGACGCCAACAACAAAAGGATGAAGAGCTTGATGCCAGTATTGGCGGGTATATGATTCATTGACCTCCCGATATTTCTCTCGCACAACATGCAATTTCCGGTACTATACAGCAAGGCCTAGTCACCTATACTGGGTCACTCGAATATACCCGGCAGGTAAGAGAAAACCTGATTTCACACATTTGAATGTTCTCTGATGACAAATAGCGATGTGATCAACATATGAGACACACAAATTGATGCAAGCTTTGTGATATGACTTTCTCAGATGGTTACAATGATCGAGGGGGCCTTGAATTTGTGATAGAGAAAGATGATATGAAGGTCGCAACTCAGTATTGGCGTGGAATGTCAAACCCGACATCTCAGAGCCTCTCAGCAGATTTCTCACATCACCCGACCGAAGCAATAGAACTCCAAGAATCCTCCTATTTATCCCATACTCTTGGAAGTTCATATAGCATCCCTCAAATACCCACGATCCTGGAAGGGAGTTGCATCGGTTCCTGGAATAGTCGTGACTTCCACTATTTTGGGAGTTCACTCTTTAATCTTTGATTATCGATGCCCAGCTATTATTGGTCTTTTAGCGGATGAAGTATTTATCTTCAAATTACCCCTTGATATTATTGATAGGTGTCTTGCTTATTCACAATACTTGTATGTGTGAATACTGTTATCGATTTTTATGTTTTATAATTATAATATCATCAAGATGATTATAATGGTGCTTGAATCTATATATATATATATATATGTTTATTTAGTATTTATAATATGCTAATCATAATTAATATTTATAATTTTATATTCGATAATAATATTATTTTATTATCTACTATATATACATTTTTTTAATATTTATTATGACTATAATACCTAAATTGTTAATATCTATATTTATATTTATTATATATAATAATTATAATTATAATATTATCATCTGATAATTATAATTATAACAATATTTGAATTGCAATTATTTATATATATTTATTTCCATTAACATCATACTGATTATAGTATTTTCTATTTAATATCGATAATATAATTATAATTATAATATTGTCTTACAACAATTATAATTATAAGGACATCGGAATAGATGTATGGACTATTAATAAAATCAAATATGTATTTTGTTATCTTCATTGTCGCATTTTCGAGGACATGACAGTTCACCCCGCCCAAGATTGCTTGTCCTCAAGCAATCACAATTCCAATCATCTTTTCACTTCAATAGCCATAGCTCCTCAACTCAAGAAGCAGTTAGGCAAACAAAATTTTAATTAATCTTTTGAGCATAAGACACCATGGAGTAATTTGTTTGAAGATACATCTAGACTGAAGCTAAACACATGGAAGTACTGAATGGCACGTATATGTCGGAATATATGTGGGCTATAAAGCATATCCATAAATACAAGGGTCGCATAGTGTGGGTGCATGCAAGTTGCAAGATATACACATGAATGCAAGTAAGAGGGAAGGTATACACATGATCACACACAAATCATAATGTAAACCACAAAGTATTTACTTGAAGGCACTTGAATACACATAAGTCATAGTAGGTACTTGTATATACTTGAATACACATAAATCACGCGGTATATACTTGAATGCATTTGAATACATAAGTCACACTTGAATACACTTGAGGGTATGAATCATAGTCATATACTTAATAAGACAATCACTCAAGGCACGAATCATGAATACAAAGGGTAAGTGTCATAAACATCTATACATGCAGGTCTTGAATTGCATTTGAATACATGTGAGGCGTGAGCCAACATACATGGAGTAAATATGTTGAAAACATTTAAGACATAAGCAAACATCTAAATATATAGAAGAAGTGAAACATACCATGAACTCATGAAATATATGCATGGAGTGCATGGATTATTTGTAAGACATTTGTTGTAAGCAGCAGTACACAACTTCACGGAGCCATGAAGTATACATATAAGCATGAATCATGAGAACAGATAACTACTTATAAGTCATAGAAATATATGTAGGGATACACAAGGTATTGTAATACAAGTTGGCAAGATCACATACAGGAATACATGAGCTAGGTAGATCATAACACACATGCATTCAAACATGAGGACACATATCAATTAAGAAGTAGATGAAGCATGAAGTATTTGTATTAGCACACATTAAGCATACCTATGGGAATTACACCATAGAGCGAGAAACAATTAGTCATTACATAAGGCATGAGTATGTAGAGCATTCAAGTACACTCAATTTTACTTCTATGTATGGAATAAATACATTCAATAAATGAAAAATATATACATGAGATACACAATGAGTAATCATGGGGCATAAATTTCAGAAGTATAAGCATACGCATAAATACACAATATGAAGCATTCATTTGAATATACATTAAGCACGACATGATCATACATAAAGAACACAGGCATAAGAATGCTCGGAGATACATTCAACAAATACAAGTCATAGAGTATGCACTCAAATGCAACCATAGAGTATACACTCAAATACAAATACAATCATAAGTCATAAAGTATATAGTCAAATACAAATACAATCTCAAATACAAATAAAATCACAAGTCATAGAGTATACACTCAAATACAAATGCAATCACAAGTCATAGAGTATACACTCAAATACAATCATAGAGTATACACTCAAATACAAATACAATCATAAGTCATAGAGTATATAGTCAAATACAAATACAATCACAAGTCATAGAGTATACACTCAAATACAAATACACTCGAATGAAATATACTGTCAGACAATTGGGAAGGGGATTTGGTGCATCCCATACTACACCGTGGACCCATCCACCATCCCAAGGTCATTAAGTATATACATGAGTATGAAGCAGACACTCAGATACATCTAATACACAAGTATTCACACGAACAAAGCATACAAATAAGTCAAAAAACTCTGAATACACACAAAATTATCTCAAAAAGATACTTGAATATAAGTATGGCATACGTAATATTGACTCAACAACACCTTGTTGAAGTTATTGGTCTTCTCAATCATAGTTATGGTTGAATACGATGGCTACATTGGGATGCCCTGAGAGGTGTTCCTTCCAAGCCCAAGAGCAGGTACGCAGGCCCTCTTGGCCCAACAATGGCAGACACGCAGTCATTTATGTGGGTGGACTACTCGGAAGGGCCCATAGCACCTTCTATCCCTTCTGCACCTCCTATTCCCCCATCTCCTACTATGATGGAGAGTTCCTCAAGTTGATCCAACCATGCAATAGTTTGGAGGAGGGATTCCCATAGGAGTCCCATAGAGCACTCCCTTCTCAGCCCAAGAGCAGCTAAACAACACCCTTGGCCCCCAATGGCAGACCGCAATCATCCAATGAGGGTGGTCTACCTCGAAGGGACCTGTTGTGACCTTTTTCACACATCACCCCATCCTAGATGGGGACCCCCTAATTTTTGCTCCATTCTGGTCTTTTGGCTTTGGTTAGTGCGTCTCTCTCTCTATCTCTGGTCCTTCCGAGGATGTCCCGTCGTTTGACCTGGGTTGAAGTATCGGTTAAGTCTGTGTAATTAGTGTTTTCATCCTTCGGGCTTATTTAAGGTCAAACTGAGTTATAAAATTGAAATCCAGGCTTGGTACAGCAATCACAAAGCTTCCGGCAGGATCCCATTAAATTTTCACTGTATTCCGGCAACTTGCTATTTTTAGTAAGTATTCAATTTGGGACTATTTTATCGAGATTTTGGAATTCTGTCAGTTCCACCACATTCAGGTAACATCAAGCTGCTTGCACGTAAATCTTGAGCCAGATCGGACAATTTGCTATTTTTAGCAGCTCGGGCTTCAGGAGCCATTTTCAAGGGCCAAGCATATGATTCTTCGTTGCATGTCCAGAGATTACTTCTGGGTTCCTCGAAACCTTCGCAACGATATAACATGCAAACCGAGACGATCACTTTCAGAGTTCAGCCTTCGGAGGCTAGTTTTAGGGTTTGCATGCAGAGTTTTTCAACGCATTTCCGGAGATACCTTTTGGGTTTTTCAAGAGCTTCGCAATAGTGTGACATGCAAGCGGAGAAGATCAAAATTCGAGGACTTACTATTTTTAGCCAGTACATGCATGCAGACCAGTTTTTTGGGTTTTTCTGGGTTTCTTGAGATCCCACAGGCAATATGACATGCAAAATCATTCAGCAGTGGATGAGTCACTTTTCAGGCAGTTTCTATTTTTAGCGGGTACACTCTGGCAGCCGCCTAACACTCCAGTTCAGCAAGCAGAACGACACGCAGAAGGAACGAAGTCAAACGGAGACCGTTTGGGATACATGTAGGTCAAATTAGGGTTTCCACTTTTATAGGGGGTGAAATCCAGAAATTGTCAAAACGAAGCACCTCACCAACATCAGCACACTTCAAGGTACCTGCTGGCAAAATTTGAGCGAAATTGGAGAACTTACTATTTTTAGTAAGTCAGGGCATGGCTATAAATAGCAGGTCTACACCCGAGGTTGGCATCAGAGCGACACTCAAGTTCTCAGGATCAGGCGTTGCAAGTTTCAGGTCAAACGGAGCCATGGAAGTCAGAAAATCAAAGACTTACTATAAATAGCAGGTGGCTATAAATAGCAGGTCAGGGCAGAGGACTGGCAAAACAGGTTCACAAGGCAAAGAGGGTCATATGGTGAAATTTTCAGGCAAAACGGAGCTATATGGGTCGAAAATCAAGGGACTTTCTAAAAATAGCCTGACTTACCCAAAATAGACGGTGAAGATGAAGGCAGGCAGAGGTATGAAAAAGTTTCTAAGTGTTCAAATGGAAGTTGCCCATGGAAAATGCGCCCTCAAGCAAAATTCTAAGTGTGTGAAAATTGTCTAAGGCAAAAACGAAAGCACCACCCTCAAAATGCGCCCTCACCTTGGAAGAATATTGAAAATGTTGGAAAAATATTCTAAGTGTGAAATTGGAAGTCACACATGCCAAATGCGCCTTCATTTGAAAGCACCACCCTCAAAATGCGCCCACCATGGAGACCTCTTGAAAATCTTCTAAGGCATCGAAAATTTTCTAAGTGGCAAAATGAAAGTAGCCACCTCCATTTGCGCCCTCATCTTGAAGCCCGCCATGCTATTTGCGCCCAAGGATATTGAAGGCTAAAAAACGCCTAAGGCATAAGATGGAAGCTCCCCTAGTGAAATGTGCCCATGATAAAGTGAAAGCTTCCTATGTTAAATGCGCCCACCTCCAAGAAAGGGATAGGACGTCTAAAAACGCCTAAGGCATTGAAATGAAAGTTGAGGGTATGAAATGCGCCCACTTCATGAAATTGAAATTTGCCTAGTGAAATGCGCCTAAGGCAAAATTGGAAGTTGACATGCCTATTTGCGCCCTCAAGGTAAGACGAAGGTGATGATTGATAAAACGCCGAAGGTATTGAAATGAGAGTAGAGGGGTGGAAATGCGCCCTCACATGAAAGCACAACACCTTAAATGCGCCCACCTCAAGGAGTGAAGACTTAGGAAAGCTTCTAAGTGTTAAAAAAAAACGAAAAATGCTAAGTCCAAGTGAAAGCCTCTAGGCTAATTTGCGCCCAAGGTAAAGTGAAAGAATTTCTAAGTGGCCAAAGCAAAAGTAGAAGGTGTAAAATGCGCCCACCTTCAAGAAGGGAACTTTGAAATTTCTAAGGCACAAAATCAAAGTGCAACCTATGAAATGCGCCCAAAGGTGAGTGAAAGCCTTGAAAAAAAATACTAAGGCGTTGCAAATGGAAGCTCACCCTCTCTTTTGCGCCCATGAAAGGAAGGGATTTTTTTTTAAAGTTCTAAGGCATGGAGACTTTTTT
The DNA here is from genome assembly GCA_007115665.2 of Sequoiadendron giganteum. Classification (NCBI taxonomy): domain Eukaryota; kingdom Viridiplantae; phylum Streptophyta; class Pinopsida; order Cupressales; family Cupressaceae; genus Sequoiadendron; species Sequoiadendron giganteum. Next base: position 4,056,612 of record CM021108.1, on the reverse strand, counting down.
TTTTAAATAAAATAAAATGCCAAGGGGAAATATACACCTAAGGGGGGTGAAGATTTAAATTTTCTATCAGGTGTGTGAAGTGAAGAATGTCTAAGGCGTGGGAATTAAAAATTGAATAAGATCAAATACGCCTAAGGAAGAAAAAGGATTTTAATAAAATTCCTAAGTCATGGAAAATAAAACGCCAAAAGTATGAAGATGTTCGAAATTTTCCTAAGTGAAATAAGTATTTCACTAGATAGAAATACACCCTTGGCATGAAGAGTTTAACAGACGATATGAAAATTTTCCAGACATTTAAACGGGGTTGACAACTTGATGAAATATTTTCTAAGTGAAAATTTAAATGAACCCGTTTAAAATACACCCATGGGTTGAGTGAAATTTAAAATTAATTTCCTAAGGGAAATTTTAAGTATTTTCAGAGGAAATTCGTTTTGCCTAGATTATTTTCCTAACGGGAATTAATTCTCAGAGGATGAATTATTTTGAGCATGCAAGTGATTTTAAATCACCCGGAGTTGAATATTTTAAAGAGAGAATTTAAAATGTCTAAGGCAAATTTTATGAAATCGGGGATTTAAGTGACAGACATTTTAAAAGTTGGAAATAAATTTACAACTCCCACGAATTTTTTCGAGTTGAATTCAATTAAACACTACAAGATTTTAAAGTGGCATTTTAAACCAAATCAAGTGATTTTTCTCGCAAGTTGCTTAAATCACCAAGAGTTAACTGGCAGACCAAGAGGAAAAATTCGAATTTTTACAAGGAAGGAATCATTATTAATGGCAACTGCCATAATGACTGGCTGACGACTAGCCCACTACTGCGCTTGAATTAGAAGATTCCGAACGAAGAGAGTGGAGAATTGATGAGGGTGCTAAAAATAGCCCCAGCCTTACTTGGTAGGATTCTTCGAGAAGAATTATTTAAACAGTCTCTTCTCTCATTTCTCCTCACATTTTTAGAAGTTGAAGTTGCTGAAGAAGTTCTTGGGAGATTGAAATATTTTCGAAGTTGTTGAGGAGAGAAATTCTTTGAGAGTTTATTTTATTTCGGAGTATTGAGTTGCTGAAAGTGCGAAGTGCTGGAGAAATTTTTATCTGCCAAGACTCTTTCTTTCGAAAGCTGAAAGTGTGTTGCTGCAATTTCGAAGTTGAAGGTTGAAGTTGTTTTCCGGAGTTGCTGGAAAATTTATCTTTTGAAATTGCTGCAGAGCATTGAGTTGCAGAAGTTTATTTTGTGCTGAGGAAATAACCACATTGCTGAAAGTTAGTAGTTGGCTGTGATTTTCTTCGCCAGTCAGAAGTGCAGTCGTTAAAAGCTCCTTTATAAGCTCAAAATTTTTTACACAGTACAAGGTTTGGAGTTAGTAATTTATGCTGAGAGTTTTTTATTTTCAACAGGCTAACTCCACGTTCGCAGTCGCCTCGAAGGCTATTTATTTTATTAAAAATCTGCAGCCTGGCTTATTGTTATTCTATTTTATTTTGCAGATGGCCAGAGCAAAGGATGTTGCTGGAACAAGCAGAGCCGCAGGCAGAGCTGCAAACACTGAATCGGCCAAGGCTAGCTCATCCCGACAGGCAATGATTAAAAGGCTCGCCAAGTCATTTCTTCCAAAATCGGCAATTGTCTCCAAGCTGGCAGGGTTAAGTGACACCAACCTCGGGTCATTTAATCTAAATGCACTCAAGTCTAGGATGTACGGACTGGGAGGCCATCAACCATCAGTCACGGCACATAACATCATGAAGAGTGGTATCTATGCAGCCGCTGGTTTTCCACCAGCAATTCAGTGCCCGGAGCTAATTATGGAGTGTGCGAACCACTACAAGCCGAAGCATAGAACCATTGTCTCGCCGGATGGCAAATTGCTTGCCAACTTCACGCCAGATGCCATCGGAGAGGCATTTGGGATTCCTACAACCGAAAAGATGCTCTACAGATCAAAGGAGAGGGCGGATAAAATGTACTCCAGCTCCTTCGAGAGGGTTGCTGCGGTCATCAACAGAGTTTGGATGCAAAAGCCGAAGCCACCTCGCACTAGACTCCCAAAGCAGATAATTGCCGAAGATGTGAAACAGGAATACTGCAACTTGATGATGATGCTGAGCCGAATAAATGGGAGTGCACAAGCCTACTTCTTCGAGCCTTGGATGTTCTACTTCATCGAGATCATATTGGAAGGGAAGGAATGTGTTGACTGGGCAAGAATGATCAGTAATAACATAGATGAGCAGTTCAGGAGCCTGAGGGGGACGAAAACCTTTTACATGAGCTCGTATGTGATATATATGTTGGCAAGAATGACCAAGTATCGAGGGATTACATACAAGGAGCCGATAGGCTGTGCACCTGATCAGTTCAAAATCCATGAGGCCTGCACACAATTGCATCTAGCTAACCCTGCCAGTTACAAACGGGCTAATGATGCATTCACAATGCACATCACGAGGACCCTTCAGCGGAGAACGCAGCAAAGAATATCCAAAGAGGCAAAAGCATTGATCGAGGAATACGGTTATTGGCTCATCCAATTTCCGAAATTCACTTACATTAGGCTGCAGGGGTTCACTTCGTATCCATACCGGCTACCGAGGTACCCCACCGATCACATTATAATGCTGGAAATATCTAGGCAGTTGATCGCCTATGATAAGATTCAAAAAAAGAAGAAGAAGGGTGGACTTGACTTTCCTATTGCCATGGGAAATTCCACTGAGGTGTGTCCCTCCTTGCAGGCAGCTCGAGAGGCAGAGGATGAGCTGCAATTCTATCATCTGTCGTATCACACAGGCAGACAGGATTTTGATCCGTACAGAAACATCCGAATGATACAGAACGTCGAGTACCGACACAAGGCCCACATTGAAGACTTTTGGGCAAATGCTGTTGATGAGGTTGAGATAAGGAAAAGGATGTTTTCCAGGCTTCCCCTCAAATTGATCAGGGAATGTGAGATCATTCCAGTTCCCGACCAGGTGGAAGAGGATGTCAACATTATGCAACCCGACTATGGTTCAGTCAGGGATACTTCGGTCCCACCACCTGATTGGTCCGAGCCAGAAATCATGGACTTGGACACGCTCTCTATTCCGGTGTTGACTTTCACAAGGGCTTGGGTCGATAGACATGTATGCAGACTTAAGAGCAGATCGATCGCCCTTACTTATAGCTTGATGGGTGACCCAAGGCCGCTATCGGTGAGAAGGGGAAAACAGGTTGCTCAAACACGGAAGCACAAGTAGAAGTACCAACCCAGCCGATACCGTTGAGGATGGAACAAGCATCACCTATGCACTCACAAACTCGGTCTTCGAGTTTGAGAGTGATTTCATTATTTGCTGATCAGAGGGCAGGATTGGGTGAAGAGCGGGAGCTTGAGGAGGTGGATCAACCCAACATCCGATAATCAGATAGTATAAGCGTCAGTGCATCCAGGGCTGGCCGACAAGAGGAAGAAGATGAAACAGTGGCTGACACTCGTTTCCAACAGATGTTGGACATGACATTGGAGGAAGAGGAAAACACAGAACAGGGAACCCAAGGGTTCGAAGATACGCAACTCGTGGAAGATGATGAGCCCGAGCAGAACAGTGCGAGAAGAGAAGAAGTGCACGAGGTGGAGGCAACGGAGCAGCAGCCCCTTGTCATTTGCAATCTGCAGCAGACGGTGCCGGATTGGCTTTCGGACAGAATGAGAAGAGAACCCGAGGATGATACGGATCCAGCCATCGAGATGGAAGAGTTCCTCAGGAGGATCAGTGCGCCACCAGAAAAGAAGAGGGCCAGGAAGTTTTCAAAGATCTCGACTGATGAGTCAGGCTCTCGCACGCTTCAGGTGGCTGTTCCGAGAGAGGATTGTGATCGAACCGAGGAGAGGCCCGAGAACTATGTGATCACCACCGTAGAGTTGGGTCGTCCTACGGGAGCCCAAATTGTCGAGGAGTTCGATAACTCCTATCAGGCGCTGAAGGATCAGTTGCTCCGCACGGAAGGGAAGTATAAGAAATTGAAGAGGGAGCACAAAACCTTGATAGGATATGTGCAGAGTCTAGCACGTCCAGGTGAACCAGCAAACCCAACAGTAGAACGTCCACCAGAGCTTCCGAGGGAGTCAGTTGTTGGCTTAGAGGATTTAAAGAAGATGGAAACGGAAGCGAACAAGTGAGTTAGCCATGTTCGTACTGAGACAAGGAAATTCATGGAGGACCTCGCCAATACTTATCGGCAGGCCTCAAGTATTTTGGCATGGATTGACATGGTGGATCAAGCCTGGGGCGATACCCGCATCTATCAGACGAAGACTATACTTCGTTTGGGGGCTTTGATGCATATACCTCTACAAACTTTGGTGGATGGAGGTGTGATTCAGGATGGTGACAGGTATGATTTCAGCAGTTGGTACTCCTCGGTGGTCACAGGCCGTGGATTTCACGATGCAACAAGGTCAGATTCAGCCAGAGTGAGGAAAGCAATGGGTAACATCTTGGAAGGAGTCCTTAATACATTAGAAGCCATATTTGCTAGAAAGTTGGCCCCAGAGGAAATAACTGCTGATGGCTTGAAAGACAAACTGGCTCCATTCTTCTCAGCTGCGAGGTTGCTTGTCCTGGATGACTTTGAGAATGTCTCCACTTTCTCCAGTATAATCCAGAATACCCAGGACGCCTTGGTGGCATGGAAGAAGTCTTACACTCGGCACGGTCAGACGGTAGCGGTCTTGGAGTTCCAGCTCAACCATATTCCACCGATTTCTGCCCAGGAGGTTGAGGCGGTATTGGCTCGATTGATCGAGTTTGCAGTCCGAGAACAGGACAGTGGGAACGCGCTGCTTGATGAAGATCTTCTAGAAGAAGATAGTGGGCATTAATTGCTCATTATGGTTGCTGCAGGGGAGTGGAGAATATTCTGTGCATTTATTGCCCCACTCCCCTCAGTGGCGGTTTTTAGGGCAGAAACCCTAATCAGGGCATAGGTGGCTCGATCTGAGCCCTTCATTGTAATTCAATCTGAGCCGTCCGTTGAAATGGGCTAGCTATAAAAGGGGCATCCCCCCTCATTTGTAATATATTAGAATTAGACTTCGGATCAGAGCTAGAGAGTATTGAAGATAGAAGTTAGAGAGAGTAGAGCTTAGAAGTTAGCTTAGATTGAGGAGGGAAGAAAACTTTCCTCTGAAAGTTTTGTAAACGGTTGTTGTGAACACTTTTCATAATACAAAGAGTTTCATTGCTTGGTGATTTCTTATTTGTTATGAGTAGCTAGCGAGGCCATTTCATCTTTCCAATTCAAGGTAGATAGAGTAAAATAGACGTTCATTTCATGCAAGTAGTTGTTAGCTGTGGAATGTGGTGTTTAATTTGAGCAAGTCTTCTCTCGTCCATACCACTAGCGGACTTGCTGACGGCTGGTTCGCCTTGCGTGGTCAACTGGAGTAATAGCGCTTAACTTCGATTGTGGCTCATATGTCCATATGCATCGTTGTGATGGTATGAACATGTTGTGTCATGGTTTGAATATTTCTCTCATCCTTTGAAGATTGCACCAACTTTGTGGAAGTTGTCCGAAGGGAGGCAAAGCGGAGTTTGGTTTGAAGATTGTCCGAATTGATCTTCACATTCCACCCTTTAGAAGTAGATTGTAGACTTCCTATCCTTATTCCCTTTAAATTCAGCATTTTCCGGGTCAGTCCAGATACCAGAACAATATTGTCAAATCTTTCATGTCCTAATTGGTTCACAAAATCGAACAACTACGTAAGTCCCCTTGGAAAAATCCAGCAAAACACATCAACCAACTGAGTCTATTCGCAATAAAAGGAACCTTGGAGTCGAACACATGAACTTTCAAGCAATCTTAGCATGTGGGACACTTTGATCAAGAGGGAATAGAGTGACCGTTGGACAACTTTATTCTGTGTTGGTGTTGTCATAAAAAAACACGTCAACAGGACCCTAGTATCTACTCAACCCATCGATTGCATTCCTCAACCAACTACATGATTGTTGATGATACAAACGATTGCATCTAATGGTTACCATAAGTTACCCACAATTACACCATGCTATGACAAGATATTTAGAGTTCAATGTAAACAAGCTATTTACGTATATGCAGCAATTCCTTAGGATCTTCACTGTTTATCTTTATATATTTATCAATCATCAAATATTAATAACTACATTAATGTCTTTATCAATATCAAATCCAATTTATCAATCCTTAATATTTACATTCATAACATATTTAACAAATATTATTTTCTAATTATATGAAGGTGTTTATGATTACTAATTTAGGGATATGAAAACACGCACCTAATACTTACCACTTCAATTTGCAGGAGCCTCTTATTTTCCCGGCCAGTGATGCCACCTTCTTATTCTATGTTACAATAGAATGATAGATCATAATTGTTTTCAATATTGCCAGTGATGCAGAGATGTACTTAGCCTTTCTTTTCTAGCCTTCCATGGTTGTTTTATATGGTTATACACCCAATAATTGTGATGGAGTATATCATCATAACATCATTAGTTGTCCAATTCAAAATCATATATTAGCAATACTATAATAGTAGCATGCATCCCCCAAAATGATGATAATAAATAATATCGATTAAACAAATATTATTATGTATAAATCGTATTCATCAACCACATATAATATAATTATCGGTCATCATATATATTTATCAATCATATTTAGATATGTTTATTAACCACCAATTGGTATTCAAATTCCCTATTTGTTTGCCAAAATAATATCACTGTTCCTATTCAAAATCTCACAATCTACATATATCTTAATAACTATGATGAATGTCGACAGCAAAGTAGGACATACCTGATCTGCATAAATCAAAATGTGTTTCTATATGTTATAGAATGTACCTTCTTCTTTGGTCAGTTTGTGTACACTATTTTCATAGGATGGCAAGAAAGTTGCTCTGATACCCCTTGTAATGTCCCTTTTTTTGGAATAACTCTAAATCCTATAATAACAAAAGAACAGATCATTTCATAATAGACAGGTAACAAGTTGCAGACAAAACCATAATATATTTATATTGAATATCGTTTTTGAAGGAATGAAGATGCTCCAGGGATGCCACGAAATGATGCCAACAACAGAAGGATGAAGAGCTTGATGCCAGTATTGGCGGGTATATTATTCATTGACCTCCCGATATTTCTCTCGCACAACAACACGCAAATTTCGGTACTATATAGCAAGGCCTAGTCACCTATACTGGGTCACTCGAATATACCCGGCAGGTAAGAGAAAACCTGATTTCACACATTTGAATGTTCTCTGATGACAAATAGCGATGTGATCAACATATGAGACACACAAATTGATGCAAGCTTTGTGATATGACTTTCTCAAATGGTTACAATGATCGAGGGGGCCTTGAATTTGTGACAGAGAAAGATGATATGAAGGTTGCAACTCAGTATTGGCGTGGAATGTCAAACCCGACATCTCAGAGCCTCTCAATAGATTTCTCACGTCACCCGACCGAAGCGATAGAACTCCAAGAATCCTCCTATTTATCCCATACTCTTGGAAGTTCACATAGCATCCCTCAAATACCCACGATCCTGGAAGGGAGTTGCGTCGGTTCCTGGAATAGTCGTGACTTCCACCATTTTGGGAGTTCACTCTTTAATCTTTGATTATCGATGCCCAACTATTATTGGTCTTTTAGCGGATGAAGTATTTATCTTAAAATTACCCCTTGATATTATTGATAGGTGTCATGCTTATTCACAGTCATTGTATGTGTGAATACTATTATCGATTTTTATGTTTTATAATTATAATATCATCAACATGATTATAATGGTGCTTGAATATATAAATATATATATATATATATATATATATATATATATATATATATATATATTTACTATTTATAATATGATAATCATAATTAATATTTATAATTTTATATTCAATAATAATATTATTTTATTATCCACTATATATACATTTTTTTAATATTAATTATGACTATAATACCTAAATTGTTAATATCTATATTTATATTTATTATATATAATAATTATAATTATAATATTATCATCTGATAATTATAATTATAACAATATTTGAATTGCAATTATTTATATATATTTATTTCCATTAACATCATACTGGTTATAGTATTTTCTATTTAATATCAATAATATAATTATAATTATAATATTATCTTACGACAATTATAATTATGAGGATATCGTAATAGATGTATGGATTATTAATAAAATCAAATATGTATTTTGTTATCTTCATTGCCGCATTTTCGGGGACATGACAAAGCCAAGAGCGTTGAGATTTCTATCAATATTCAAGAGCATTTACTGGAGCTGTGCCTAGGGTCTGATGGTTTGGGTGCCATTTCTGGAGCAGCACCTAGGATTCTTCAGGTTTCACCACCTTGGGAATATTATATAATTATACACTAACAGATATGAAGGGTTTACTACTGTTTGGTTCACCAATCTGCGCCTTTGAGGCAGTCACAACTCTCACTTGTGAGGCGAATTCCATCATTGACATATACATTGATACCCTAGGGGGGTGAGTTGGCAGATCTGAATGTTTTGGGCAGCTTTGGTGGTTATTACCTATCATTCTGGGCTGTAACCTGCATCATTACAGCACCCTGAAGGAAATACCACATACCAATGACCATCCACCACCTCTATGACCACATTTCCTTGCTGGTTGCTGTCATGGCAGGGCTGTTCACCCTCATTTACATCTATTTCTGCCTTGTGGCCTCATTGTAAGGCACCACACTACATTATGTTTGCATCATCTGGGTTAATTCTCATCACTATAGTTTCTGAATATCATGCTGCAGTCCTGAAATCTGCAATGTAATTGATGTCACAAATATTAATAGCAGATCTGAGTTTGTTTGGTGGTGTTCAGCAGTATTCTCAATTTATATTAGCTAATTTCTATTACTTGGAAGATTCATTTTGGCTGCAAATTGATTTAGAGGATTTAATACAAATTTTTAGAGTCATCTACTGTTCATTATCAACTTGTATGTAGTTTCTAGTGCTGTCTTTCCATTTAGCCTTTCATTCAAAATTCCACAAAATTACAAAAATAGTCAGAAATACAAAAACCCTATATTTGGGATATTACATCCAAAGATCAATTTCATTTGCAGGAGGCTTGGTGCTGGATAAGAGCTTATTAAACCTTTGGTCTTGGTGTTTAGTGGTGCCCAACAAGAATTATTGGAACTCAAATAGATTCCCTGGTCTCGCTTACTTCCCAATATTCTTCAAGATGTGCAACCAGTCTTGATGGATGCTTGATACAATACGGACAATAATCATTTAAGGGGATCCTTAATCTTAATAATGAATGTAGTTGGATATGGCCAATTTGTTTTCATCATTTGATTACTTATCCCAATTCTCAAAGGAATGCCGATGATGAGCTTCAAAAATGCCTATATATGGTATGTTCAGTGATTGCCATACTCCAATCCTCACCTAGAGGATTTAGTAAACATGCTTTTATTTTGGGTCACTTATATTTGCCTATATGTGAGTGTGCATGCTAATTGGCTTTCCAGCATCTATAGTTGCAGACACAAGGAATTTAATCTATGTTAGGCCCATACACAGGTTAGAAGAATGGGTCATATCATAACCTCATAACTAGTTAATGAGCATGTCCTCATCTTCAAATAACTTGCAAGTATTGCAAATCATCGCCATGACCACACAAATTTTTTTGGAAATCCATGCATACTTGGTAAAAAGATAATAAAAACTAGATCATTAATGAATTAAAAAATAATTGCTAATCATCAAGAAATGGAAGAATCTTTAATTACTTATGTTTGTTAAAATGATCTTAAAAGAGATAATGGAAGGATCTTCATAAGAAGTGTTAAAAGATTCTACAAGCTGAGGATCTTCATAAAAAGTGTTAAGAGATTGTACAAGCTGAGGATCTTAATTAAAAAACAACATAGTCTTAGATAAATTAAAAAAGCTTAAGTAGCTTCTGTTTGTTGGCAATGCATATGCTTTTTAGTTTTGAAATAGATATTTTAGCCCATAGTAAATTAAAAAAGCATAAAATGCTTATAAATCTTACGAGTCAAGTGCATTTTACTGAACAAAGAAAATGAAAATGACTACGATAATCCTCTACTGGTAATACTAAAAGAAATGAAGATGCACCTTTGCCTTGCGATATTCATATAGCACTGTGGCATACTTTTCTCTCAAAGGTGATTCTAACGGGTTGATGATATGAGCACATTTAAGATCGACTTTATATTGACTAGCAAGTTCATTTATCTTCTCAGGATCTCCCAAAAGGGTAAGATTACATAGCTTATTCTTCAACAGAGTTCCTGCTGCTTGAATGGTTCTAGATTCCTCACCCTGAACAATGAAAACTAGTTTTTAGTTTCTAGCACAAGCATCACAAGATTGCGTTTAAGGTCAAAATAAATAGAAGCAGAATGACTAAAGAAATAGTGCAAGCATGACTTGCATACTTGTTTGGAATTAGCAATTCATGACAATGATAATAACAACAAATTGAACTCACCTTTGCTTGCATGCATAAAACGTCAAAACCATATGACATCTATAAAAATGATCCTTCAGATCCCACTGTAGAATGAGTCCGGACCACATACTAATAGCAGCATAGATCATGTTATTATTGGATCCATAAAAAAAATGTTTTTTCCTTTCATCATACAACTTGGGAATAACCACTTGCGTTTTTGGGTTTATCTCCTCTAGTTGTATCTGCATTGCTTTAGGAGATTATTGAATTGTTCACAACATAAGGTTCTTCTCTCCTAGTACATTTTGAATGCGACTGAATATATTTTTGAGCCCCCAAAATCTCTCTCTCTCTCTCTCTCTCTCACTCTCTCTCTCTCACACACACACACATGGGTTTAGACTTTAAGTGCCCATGAATCAATGCATGAAATGGAAGGTTGTCCTTTTTAAATATAAAACTCTCTCTTCTTCCATCCTAGATGTGTAAATATTTGGACTTTATTGCCCAAGACACAATGCATGAAATAGAAGTTTACCTTTTTTATTTAAATCTCTCTCTCTCTCTCTCTCTCTCTCTCTCTCTCTCTAGGATACCTTTTTTGTTCATATAGTTTATGCTTTGATCTTGAAAATTTATGAATTCATTCACTCATTTACCACATTTGATCACTCTTGAGATAATATAGGATATCTCTTCACTGGAGGAAAATCATATTCTCTAATTTTCTAGCCTGATACATAAAACCTATGTAATAATTTCTACAATAAATAATACTGCAACTGAATTTTGTATTGTCTCCAAAAACATCAATATAATTAGTTCTAAGACTCTATGAATAATTACAAAACACCTCAGGAAGGACAATGTGCTGCCTCTCTTGCTTTGCCTTTGCGAAAAGATTGTATTGAAATATCTTTGGGTTCATGTGTTTGGATTGAACCTGTGAACAATGCAAGTTCGCAAAATTTTTAGAAGATAAGAACAAGTCTTTAATGTTTGGACTGAATATATCTCATACAGAAACCATGATTATAGAAATATAAGAATCATTGCATGCAAATATGAAATATTGAAAAATAAATTTAAAAAGAATGGAATCCAATCACCTCAAACAAAGTAAAATTCAAGTGAATTATATTAACATTAGAAACTTCCCATATATCTGCATGCATATCAATGCACTTCTAAGCATCACGTGCATAAATAAACATGGATTATATTGGGCCAAAAAAAAGCTACTTACCTGCTTTAGCGATTTTTCAAGCATGTTTGAATCAATGCTGTCAGACAACAAAGTCTGCAAAAGATCATTTAAAAATGATATTTCAAATTTTCCATTGTTAAGGAATCCCATATTGAAATTTAGAACAGGAAAAGAGAGATTGACAATATAAATAAATATGTAATCAAGGAGAACAGTTTCGAATAGAATATACAATTCCATATAGTGAGACACGATTTAACACCTAATGGAATTTTTCTTTGGCTACCAACAAAGTCTTTGGTGACAAGAGAAAATAGAGTGAATATAGAGAGCTATGAAGAACATTACTTCTTTGTAAATACCAAACAATGAGATTAAGAGGAAATAGAATGCATTCTTAGGTTGAAAGCATTGCATTATATTATTCATCATATGCTAAAAATAGAAAGTAGTTACATACTAAAAATAGACTAAAGTTAGAACAAACTAATTACAGCTTTTTATAGATAAGACTAAACACACAATTTATTATAATATTAAACTAATGTTCTAATACCCCCACTATTGATGACTAAACTGAAAAGGTTGATGAAATACACACTTATACTGAGGGGTGCGAGGGGGGGCGGGGGGGCGTGCGCGGGTGTAAATCAATATAGATCAAAACTTTACTTCTGCAAAGTCCCTTGCAAAATTTTGCCTTTAATTTCTGATTTTTGGCACTTGGGAAATTCGTCAAACACTTTGCTGACAAACTTGTTCTTGGCTGGTAAATGTTTTCAGTTTTGTTTTTCTCTTTGGTATGATGATGAAATGCATTAGAAGACTCAACTAAACAATGCCAGTTGTCTGCAAATGCAACTAGAGTGAAATGCAAGAATTTCTATGATTTTTCCAATGCAATAGGTGACTGATTTTCAAGTAAATACTCAACTACAGCAAGCTGACATTATTACAAACAGTTGTCATGCAGCTTTCAGAACTTCATATATTGCAGCTGTAACTGAATACAAATTCTTTCCAATATGAGTGTCTATTTGCCTTTCAAGAGATGACTTAACAAAGACAAAGCCAACTCAAATTACAATGCAACTCCAGCTATATTTATCATTTGATTTACAATTACAATCTGGTGGACAGCAAATGACTAAAAGCAGACTAAATCGATGCAACGAAAGTATTGTTTATGCAAATACCTCCGAATCTATTACAAACCAGCAACTACATAAATATGATGATTATAATTTATAATGTATGAGGAGCATGGAAATCGATGCCTTTGTGGATGCTTCTACCCAATGGTGTAGACAGTAATTTGTGTCTCCAAGCTCCAATTGAGCTGGCTTGCCCGAAGCCAGTGCTAAGAAAGCTTTTTCCAAACTGCCTGAAAATGTTCTCCAGGGCTTCGCCTTCAACTTCAATAAAATCCTGATCGATGCCTTGAGTATTTGCCAATATGGCTGCACCACTTCTTCCACAAACCCAAAATCGAATTATATCTGGAATCTAATAGTTGCGTCTCTTTTTAGGAAGCCTGATATTTATTCCCAATGATGTAAATCGTCCTTTCAATAATTTTGATGATTCTGTCTTATTTGCTAAAATCCTCCAGCCGTTACAATCTATATTTGAATAGTACTCCCAGCACAGGTCGATTTGTTCCTATTTTAACATTTGACATATAAAAGACTCGAATGGTATAAGCCGTCAAATACCTTTAGTTGTAGTCGGCCGTAGTCGGCTAGTTGTTATAATTCAATAAAACTACAGTTGTAGCAGGAATAATTAATGTAATAAATGTCATGTGCATTCGGGTAACTAAGTCTCGATTAGTGGTAACGGGTTGTTATGAAACGTCACGACGGTTGGTTGCTCAACCACCGCCGAACGTTATATATACTCAATTTTTGTAGTTGGGGGGTATGTTGTGTTGAACATGGTTGATAGTACTGTTGATATTTCTATGATTGTAAATGGTGACATTTACTGGAAATGAATATAAACATCTCATAATTCAAGCATATTATTTTTTCCACTCTATTGTTCTATTCCATGTTCTGCATATAGTCTAGTTTACTTCAGTAGTACGTAGTACGTTGAATTACACCCAGTGAACTAAACATTTGGCGTTGTTGCCTAAGCGGACTAGGGAATCACTCATCAATATGATGGCAACGTAATGGGTCGATCAGCGAAGGAGCCTGTGGAAACTAATGAAGCAAGAGAGGACGATTTGACACAACATTTGGTAAATCTGTGGAATTTATCACTAAGGGATCACGTACAGAGGGAAGCCCTCAGGCAAGAAATCCCTAAGGAAGTTATCTGGGATAGACCAGAAGTGAACGACGAGGTTCAACACCTTCTCAACCATCTGCCAAGATTATTGGCCTGCCACTTCATCATTCTATAGGACCTTTGGGCGGAAGAGGATCAAGAACGCCGAATGCAACAAATATTGCAGCGGTATGAAGAACAAGCCAAACGGGAAGAGGATCAAGAACGCCGAAGGCAACAAATATTGCAGCGGTACGAAGAACGAGCCAAACGGGAAGAGGAGGAATGAGACACTAGCCGGAGAAGTACTCCTGGCAACCAACAATGATCGCATAAATGACCTGTAATGCCTATATAGCCAAACAAAGACAAGAACCGAATACCAATCAGGCACGAAACTGTAATGTCCCCAATTTAGCCCTACGCTCTTCTTGAGGTTTTAGCCTATTTCCAAAAACTCGTAGGCTAAGCAAAATGGAAAATTAGGGTTTCCCATTTTTTAGAAGGTTTCAGATGCAATTTTGAGGGCTTGCATGCGAGAGTTTTTAATGCATGTCTGGTGGAGCTTTCTAGGTTTTTGGAGAGCTTCGAGATGAGGTAACATGCATGTTAAGAATATGACATGCAATTATGTAAGGTACTTTGCATGCAGAAATGGTTTTTGGGTTCTTTTGGGTTTTCAGAGAGCTTCAAAATGGTGTAACATGCATCTCCATCTGACAACATTTTCAAGCACTTACTATTTATAGTAAGTCATATTGGCTTCCCGGTTTGTATTCAGAAGGCTTTTGGAAACACTTACTATTTATAACAAGTCATGATTACTACTCAGTTGATGTTCAAATGAAGCTTTACAAACTTACTATTTATAGCAAGTTGTTATTTTTGGTAAGTCTATTTATAGTAGTATCATTCTAGCAGCAGTTCAATCATCTGCAGTCCACATTTTTTTTTTGGGCAGTGAAGTTGTTTAGTTTGGCTTTCTGATGGTTTTGAAGTATACTTACTATTTTGAGCATTTTATATTTTTAGTAAGCCCTTTTGTGGCAATGCCACCATAATCGGCTAGCCAGTTATCAATTCACTATTTTTAACAATTCATTAGTTGCAGTTTGGGCATTGCATTTGGCTACCTCCTTGGACTAAGTTTCATACTTAGTCAATTTTATGTTTTGCAGTTGTACCCCTTGCCTAGTTAATGAACTTTAAGTTGTTTTTAAAATGGGGTCATGAAGGGGGATGCCTCATTAATGCACTTTAATATTTTATTAAAGTTTTTATTATTCTTCTAAATGGGACGACTTGGGAGAAATATGAAGAGTTTTAAATATTTCAAAAAGAAATGCTTTTTGAAAAGGACGCCTCTTGGAGAAGTTGGAGAGTTTCTTCTTTGGAGGTTACAGTTGATTCATCTCCTCTATTGAAACTTATTTATTGATGCTTTGCTCATTCATTCGTATGCTTGAATTTTGAAAAGTAAATTTATGTTGCTGGTTTGAAATCCAGAAACTCGCTAAGGGAAAGCTTAGCATTTTGCAATCCATCCTTCAGACCTGAAACTATGGCTTCCTAGGTGGATCTATGAGACTATACTTCACTTTGGAGTGCAAATGGAGCTTCAAACTTGATGTTATCAAACAAGTTGCCAATGTATAACCTGATTTCTGAGTTGTTGGTTCGCCATGGTTGAAGCAAATTTTTGCTCGTAGCTTCGTCAGCGAATTTAATTTCATTCTGGGTGCTCGCTCATGTTGTTCCTCTATGAACAGCAACCCTTTCTGCAAGTTTGCAGATTTTATTTTTAAGTTTCTGACTTTTGAGAAGAGTTCGACCCTATTGTTGGGCCGTATCTTCTCCTAACATGTGCATTGAAGTTTGTGTCTTCTATTATCTCTGTTTCTGGCTCGAGTCTTCATTGGGAGATTGGACGCCTATCTCCTAGCTGTCATTTGGCTGTGGTTTGGGAGCATTCTGAGTTGATTCGGAAAAAATACGTCCATTTTGGTGAATTCACAACTTGCTTGTCTGATTTTCTGTACCTTTTGTTTCTGATCAGATTAGTTAGTTTTTACTATTATGCTGATTTGAACTTCAATTCTTCATCTATTCATGTTGTAAGAGCTAGAAGAAGTGAAACTCTAACTATCTCATGTTTTTGGAAGCTTATCTTTGATATTTTGCAGCTGTATGTCATTTGTTGTAAGCTGATTAGGAGTACTAACAGCCATTGTTTCATTGCTGCAAATTCTAGTTAATTTTATACTCCCACGATTGAGTGGTTGAGTTTAATAAAACATCTTTCTTTATGTTGTATTCCCCCCACAAAATAAGTGGTTCTGAGGACTTGTATACCCCCCACTATACAAGTGGAAATGTGGTCACATGGCTGGCTTGCCGCCTTAATTAAATTGTAATAATCTCACCCATTGAACAAGTGGAGTATTTCCACTGCTTGTGGATGCCTGCTCAGCAGAAAAAGTGTTCTTTCAGTTTTGTAATTAGCACTCCACCATATGTTAGCACCTCGCCTTCTAAAGGATCTTGTGTGCACATTCTTGGTGTTGAGTTTAGCTCTCTCTTTCAATTGTAATCAAGTCAGTTATTGAGTTATTAGATCCTAGGGATCCTCTGACCATATGCCCGCCCCTCTTCCTTAAGTGGTTTTAGGGCACATTCTTGGTTAGAATTTACTTCCGCATCATTTTGATTTGGAGCTAACCTTGACGGGTGCATGATTGCATTGTATGTGAACTGAAAAAATTAAGGGGAACATTTCAGTGGTATCAGAGCCTGTTTTTCTGCCATCCTATGACTTTCAATGCTTGATGTTATCAGATGAGAGTCAAAGAAGACCGATACTACATCAAAAAGCAAAACAGAGTTTAGTTTCAACTTCAGAAGTTTTTGAAGTTGACACCTTTTCAGATTTTTTATGAAATCTTGCCAGTTTATGCTATGGCTTCAAATGAAGAGAAAGACTTGGCAAGATCTTTACACTTTGCGGGTGCAAGGCTCATTAATCAACACCAAACAAGGGAAGAAGTGAATACTTCTTACGTTGGAACAATGTTCAAGCCAAGTGAAGCAATCACCTTCAGGGATAATTAAAACAACATTGGCACCTGCAGTGAGCTTTCTGAAACATCCTTATTGGTTGAGGCATCCGGATGAAGAGATCAATCTGTTGGTTACTTCATGCCTTAGTGAAGTGATGAGAATCTGGGCACCCTTGGTGCCCTATGATGATAAAACTATGGAAAGAGTTCTTCATATGTTCATAGAAAGCTTTCAAGATCTCGATGAAACTGATAGCAATCAGTATTCCAGAAGAGTTGCTATACTGAAGATCTTTTCAAAACTCAAAACAAGTAAGTTGTTGGTTGAATTGGGTATGCAAGATCGAATATATTATTTGATCCATTACCTTTTCATTTCGACTTGGAGTGAACAAGAGGAGGATATAGTTGCAGCAATGAGAAACATTTTAGTCTTGATTATCAAATAATTGGATGACATCCCAAATTCTGTCCTATCTTTCCTGCTAAACCTTCATGAACAAGAAGGGAAAAATTCGTCTACTGTTGGTTTGTTGATCAGAGATTTGTTCAATCAGTGTGATGAAAAATTCGAGCCACACTTGAAGAAGACAAAGCAGATAAATAAGGTGGACATTAATACAGGAGACAGAAATAATAAGTTGTTTCTCAATGATTCTTTGGCAATTTCTCAAAAAGACCTCCTTGGTATGTTTGTGACTACTAATGAAGAGATCAGTAATGATGGGCTTATCGAAGGGAAGAAGGATTTAATCTTCAAACCAACTAACAGTAATGATTCCTTACTTCATTTTAATAATGGAGATTCATGTGGTTTTTAGTTGGATCATCAAACTAAGCTCTTGGGAAAAGATATTTATCAGGATATCAGTTTTGGTGTGTTGGGAGGTGTCTTGTTCAAAGAAGCAACACTCCAAGAGCAGCATGAAGAGAACTTTATTTTTTTATCATATAAATCAGCCTTTCAACATTTGGGATCCAGGTGTGAAGGTGTCTAAGGTTGTCAAGGAACCTTTATGGGATAAATTTCCATTTGATCCCAATATAGTACAAAATTATGATTGCAATGCAAGCTATGTGATAGCCATGGGAGGAGAAAATGTCTTTGACAAAGAAGCTTGCACGGAAAAGCCCCATAATGACTCAATGATCAAGTTGGGGGCTACTAAGACATATGATCAAAGTAGCAGTGAGGTGGAAGCATTTTTATAAGACCAAAAGGACCCTGCTGATGAAAAAATTAAAGAGGATGTCAAACACAAATCTGATTTTCCAATTTATGAAGCTGATTGTAAACAAAGGTTTGAAGAATTGGTAAAATCTGATCCTCTTCATTTCCAAATGACGGGTGGGGAAAGACAAGAGTTGTGGAGCATGTTGGCGTTTAAATTAGCACCTCTGGAGTGCTCATTGGAAACGGACAGCTATTGCAAGTGTGTTAGTACATGCTCTTCGGATTATAGAGAGGAAGATCTCTCTTTGCTGATTTTATACTGTAAAAAAGGGGTGTACTAAGATTTCCTATCTTTTTTACTCAGCGGTAGGACACAAGGGTGCATAAACCAATGCGCCGTAGCTAAGCTTTTTCTCTGGTTTCCGCAGATCTTAACTACGACTAACTAAGCTTCTAAACTATCCTACCTCCTCAAGATAAACAGAGCATGAGGGCGTAGGAGCGAAATGGTATGGTTGGATCACTTGAATCCTCCATCTCAATGGAATATGGCCGAGGCTCTGAACCTTCGGATATATACCAAGATAGGGCTCGATACAAGCAAACACTCGTTACGGTAAACTGGATCTGAGACTTGCCAAGGAGGAGGAACCCCTATCCGAGGTATAGGCTTGGAAGCAGCTCACTGGAAACAACAAGGAACGATGGCCTTTCTAACAGGATTCCCGAGGAGGTGACGACACCTGTCCAAAGTCTAGGCTGCAAGAGAGATCATTAAACAACATCAAACGATAATGATTGATGACAAAATATCCAAGGAGGCGACGACACCTGTCCAAGGAGGAGATTGAAACAATGCACTATTTAAAAACAAGACTTTGAATAACTCAAATAATTAGATCAATCAAGCTTGCACCATCTGATTTATTTCTTCAAGATTCTTCAAAGAATTACAAAGGTCGGGACAGCAAAGGCACGAAATCATGCACAATTGCGATCAACCAACGAACTCTCATCCAAGAGTGAACAGATATAAACAAGCGAACTCTGGCAACAGTGGCGCAGCAATTTTGCTAGCAAATAAAGGTTAAACAAATAAAGAACCTAAGGCTCTTATTTATAGAAACTCAAAGGAGTAGGCAACCCTAAAATCTCCTTGAGTTAACAAACAGTTCTTGCCAATCAGCAAGATATTATTCTATGTCTAAAAGTAGGTGAGCAAACAGTTAACTGGAAATCTACTTCAGTTAACTGAAACTAAACAAAAGTCAAACTGGAAGTCTACCTCAGTTGACTGACACCTAACTAAAAGTGAACTTATGTTACAAATGTGTCTCCAAATAGACATCCACCTTTTGAGGAGATCTGAGATCCACAAATCGTGGGAGTCAAATAGACATCCTAGATTAGTGGGATCTGACATGCATGATCTGTGGAGATCTGGAGTCAACTTGGAAAGAGGCATCAAGTTGACTTCAGTCATAATTAATGCTATTTGGAGGGTAGGACGTCCTCCCTTGGTGCTTTACACCTCTTCACCACTGGTCAACAATGTCTCTATCCAGTCATTGACCTCTTCGGCCTCCGGGCAATTAATGCTCTTCAAGATGACTATGTGGCGTCTAAGCATTTCTTCACCCGTCGTAAGCTGTTGATGATAGGTTATGCATTGGGCAGCTGCTTCATCTAACTGGACAGACATGGCTGCAATTTTGGCTAATTTGCAGCCATTGGGATCTTCAAGGAATGAAGATCGGATGACATCCTGGAATCGTGTCTGCACGGTTTCAAGTTCCACATATTCTCCTCCTTCCCGCTGATATTCTAACTCAGGGAAGGATATTACCAACGTTCTTGCGAAGTTGATAATATTGGCGACGAAGCGTCTATAGTCAATCAGCTCCACAGAGTTGGCATCATAGGCTCTCACCTTGTATGCCACCTGTTCTTTCCACTCAAAGAGATGGTGTTTATTTTCTGTGGTCGTAACTGATTCATATGCTTGTTGCAAATCAGCAACTGTCACCTCCTCTCTCGACCTCTCTTGAGCTGCCTTTACATCTAACTTCTGGATTTCTGATCGAAGTCCATGTGCTCTGTCTCTCAGCTGATATGCTTCTGTCAACACACACCGCCCTTTGACGACAAACTCATCCACTTGACGTCTCAAGTGTTTACCGTATGTAATCAACTGATGATGGTTTCTTTCAGCTGGGAGATCCAACAGTCCTTGAGGCAAAGCCGAGGAGTTTGGAGTGTCATGTATCAAACTAGAAATGTACAACTTTAGCTGACGGATTTCAGCCTTCAAGGCTACTTTGTCTTGTCCATCTTTTGTCATCCTTTCTTTGACACTCGCCGAGGCAATTCCAAGAAGGTCTGCCTCCACCTGTCGAGTGGTCTTTCCAAGGTTCACCTTTGAAAGCGTGAAATCCTCAACCCTCACATTATGTATATCTTTGTCTTCAGGTGGGGCAGCAGTCTCTATGATAACCTCGTTCTCTGCATTCTTTTCTACATGCGTCTGCTTCTTCAACTTCTTTACCGGCATGTCTTGTGGGACATGATGGAATTCAGAGAAGTCAAGCTGATAAGAAGGCCTCTCCCTCTTCCTCCCAAGCGAGCTTTCCAGCCAGATAGAATCTCGGCTAGCATCGCTGGGAGGAGGAACATAGGTCCCCTGAATGCTAGAAGAACGAGACTGTGCCGTGGCAATGTCTCGTGGTGGCGAGTCCAAATCAATAGGACTTTGTGACCTCTGTGATGGTGGTGAAGCTGGTGGCTCTGTTTCTATCACTGGCACCGCTTCTGCTACAACTTCTTCTACAATGGTTTCCATCTCTACAGCGATTATTTCAATCACTGGTTCTTGTGTAGTTGCAGCGGTCTCAACTGTCTCAGGCAAATTGGTGGCTGTCTCCACCTGTACCTCTTGCCGGCTTGTGCTGGCAATTCCTTTTCTCCCCCATGTGCTTCCTGACATCCGCATTCCTTCTGGAGGAAAGCTCATCTTCTTCTGTCTGGGTTTCCTCCTAGACGTGGAAGGTAGTGTAGACTGAACCGCTGGCGGCTCTGATCGGGGAAGTACTACCTTCCTTGTCCTTTTACTGTCCAGGTAGAGTTGACTGTGTCGAACTACTCTACCCGTTCTTTCCTCAATAGACGTACTCTCTTTCGCGTACCAGTCTACTTTGCCGAGTGGTTGTGAATCCACTAAACCCGTGAAGAAGGAAGAAAGAATAGCTTCTTCTTCGTCTTTAGATAAGCCCTCGATGTCTTCTGACATGAATTATGCAATCTACGAGAGCTTGAATCTGCTATGGTTCCTTCTTCTCACTTCGAACTCATCCTCGCAGTTGACCCAAAAATCTTCCATGAAAGGTTCATGTGATGATCTTTGCTCAAGGTGAGCTGCGAAGATGCCTCTGGGGTCATAGGATGGCCTCCTGTCGCTGAGGTACTTGAGATTAAATCTCACTATTTCTTGGCCTATCAACCTTGCATCGGCTGCAGTTCTACATCTGTAGAGTCCCATCTGAAGAGGAAAGTTCACTGCAGCCTTTTTCTTTACGCGAAGGTAAGAGTGAACCTCGGCCAATTGCCTCAGGAATTCCATGAACACTACCCTATCTGAGGGGTAACGTGGCATCATGGCGGGGTGGCCATTATAGCCATACACGCTGTTGTGACCTTTTTCACACATCGCCCCATTCAAATGGGGACCCCCAATTTTTGCTCCATTCTGGTCTTTTGGCTTTTGTTTTGCGTCCCTCTCTCTCTCTCTGATTTCTCTATCCTTTCGGGGATGTCCCCGTTCTTTGACCTAATTGGAAATTTTGGCTAAATCTGTGAAATTAGGGTTTTGTTCTTCAGGGTAGTTTGAAGTTGAATCAAGTTGATAAATTCACAGCGAAGCTTAACATTGCTTTCAGAAGGCTTCCAGCAGGCTCCCACTGAATTTTCATCATGTTCTGACGACTTACTATTTTTAGTAAGTGTTCAATCTGTGAGCTTTTCATCAGGATTTCAGGATTCTGACTACTTCAACACATTTAGGCAGCTTCCAAGGGCCTACGCATGAAATTTGAGCTGATTCAGACAACTGGCTATTTTTAGCAATTCTGGCTTCACGAGCTATTTTCAGGGCTTCAACATACAATTCTCCGATAAATGACAAGAGAATTGATCTGGGTTTTTCTAGACCTTCACGATGGTGTAACATGCAAACCGAGACGACCACTTTCAGAGTTCAGCCTTCAGAGGCTATTTTTAGGGTTTGCATGCAGAGTTCTCTAACGCATGTCCGGATATTCCTTCTGGGTTTTTCAATAGATACGCAACAGTGTGACATGCAAGCGGAGGGGATCCAATTTCGGGGACTTACTATTTTTAGCCAGTGCCGAAAAGTTGACCAGTTTTCTGGGTTTTTCTGGGTTTTTTGAGATCCCACGGGCAATATGACATGCAAAACCATCCGGCAGTGGATGGGTCACTTTTTCAGGCAGTTTCTATTTTTAGCAGGTACACTCTGGTAGCCGCCCCCAACACTCCAGTTCAGCAAACAGAACGACATGCAGAAGGAAAGAAGTCAAACGGAGACCGTTCGGGATACATACAAGTCAAATTAGGGTTTCCACTTTTATAGGGGGTAAAATCCAAAAATAGCCGAAACGAAGCACCCCACCAATGTCAGCACACTTCAAGGTACCTGCTGGCAAAATTTGAGCGAAATCGGAGAACTTACTATTTTTAGTAAGTCAGGGCACGGCTATAAATAGCAGGTCTGCACCCGAGGTTGGCATCAGAGTGACACTCAAGCTATCAAGATCAAGCGTTGCAACTTTCAGGCAAAACGGAGCTACTGAAGTCAGAAAGTCAAAACTTACTATAAATAGCAGGTGGCTATAAATAGCAGGTCAGGGCAGAGGACTGGCAAAACAGGTTCACAAGGTGAAGAAGATCATATGATGAAATTTTCAGGCAAAACGGAGCCTTAGAGGTTGAAAATCAAGGGACTTGCTAAAAATAGCACAACTTGCTAAAAATAGAATGCAAAAGCAATAGCAAGCAGAGACATGAAAATTTTCTAAGTATGGGAAAATGAAAGCAAGAGCTCTAAAAGGCGCCCACCTCAAGAATGAAATCTGGAAATTTTCTAAGTACAAAATTCAAAGTTGAGCAGAGAAAATGCGCCCACCTTCAAGGTTGATAACTTTAAAATTTTCTAAGTATGAAACGGAAGTGGCACCCCTCAAATGCGCCCTCACCCTCAAGTTGAGAAGAGTTCAAAAGTTTCTAAGGCATGAAACAAAAGTGGCCTACCACAAATGCGCCCACCTTCAAGAGAGAGTTCAAAAGTTTCTAAGTGTTAAAACAAAAGCTCATGGGTCAAAATGCACCCAAGGGGTCAAGAGGGTGAAAATTCTACTAAGGCAAAAACGAAAGTTCAACTAAGGAAATGCGCCCAAGCTCCTCCCTCATATGCGCCCAAGGTTCTTGGAGCCTAAAAAAAAAAAACGCCTAAGTGTGAGGAAATGGAAGCTTGCCTATCAAAATGCGCCCTCAAGTGTGTGAGAAAGCAGCTAAGGCATGGAAATGAAAGCTTGCCTATGTATTTGCGCCCAAGGAGGATGTGAAGGTAAAAACGCCTAAGGCAAAAACAAAAGCTAGAAGGCTAAGATGCGCCCTCAAATGGAAGCTCACCCCCTC
Source organism: Sequoiadendron giganteum (assembly GCA_007115665.2). Lineage (NCBI taxonomy): Eukaryota > Viridiplantae > Streptophyta > Pinopsida > Cupressales > Cupressaceae > Sequoiadendron > Sequoiadendron giganteum. The sequence continues at coordinate 4,032,617 of CM021108.1, read as the reverse complement.
ATTTGCGCCCAGGGAGAAGGAAGGCTTTTGAAAATTGTCTAAGGCAAAAATAAAAGCACCACCCCTCATTAGCGCCCATGGAGGTAATGAAGGTAAAAACGCCTAAGTGTGAGAAAGCAAAAGCTCACACCCCAAAATGCGCCCAGCATGAAGAGGTCATTTGAAAAAAGTTCAAGGCGAGGTATGAAGTAAAAAAATAATGTCTAAGGCGTGGAAATGCTTGGGAAATAAAGGTAGGGGTATGTGTTATGAAGCGCGCCCAAGGTAAGTCAATTAAATTAAAAGTTTCTAAGGCATTTTCAAGGGTGAAAATAAGAAATACGCCTAAGGAGGGAGGTATTGTTAAAATCTCCAGAGACAAGATCAAATGTGCCTGGGAACGAGGGAATTCTTCAGGAAAAAAAGGGAAAACGCCAAGGCATGAAAAACGAAGGCTGCAAGTAAGAAGTACGCCCAAAAATAAAATGGAATCAACCTTAGCAAATTTTATTATTTTCAAAAATAATAAAAATTAAATGTACCCCTTCGTTTGGATACACATGAAAACGATGATTTCTGAGGGGAAATTTCTTCTGGGTATTGGATATTTCTCACTGGCAGATGATTTGAGGTTCTTCCACACCTTGCTCGTGTTGTTTCGGCAGAGATTTCGGCCTGGCACCCGTTTAACAAATTTCCTAAGGCTCTGAGGGAGAAATTTTCTAAGGCATGGAAAAGGGAAAGCAGAGTGGGTCAAGTGCATTCAAGCTCAAGACGAGTGGAATTTTATCTAAGTCACCAAGCTCCTAAAATGAAGGTGGGCGAGGCAAGTGAATGAAATTGCTAAGACAGGAGGATGAAAACAACAAGATGGCATGCGCCCTAGCACAATGGGCCCTTGATAAAAGTTTGCTAGAAAATGATGAATTTTATCAGACATCAAGTAGACCTTGGAAGTCAAAACGTGGGAATGAGGTAAGTAAAGTGAATTTAAATTATAAAGTGTTTTGACGCTCTTCTTTTGTTTTGCAGGATGAACGTTGAAGCCAAGGCATGAGGACTTGATGAAGCTAGACAACGTTGCAACTTTGGAAACGAAAGTGAAGATTTGTCTAAGGCACTAAGAACGTGATGCAAAAGAGGCAAATGCGCCCAAGGCAGTGGGCTAGATAAATATGAAAGTCGCAAAGAAGAAGGGCGTCCAGGAGTCAAAGCAACAGGAGGGCTGAACGACAAATCCTTTCAAATTTTATTATCTGCGGAGACGATCTTAGAGATTCTTTTACTCTCCTCCTAACGCAACGGAATTGGCAGGCAGAACAGTGGGAACGCGTTTTTGGACGAGAATCTTCTAGAGGAAGAAAGTGGGCATTAATTGCAGATAATGGTTCCTTCAGAGGAATGGAGAATCTTTTGTGCATTTATTGCCCCACTCCTCTCAATGGCGGTTTTTAGGGCAAAACCCTAATTAGGGCATATGTGGCTCAATCTGAGCCCTTCATTGTATTTCAATCTAAGCCGTCCGTTGGACTGGGCCAACTATAAAAGGGGCATCCCCCCTCATTTGTAACGAAGTAGATATTAGATTGAGAGTAGAGAGAATAGAAGTTAGAATAGATAGAGTTAGCTTAGAAGATAGCTTAGTTTGAAAAGGAAGGAAAACTTTCCCTTTGAAAGTTTTGTAAGAGGTTGTTGTGGAAAACTCTCATAATACAAAGGTTTATCATTGCATGGTGGTTCTATCTTTTGTTGTGAATAGCTAGCAAGGCCTTTTCGTCTTTCCAATTCAAATTGATAGAGTAGAGTAGACTTTATTTTATGCAAATCGTTGTTAATTGTGGAGTGTGGCGTTGTGGTTTGAGCATATCTTCTTTCATCCATACCACTAGCGGGCTTGCTGATGGTAAGTTCGCCTTGTGTGGTCAACTGGAATATCAGTACCTAACTTCGGTTGTGATTCGTGTGTTCATTTGCGTCGTTGTGACGGAGTGCACATGTTGAATCACAATTTGAACATCTTACTCATCCTTTGAAGATTGCACCAACTTTGTCAGAGTTGTCCGAAGGGAGACGAAGCAAATTCTGGTTTGAAGACTGTTTAAGCCGATCCTCGTCCTCCACCCTTTAGGAGTAGATGGTAGCATCTCTAATCCTTATATCCTTTTACATTCAGCATTATCCGGTTAGTTTAAGAACCCGAGCGTCATCGACAAATCTCCTGAAATTTGAGAATCCTTTCTTCTGAATGAGCAACTCACGTAAGTCCCCTTGAAATAACCAGCATATTCACATCAACCAACTGAGTCTATTCGCGATGAAAGGAACCTTGGAGTCGAACACATGAACTTTCAAGCAATCTTAGCATGTGGGACACTTTGATCAAGAGAGAATAGAGTGACCGTTGGACAACTTTATTCTGTGCTGGCGTTGTCATAAAAAGCACGTCAACACACGCGTATGTAGGTGAAAGTGGGGAATTGTATGAACCAATCCGCCCAGTCCACCATTGCTGCCTTAGCTGCTGGTGAAATACGCACGTGCATCTCATGGTCTAGCTCGTGCACGGTGTGCATAGTAAAAAGGTCATTTATCCTTTTGAAATGTCTTTCCGCTAGAGTGAACTCCAAGCGAGGAAAGTATTCTTGTACCTTTTGCACACCCAGGGTTCCCACAGTGTTTAATGTTCTGAAATCGCCTTGGAAGGCTATCAGGTAGACCAGGTATGAACACATGTGGAAACGGTGCTCTTCTAGAAATCCGGTGAATTGTTGGTGGAGTGTGTCACTGATCAGGGAGGCCCAGTCGTAACGTTCTTTTCTGCTGATTATCTTGCCAATAATGTAGAACATCCACGGCTGGAAGGATTTTCCCTCCTCTTGTCCAGTGACTCTGCTGAGTAGGGTGATTAGCACTCCGTACTCGTCTTTGAATTCTCCTCTACCAACCAATCTGGGCAAGCTGTTTCTCTTTGTTTTCAGCCAATGTTCAGCCATTATAAGCGAACACTTGTCCTTCGAAGCCTCGAATGCCTTTTCGCATTCTGTCATTGATATGACCTTCTTGGTAGGGCATGGTGGAATTGCAAAACAAGTCTCTATGTCTACCGGCTTCAAGCTGCAAATCACCCTCCCGTCTACTGACAGGATCTCTCTTGTAGTCGGGTTGTAATGCTTAGTGCAAGCAATTACAAGCTCGATGCTTTGTAAGGTGATTGGAATAGATGCTGCTTGAAACAAACCGGATTCTTCGATGTTCTGCAGTGTGATTTGATTCATGCCCTCCAAGTCTTCAGAACTGACCTCTGGATTTTTCTGCCATAAGTCTGTATCAGTCGTTTTCAGGTAATCATGGTATAAGACCGTTTTGGTCTTGTATTGTACCTGAGAGTACTGCATTCTGAAAACCTTGAATATTGACTGGGCACTTGACCCTGTTCTGACACTTTTCTGGAACTGCTAAAAATAGCCTCGCCGGGGGTAGTTTTTACGAAAAATTCTGAGACATGGGTTTTGTTAAGAATGATTTTCTAAACAGACCCAGATCGTCAGAAATTCGAAAAAACGAGTTTTTCTTTGACATGCAAGAGCCCTTCGGTGGCAGAGGCAGCAAGGGCACCAGAAAGTGATTTTTCTCGAAAAAATCTAACACATGGGTTTTGTTCGTGCTTCAAAGCCAAACAAACCCAGTTTGTCCGTTTTTCAATATTATGACTTTTTCCGGAAACCCTAAAAAATAGGGGCAGCAGGGCTACTTTTTCTGAAAAAATCTACCATGTGGGTTTTGTTGAAAAAGTTGTGCTGATCATACCCAGTTGGTCAGATCTGTGATAATCTGTCGTTTCCTGTGACATGCAAAAGAAATATAGACAGAAGTAGAGGAAGTAGACAGAAGATGGATTGGAAGTGATAAACTGCCACTTTGCAATAATCTATCTCTGGAAGCAATCTTGGGAGAAGAATGCTTTTACTGCCAATGATCTTCAAAAATATTGAAGATCCGTTCAAAACCCCTGCCAGATCTTGAAAACTTGTTCTTGGGAGCTACTTGATGTTTTATCCTTTAACCTGCAAAAAAGAATAATGATGAAAGGGACTCCTAGCATGAATATAAGGCAATTAGGGTTAAGATCCACAAAGTATGGAAGATAACTCATCATTCAGGCCTGATTTGGAGTTCCAAAAGATGATTTCCACTGATTGTGGAGTGTTTTTCTCTTTTTTGGCTCCAAATTTGCTAACTCAAGTCAACATTTCTGTTTGACTTTCCTTTAGGCGTCCAACCTTGAGTTTGATCATTTTTGTCTATTTTGCAAGCTGAAGTACTCCTGTTTGATCTTCGATTCAGGTTACTCAGTTGATCTCGAGCAGTATCCGACAGTTCTGTTGTCGAAGCGGGATCAGTATGATTAGATATGCCTAGGAGAGATTAACTCAGAAAACTGAGTTTAGGTCTCCAGAAAGAAGGGCACCTTTCCTTGAAAGGGGCGCTTTTGACAATGCCTTAGTCAATTTTCATTGACTTGTTCTTTGTTTTGACCTTTTCAGACCCTCTTTGCTTTGATCTGACGTTCCCGATGTTTGATGAATCAGATGATTCTGCTTGACGATGCGTCGGGTAGCTGGTTCAATCTTGTTCACGATGCCTGACTTTGCAGTGGAAGCTGGCAAGTTTTGGGCCTCCAAACTAAAGGGCGCCCCTGGTCAGCAGGGGCGCTTTTAGCTTTTGCTTGGTTTCATCTTGGTTGTGGACTGCCAGTCTTTGACCTTCTTCATCAGTCGATTGATTTGTCGGAAGTTCTTGCTGATAGTCTCGCTGACGAGATAGGTCATAGCTGAGAAGGTCATCCTGGGAGGCAGTGAAGATTCTGGCTGAATCTGGATACCTTTAGGAAAGGGCGCCTTTCCTTGAGAGGGGCGCTTTTAGCCATGCCTTAGCTATTTTCTGGCTTATCTTTCCAGTTTTTCAAATTTGGCTTTTTCTGCTTGATCTCACCTCGTGATCGTCTGGTGTGTCTTATGGACTTGCTGTTAGATTGATCACGTAGCCGGGAGGAAGCTGGAAAGATATCATGTATAGAGCTGCAACTTCTGGATTCATCTGATGTCTGCAACTGAGGGGCGCCCCTGGCCAGCAGGGGCGCTTTTACCTTGAAGCTCTCTGATTTGGCACTTCTGTCGTCAATGGATCCTCCATACTTCGCTGACGGTTGGTCAATGATCCCTGAATCAGATGATCTTGCTGATTGTTTCGTTGTCGAGCCAGTATGAAAGTGAAGAGGATGACTGTTTTGACAATGCCAAATGATTTGATTTGCCCTCTGAGGTCCAAGGGCGCCTTTCTTCAAGAGGGGCGCTTTTACCACTGTAGACTGTGTTTTGCCTTGGTAGACAAAACGTGCACCTTCCAGACTTAGCCAAATTTTGGCCTTTTCCGTTTTGAGAATCTCCTTCGTTGAACGTCATCATTTTCATCCTTTTCCACCATGGTTTCTTCATTGAAGCTTTTGAGGTTTAGCTTTCAGCACCTGGTACTGGCCAATTTGCCATTAATGGCTGCGGAGCTCCTAACTTTGTTCCTGAAAAATAGAAATAGACCCACCAGAGTAAAACATAATTTTTGATAATTCTGACTTGATTAGTGTGATCATGAAGGCAATGAATCCTATCAGAATTATTTTCAATCATTTCCGGGAAGGTCCTATTTTTTAGGGTTTCCATAAAAATAGAGGTATAAAACCCTAATTTTCGTTTTTTTTCAAAATTTTAACCATAGGTTCCTTGACAAAAACCCACAAAGATTTCATATTTGGTTTGACCTAAAACATACTTTCGATGGCATTTTTACGTTGTTTAGCTCAATTTAAGCAGAATGCCAAAAATTTCATTTTGGGTATAACAGAGCAGCTATGAGGGCAACAAAGACGAGAAACAAACTTCTGATTTTGATATGCATCCTACCAGCAGTTCGCCATCCTTGCATGCTTATGAGTGGGAAGGTCCATTCTTGACATCCATTGACGATGAGGTGCAAGTCCTATTCAAAGTTGACCACACACATAGTTTGATTAAAGAGAGACAAGGAGGAGTCAGAGATGGAGCCATTCTCTTTAATTAGAAATTCATCAAAGACTCCTTGGAGATTATAAAATCAGATTATCTATGTTGGATTAACGAACAAGATTATGCCTTTGGATTTGTAAAGAAAGCAATTGTTGAAATTCAAGGAGTTTATTTGTTCAATAATCCATCTTTTGAGTTGAGTGTTAATTCAGTTCACTCCAATCTATTCTCAGGATGGGATTTGAAGACATTATTTGTTCCATGTATTCTTGTTGTTGAAACTTTCATGATGTGGCTTTAATGGAACACTAAAGAGAACGTCGGATTTTAGAGATCATTTTTGGCTCTATCTAACATTTGGAGTCATAAAGAGAAATTGTTTCGATGTATTGGAAAATTTTCATGGTTGATTATCTTATTATGGGATTTTCAACATGTTTTGATGAAGATCATTATGTGTGAAAAAAAGGTATGTTGGAGTGATAAGTGCCAAAACTTCAGTGCTAGAGGTGTCGCTACCTTCTTTATCAGCCATTTGATGATTATAATTGATCATCTATTGATGGCTTGGAGAGGAAATGGGAGCAAAGAATGGTTCTTTGCTATGATGGAGTTGTTAGAGTGGGTGTTTCCAACTTTGAATGTGATCAGAATTGTCAAAATGGATGAGGATTTTTAGTATTGCAGCTGCTGTTCCTTTCCTAGCATGCTGACTTCTCTTAAATCTGATGTTGAGTCATTCAATTTTGACTTGGTGGGCAGCTGGTACGCTCATATGTTCACTTCACAATCTCTTTCCAGAGATGACTTTTGGCTTTTGATGGGAAGAATGGTGATTCAAACTGAGTAGAATCAGTGGTTGGATAAATTTTCAGCTCTTTCTAGGGGTTTTCCTTGCACTTTGATTCGAGGCAGCCAACCTTGGACTGTTTTGGTTCATCTTTCAAAGACTTTTGGAGAGAGAACTGTGAAAATTTTCAAGTGTCTTCTTGGCTATGTTTGTAATCTCCAGAGAAGGCATTGTACATCCTTGAAGAGTTTTGAGGATAAGGCTGTTATGTATCTGCAAAGAGTTGCTTCCTTCTTTGCAAATATACTTGTTGGAGTCACCCTTCTTGTTGTGACTCTAGTTGATGCTTTGAGGAGTTTTGCTGATGAAAATATTTTTCAGTTACTTAGATCATTTCTCCTTGTGCTTCAAATAATGTTAATCATTGGCATTGATATTAACTCCACAGAGACTTTGGGGTGTGAGATGCTGCAATGTTTTGAACTTTGTTCCTCTTGGTATTCCAGTTCAAGTCATATGTTTTGTAATCTTTCAAGGTTATAGAGGAGGACAGTGTTGTTTTGGTATGATGGCTTTGATTGTGTGATCAGTGTGGCGTAGCATTAGCATGGTGGGTCTTTTTGGAGATGGACATGGGACCCCGGGATCCTACTTGCAATAATAAGGATCAAACTGTTTTCTTGGAGTGTGGTGACATTGCTTGAGGACAAGCAATTTTGGGAAAGGTGGATTGTAATGTCCCCAATTTAGCCCTATGCTCTTCTTAAAGTTTTAACCTATTTCCGGAAACTCGTAGGCTAAACAGACTGGAAAATTAGGGCTTTTCATTTTTTAGGAGGTTTCAGATGCAATTTTGAGGGCTTGCATGCAAGAGTTTTTGATGCATGTCTAGTGGAGCTTTCTGGGTTTTTGGAGAGCTTCAGGATGAGGTAACATGCATGTCAAGAATATGCCATGCAATTATGGCAGGTACTTTGCATGCAAGAATGGTTTCTAGGTTTTTTTGGGTTTTCAGAGAGCTTCATAATGGTATAACATGCATCTCCATTTGACAACCTTTTAAAGCACTTACTATTTATAGTAAGTCATCTTGGCTTCCCGGTTTGTGTTCAGAAGGGTTTTGGAAACACTTACTATTTATAATGTCATGATTACTACTCAGTTGATGTTCAGATGAAGCTTTACAAACTTACTATTTATAACAAGTTGTTATTTTTGGTAAGTCTATTTATAGCAATATCATTCTAGCAATAGTTCAATCATCTACAGTCCACATTTCTATTTTGGGCAGTGAACCTGTTCAGTTTGGCTTTCTGATGGTTTTGAAGTATACTTACTATTTTTAGCATTTACTATTTTTAGCAAGTCCTTTTGTGGCAGTGCCATCATAATCAGCTTGCCAGTTATCAATTTGCTATTTTTAGCAATTCATTAGTTGCAATTTGCGCATTGCACTTGGCTACCTCCTTGGACTAAGTTTCATACTTAGTCAATTTTATGTTTTGTAGTTGTACCCCTTGCCTAGTTAATGAATTTTAAGTTGTTTTTAAAATGAGGTCATGAAGGGGGACTCCTCATTAATGCACTTTAATATTTTATTAAAGTTTTTATTATTCCTCTAAATGGGATGACTTGGGAGAAATATGAAGAGTTTTAAATATTTCAAAAAGAAATGCTTTTTGAAATGGACGCCTCTTGGAGAAGTTGGAGAGTTTCTGGTTTGGAGGTTACAGTTGATTGAAGCTTATTTATTGATGCTATGCTCATTCATTCGTATGCTTGAATTTTGAAAAGTAAAGTTATGCTGCTGGTTTGAAATCTAGAACTTGGCTAAGGGGAAGCTTAGCATTTTGCAATCCATCCTTCGGGCCTGAAACTATGGCTTCCTAGGTGGATCTATGAGACTGTACTTCACTCTGGAGTGCAAATGAAGCTTCAAATTTGATGTTATCAAAACAAGTTGCTGATGTATAACCTGATTTCTGAGTTGCTGGTTCGCCATGGCTAACGCAAGTTTTTGCTCGTAGCTTCGTCAACGAATTTATTTTCATTCTGGGTGTTCACTCATGTTGTTCCTCTATGAACAGCAACCCTTTCTGCAAGTTTGCAGATTTTATTATCAAGTTTCTGATTTTTGAGAAGCGGTCGACCCTCTTGCTAGACCATACCTTCTCTTGGCATGTGCATTGAAGTTCGTGCCTTTTGTTATATCTGTTTTTGTCTCGATTCTTCATTGGGAGATTGGATGCCTATCGCCTAGCTGTCATTTGGTTGTGGTTTGGGAGCATTCCGAGTTGATTCGGGAAAGATACGCCCATTTTGGTGAATTCACAACTTGCTGGTCTGATTTTCTGTACCTTCTATTTCTGATCAGATTAATTAGTTTTTACTATTATGCTGATTTGAGCTTCAATTTTTTCATCTATTCATGTTGTAAGAGTTAGAGGAAGTGATACTCTAACTATCTCATGTTTTTGGAAGCTTATCTTTGATATTTTGCAGTTCTATGTCATTTGTTTGTAAGTTGATTAGTAGTACTAACAACCATTGTTTCATTGCTGCAAATTCTAGTTAATTTTATACTCCCACGATTGAGTGGTTGAGTTTAATAAAGCACCTTTCTTTATGTTGTATTCCTCCCACGAAATAATTGGTTGTGAGGACTTGTATACCCTCCACTATACAATTGGAAGTGTGGTTACATGGCTGGCTTGCCGCCTTAATTAAATTGTAATAATCTCACCCACTGAACAAGTGGAGTATTCCCACCGCTTGTGGATGCCTGCTCAGCAGAAAAAGTGTTCTTTCAATTTTTTAATTAGCACTCCACCATATGTTAGCACCTTCCCTTCTAAAGGATCTTGTGTGCACATTCTTGGTGTTGAGTTTAGCTCTCTCTTTCAATTGTAATCAAGTCAGTTATTGAGTTATTAGATCCTAGGGATCCTTTGACCATATGCCCGCCCTTCTTCCTTAAGTGGTTTTAGGACGCATTCTTGGTTAGATTTTATTTTCGCATCATTTTGATTTGGAGCTTACCTTAATGGGTGCATGATTGCATTGTATGTGAACTGAAAAAATAAAGAAAAAATTAAGGGGAACATTTCAGAAGCTGAGGAGGAGAGGGTTTGGCGATCACTCAGACTACAGGAGCAAGAAAATCAACGACAAAGACTAGGGCAAGTTCATAAAGAATTTAATGAAGATCTAATTGAAATAAACCAATGTATTAAAAGAGCATATGAGAATCTTGAGGAAATAGACCGATCTATTGGTAGAGCACATCAAAATTTTGTTGAAGGGAGGGACGAAGGACCCTTCAACACTCTGTACGTAGAAAGGTACAAAATCAGTGAAAATGAAAATGAATTAAGTGAAGAACTTGATAGCAACATCCAACGCATTCGGGAGTTGTCCATATCAAATGACGACGAAGGGCTGAGGACTGGAAGATCTGAGCCCAAGATCTCAAGGCCGAGGGAGTACCGAAGTGAACCCCAGGAGACTCAAGGTGTCGAGGACACTGACGGAAGATGTAGGAGAGACTCGTACGTGGCCAAGAGTGCAAGTGATGCACCAAAATGTAGCGGGAGAACCACTCCAATCAGGTCCAATACACAAGGAGGGTATCGGGGCAAGATGGTGACTCTGTCAGGCAAGCGGCAAAAGCTACCGAAATTTATGGGAAATAGGTCAGAATATCCAGTATGCCACTGTAAAACATACGAAACAATTTGGATAGCCAACGGACAGGACGATCTGGATCACTGGCTGAAAGCATTTCCAGCAACACTAAGAGACAGTGCCATTGATTGGTACTCAAAATTGGACCAAGTACAGAGGGCATCATGGAGATTACTCAAGAAGGCCTTTGAGGACGAATTCAAACTCTTGAGGGATGACAATAAGATTGTGGCAGAAATCTACAGTACGAAGCAGGGAAAGCACGAGAATGTACGCACATACAATTGGCGACTCAAAGACTTGTTGGGAAAACTGGAGGTTCAGCTAGCCGACGGGCTAAAGAAGCAACAGTTCATCGAAGGCTTGCTTTCATCGTTGAGGAAGAAGATGAAAGTCATGCCTCCGTCATCATACGTTGAAGCATACAATCAGGCAATGGATATAGAAAGTGAAAACAAGACATCCTCCCTAGGGAAAAAGAAGACAAATGACAAGGAGAGTACAGACGACAGCGACAGTGAATCCAAGACCGTACAAGCACTCAAGAAAGATATGATGCGAATGATGAAAGAATTGAAGGCCGACAAAGAGAGTACAAGGTGTTCAATAAAAAACTGCCAAAGCCTTTGTAGTTTTATATTTACCTTTGCGGCTGTGCCTTAATTTTCAAATGTTCACTGCCCTCGAAGTGCTCCACGTGGCTTCCTCACGAAGCTTTTCACCTTTCTTTCGCTTCGCTTTTCAGCAGTCTCCGTCTGCGTGCCGCGTGGCTCTCTCTAGCTGTTTTCCAAGTTGGGCCCACCTCGTACTTTATTTTGTTCGAAGCACTCCACGTGGCTCCCTCTCGAGGTTTTTTGCTGGGTATCTTTTCGACTTCCTACCGGGCTCTGCCTGGGCGACACGTGGCGATTGTTTCTACGCCAGTTACCTTGGAAATGTCGCTGGCCCTTTTGTACTCACCTGTTGCCGAGCTTTTTGCTGTGGTGCCGCTTGTTCTCTCCTGCTGCTGCATGGTTTTCCATTCCAGGTCGTGGCTTCATTGGCATTTTGTTGGCCAATCGATGTTGGCTGTGGTGGCTCATGACGATCTAAGCCGTCGGTCTTTGCTCGTGGTCTTCTCTTCTCTCGATGCAATTTTTCAGGCAATAGGCTGGCCAATAAATACGGCCATGTTTCTTTTATTTAGTGGTTGATTAAGTTTTGCAAAACTCCAGAGCACTGGGAAGAAAGCCTTTTCTAATAGTTTTCTTTTAAATTCAAAAACTTCGGACTGTGCCAAATGAATTCGGTCTTTTTGTTTTCAAGCATTTGTTAGAACTATTGGTCTGTGATGTTATCTTCTTTTCGTATGAATGCCTGTTCTTCAGCTTCTGTAATCTTTCATAGCTCAATGAATACAGATCATGTTCCTTTGACTCCTTTGTGTTAGATGAAGTTATGCTTGATTGTATTATGCAAAATTAGAGGGTATTTTTACGTGATAAATGCTTTTGAGAAAAATAACTTAGTTAACAGCATTTTAGTGGTTCGGGCCTTTGCATTTTGCACTGTGCTCTGTTGAAATTCGTCTATGATCTTGGCGCACCGCCTTTAGTGTAGTGTTTTACATTCTTGCTATTTTTCTAACCTTTTTCTCCCCACTAAATGAAGAGCCGGCTTCGATAAAATCTCGGAGGTCACTTAGCTAGTGCACAATGTCCCCCAATAGCTAAGTTTCCCATAAGACTGCTGCTACATGCAAAAATCCGCGTCAACACAAGGGAAGCACAAGAACTATGGTGTACGGAGTGCAATGGGGAAGGTCACACAAAAGCGAACTATCTGAAGAATATGTTTTGCAATATCTACCAAGTTATGGGACATTCCATCAAGGAATGCCCATACAATCTGAGAGAAAGGGGTATGCAAGTACTTTTCACTCAAGGAGAACCGTCAACACTACTGAACACACCACCGATGCCCCAATACAATAGCAATGCATCCCCTAGAGGTTACCGAAGTAATAGAAATCCGAGAAACAAGATAGAGTTCCGAGAAACAAGATAGAGTATCATGGCAAAGGAAGGCCCATGATACAATGCCGGAACTGCAACGAATGGGGTCACTTCGCCAGTGACTACCAAAACGGTCAAATTTCGACAGGAAGATTGTGTAAGTGGTGTGGACCAAGCGACCATGAAGACAATGAATGTCCCAACCAGAAGGGTATCCATATGCTGGAAGTAGAAGAACAAGAAGTACTAGCGATCACCAAAGCGCAAGCAAAGAAGGCAACCTACCTAGATCCACATACAGAAAAACAAAGGATGAAGGAAGCAAAAGCCGAAGTGGAATTGGCGATGGCCAAGGAGAACAAAATATCTCTGGAGAAGCCAAGAACCTCTCGATGGTCGAAGGCAGAAGCCAACATTGTACGGCAGGTACTGCAGACCACTGTATCGATCAAAGTAACTGACCTTCTCAAAACTCTGCTGCAGTTGGGACTGGCAATGACAAATGTCCTCGCGAATGTCAAGCAATCGCGAGTGGAGGACCGAAGGCAAGAATTGGTACCTGAACCGCCACCGTACGATAAACAAACCATTGACCCGATACTACTCACGGTGAACATCGGGAAGATGTCAGCGATTGTTCAGATGGAGATCAAAGGGAACATGTTGACAAATACTATCATCGACGAAAGATTAGGAGTCAACGTACTACCCGAAGATACCTGGAAAGGTCTTGAGAAGCCAATACTCTGGCCACTAACATTCCAACTCATCGATGCCGATCAACATGACATCAAACCGTTGGGAACGTTGATGGCACAAAAGGTGGTGATCGTAACACAATCATTCCTATTGAGCTTCGTAGTCATTCCATTGCAAAGGAAGGCGTACGATGCGTTGTTGGGACAAGGATGGTTAGTGGCAACCAGCGCAAATCATAATTGAAAGAGGAACACACTCTCGATCGAGAACAACGGGCGAAAGTACGTCATTGACTTGAAGAACCAAGTTGTGACTGAAAAATTGGCTTCCTCCGAATCAGAATCAAACATAGGTGAGTTGGATGTTGACGAAGTAAGGCAGGCGATGGAACTGAATGTCGATGGCGTACTGGAACTCAAGAGTTGTTCAGAGGACGAGATAAGCTCACTAAACGGGTTGTTTCATTGGCAAATGGAGGATTACAAGGTGTTCCATTGAGAGTGTAACATGCTACAAATCGAAGAAACCCAAAAAGAAGAGAAGGGCAAATCTTGCTAGACAATTCTGACCGAGTACGAGTACAAAGGAGGAGAAGAGGAGGTGGTTATGTTCAACCAGCATTCCCAGTCGTGTACGGGGAGCACAAAGAGAGAGAGTACCAAAACTAGATGATACACCAACCAAGAAAGTACGAGGTAAGTCAAAAGAAAAGAAAGAGGAGAGAGAAGATGAGAGGAGAAAATCAAGAAAAAATGAAAAATGAGGAGAGAGAAGATGACAAAAGCCAAAAAATATTAAAAATGGAGGAGAGAAGAGACGAAAAATCAAAAAATAAAGAAATTGGATAGAGAGAGGAAATGAAGAAAGCAAGAAAAATTAAAAAAGAAGAGAGAGGAGAGAGAAAAGAAAAATAGAGGAAATGCTGAAGGGAAAATTAAAAATTTAAAAATTGAGAGAGAAAGAATGCAAAAGGAGAAAAATAAAAGAATTAAAAAGACAAAATTAAAAAGTGAATTGGGAAATATTAAAGGGAGAGGAAAAAATGGAAAAATTAAAGTTGACTAAGGGGAGAAATTAAAGTGAAGAAAATTAAAACCAAAATTCGTCGAGTCTTGGCCAAAAAGAAGGTTGTACGACCATGCAAGGAGGAGACTAAGCATTTATCAAGTAAAGTTTGGCAAAAAGTCAAAACAAACAAGCTTATTAAAATAAAAGTTGTACGACCATCACAAGAAGGTGAGACATTGGCAAAAATCGAAGGAAATTGGCAAAGGCATAGATCCAACGCACAAGGAAGAGAGACAAGAAATCACGAAGTTGGAAGTAAATCATGCGGTATTGGCAGCAATAAGGAGGTCGTATGGCAAGGTGAAGGCATCAATAAGCGAAATTTGGCAAATAGAAGTAAGAATTGGAAGAAGCGCAACACAGAATCAAGGCAAGGCAAAGAGGTCGTACGGCACCCAGCTAGTACCCTCATAGTACAGCGTCTGGAAAAACAAATAACACACGTTCCAAGCACTCCCATCGTACGACAATCATCTTCCACCGTACTGCATCCATTGGCAAGTTTCATCGTACGACTCCATAAAGATAGTATCGTATGATTTTGTAAGGATAAAAACGTCGTACGATTTCCTAAAGTTAGTGTCATACGATTTCACACAAGCAAAGAACCCGTACGATTTCATAAGACAATGGGTGAACAGAATCAGAGAGGTATTAGCGTACGGAAAATCATCGTACAAAGTTTGAATGCAATTCATACAGTGGAGTGTAAGAGCATACAAGAATCAATAGTTGTACGAGAGAATCTCGCACACGAGAGTGTTGTACACAGGAAGGGTGTGAAGAGTAACCCGTACGGAGGTCAAGAACAAGGACACAATGAACGAGGTAAACGAAGAATAGTACGACAAAAATTCAACAGCAAAATTATTAAAATTGTTTGCCTTTGCCCCTCGACCCCGCTGGGGGCGCTACCCCCAGATCCCCGCAAGGGGCACTGTCCCTAGACCCCCATCAGATTTATTGAAATTGCCAAATTGTAGTGCAACCAGTCATCATAGTACAATCACAGGAGCAGTTGGTTGTCGAGCAGACGAGAGTTGCAGCTCTCGAGGAGAAGTTGGCAGAGAGAGACAGAGTATTGGGTGAGAGTGACAATCAGTTGGCAGAGAAGGATCAGCTATTGGTAGAAAAAGATACACAGAGGGCTGGAGAGTCAGCCACAAGGAAAAGACAAGGAATTGGCTAGCACCAAGCAGGAACTCGAGTTGGCATTTTTTGTTTTCAGTTGTCTGGAAGAAGACTACTTTGTGGGGGGGATGATGTAGTCGACCGAGAGTGTACTTGGTCGGTCATGAGTCGATGTAGTCGATCGAGAGTGTACTTGGTCGATTATGAGTCATAAGTAAATAAGACTTTAGTTAATATTAATAATCCATGTACATATGTTATTCCCTCAAAATATTTCCCTTGCCACGTCCTCTTCAAGATTCGTCTTTTTTGTATATTTGTCTTATTCTGGCTTTGCAATTCGATTTTTCTTCCCTTCCAATGATATAAACAATATAATTTGTCTCTTGCTATTTTTGTCTTATCTACCAGGCAAGACAAATTTGCCCAATCTGAATAAATAATACCAAGATGATATCGATGATCACTAATCTTCAAAATACAAGAATCAAATCCTCCAAAATTGTATTGTTGGCAAACAAAATTTCCGGATGAGATTTGATTTGTTCTTGGCCAATGAAAACTGAAATACAATGCACATATTTCTTTCAAAATCAATTTACCTCTCCTTCACAAATTTGGTCACAAGACCATTAAATTTGTAAATATCGAATTAGCAAGATGAAACTACCTCCCAAGTGGAATTGCAACAATAAACGAGCTGCTGCAATACCTTCCTCAAATGAAATATCAAATGCAACAATACCTCAACTGTTGCAAATGCTCAATGCAATAATAAACCAGCTATTGCATCAAATTGTAACTCTTATCAGAAGGGCAATAATACATCAACTATTGCACCTGTCAAAATTCTCCCATAAGCACTTGTAGAAACCCTAGACAGATTTCTCCACAACTCCAGCTAGGGTCGATCTTTCACAACCGAACCCAGTACTCTAGAGTCTTCAAACCCTTGAGCAAGCAAAGCATTCAGCTTCTTACCAAACTGGTAATGAGAAATGAAATCCAAATCAAACATGCCCAAATGCTAAGCCAACAACTCCTTATAAACATTTCTCAATGACTTCCCAGGAAGCTTCTAGATATAATAATATTGTATTCCCTTAAGTGACTTTATGATATGTTGGCGTAAGAACTAACACCTCTAGAGTGTGAGTTTGTACGGACAGCTATGCACACTACATAATGAGTGCTCTTCAAATTAGGAGGGGAAGCTCCCTCGTTGTGCTGGAATGCATGAAATAGAAAACTAAACTAATGTCCTATCTTTTTGTTCTCAGCTGGTAGAGGCACAAGGTTAAGAAAACCTAGAACGTTGCAGCTAAGTATTTTCTGGTTTCGCAGATCATGTAACTACAACTAAGCTAACTTCTTTAATATCTATCCAATTTCCTCAAGAAACAGAGCATGAGGAAATGGAGCAGGAATGTATTGTACGATAAACTCCAGGTGCGGGCTCACAACATGAAGGCAAGGTAGGCGCAACTATTTGCTAATCCGGGAAGAAGTTTATTAAAACAAACAAATGAACGGTAAACCTGGTACAGCTTCACAACATGAAGGCAAGGTAGGCGCAACTATCTGCTTGGCTGAATGAGTCTACTATAACACACATCATACGATAAGCTTTGAGTACAGTTTCGCAACATGAAGGCAAGGTAGGCGCAACTATTTGCTCTTCTGAATAGGCTTATAATCAACAAAACAAAAGGTAAGCAACTGGGACAGTAGATTGTATAGACGCAACACGCATGCAATAACGATCAAACCAGCAACCCCATTTAACTAAGGTCGAATAAACACCATAACAATAACATGAAGGCAAGGTAGGCGCAACAATTTATTATAACAGCAATTACTCTTTGAACAGATACAATAATAGCAATACTACAGGCAAGGTAGGCGCAGCATGTATGCTATCAAGCAAAAGTTCCATTATAAATGAGCTTAAAGCTCTTATTTATAGACTTCAAGGTGTAGGCAACCCTAAAATCACCTTGAGTCAACTAAAGTCTTGCAATGCATGCAAGATCTTATTCCTAAACCCTAATTGAATGAAACTATACAGTTAACTGGAAAACTATCATCAGTTAACTGAAACATCTAATCTAAATGGACAAGGTGCAACATGCACGTCCTTATTGAAAGCAAGTCAACTGGAATGCTATCATCAGTCAACTGAAAAATCTAATCTAATCTCCAAGTATATGTAGATGTTTCCAAGAAAGACATGCATGCAATGTATAACAGCAAGTTAACTCGGAAAGAAGCCTCGAGTTAACTACTTCTGATGACTCATCATTGTAAGCAACTGCATGGTCTAACTGAACGTCTACTCCAAGTTTATCATCTCCTCCAGGAATTTATCAATAGTATCATCATCTGGCACTTTGACGCTGTCCACGATGATTAACTGCTTGTCCAACTCTTTGTCTCCATCTCGGATCTCCCTCTGACTATCTCTAACCTCTGTGGTCACCTTTTTGAAACTGATAGTCAGCATTGTAAACTCCTCCATCTTGGACGCCTCTGGCCCTCCACATAGGTTATCACGAACTAACTCTTCGAACTCAGCTTGAACTGCCTCTAACTCGGCGTAAGTACCATCCTCATGCCGATAATGCCATGGGATCTGAGTGATGTACTCGCTGATGAAACGAAGAGCCGCAACAACCTTTTCCTGAATCATTCTCATCTTAGCAGAAATCCTGTCATATGTCTCCACCCTGCAAAGATAAAATTCTCTCCAAGTGAAGACCTTCTTCTGATCTCCATCTGCTTCAATGGCATCATAGATTCCTGCAAGCTGTGATATCAAAATCAGGTCCTTCAGCTTACGCTCGGCTATGCAAATCTCGACCTCCTGAATTCTCTGGCGAAGACTATGTGCGTCAACCCTCAACTGATATAGCTCTGTGAGGAGGTGTCGACCAACAACAATAAAGTCTTCAATCCAGGTATCCAGTAGCTTTCCTCGATTAACCAAGTGTTGAATCCTCTGCTGCTCTGCGGCGGTTTCTCGAAGTTGTGGAAGTAAAGGTGCTTGCCCCTCGTTGCCATGAAGCAAACCCGAGATGTACTTGCGAAGTTGTCGGATTTCAGCCTTGAGAACTGCCTTATCCTCACCATCTTTCATGATGCGCTCCTCTAGATTACTCACGACGACTCTGAATAGATTCACATCGGTGTGTCGAGTATTCTTACCTAGATTAGTTTTGACGAAGGTAAAATCACCAACATCAACTTCATCCAAGTATTTGTCTTTTGGAGGAGTAGCAACCTCTATGACGATCTCTGCCTCAAGATTCTTCTCAATGTTTATCTACTTTCTGGCCCTCTTATTCAACCTGTTCTGATAGGGCTCACCAAACTCAGACAAATCAAGATTATATGAAGCCATACGCCTCTCCCTCTCCAATGACTTCTCGAGCCAAGATGAATAAGGAATATTGTCCTCTCGAGGTGGAGTCGTTTCTATTGTATCAGTTGCTGGCAAATCCACTGGTATGCAGGTCTCATGTATCGAAATCTCAGGCTCCGAATCAATATCTATGGGAGATGAGTGCACTGAAAAAGGTGAACCTGGAGATGACAAACCGGCCTCAGTTTGAATAACTGGTTCTGATGAAATAACTGGCTCTGAAAGTACTGTCTCTGTAACTGGAAGTGTTGGCTCCTTCTCAACTGGAAATGTTGACTCTTTCTCAACCTGTTTCCTTTTGGTGATGCTTTTTCCTTTTGAATTAATTCCCATCTTAACCCCTTCAGGCGGCCTCATAGTAACCTTGACTCGAGGTTTAGCCCTAGAAGTAGAAGGTAAAGAAGAAACTACCACTGCTGGCGGCTCTGTAACTGGGATCACCCTTCTCTTCCGCTTGCTCTCAAGGAAGTACATGGTGGTTTTGATAACAGACCTAGATAAGTCTTTCACTGAAGTGTTCAATGGAACATACCAATCAGGTTGGCGAAGTGGCTGGCGAGCAACTTGGTCTCTAATGAATGAATGAAGTAGTATCTCGCCATCATCATCAGACAAACCTTCCACATCCTCTGACAAGAAATCAGCAATCTGTGGAACAGTAAGCCTACAATAATGACAACGGTGCACCTCAAATTCATCCTCACAATTGACCCAAAAGTCCTCAAGCGCTGCCGAATGTGAAACATTTCGCTCCAACCTTGCTGAATAATGACCCAACGGATCATAGGCACGCTTCTGAGGAAAACACTGAAGCTGAATTTTCTCTAACTCATGTGCCATTAACTTGCAATCAGCAGCTGTTTTGCATTTGTAAATACCTAGCTCAAACGGAAAGGTGAAAGTTGGCTTATGTCGATTGCGAAGAAAAGTGTGAACCTCATGTGCCTGTCTCATGAACTCCATGAAACGAACCTTATCCGATGGGTACCTCGGTAGCATCAAAGGCTCTCCTGTATATCCATATACACGAATATATGTGAAAGTAGGAAATTGGATAAACCAATCTGCCCAACTCTCCATTGCTGATTGTGCCTCCGTGGAAATCCTCACATGCATCTCGTTATCTAAATTTCTGACTGTTCTCATAAGAAAGTGATCATTCACTGCTGTAAAGTCCTGTTCAGCTTTCGAAAACTCCAACTGAGGGTAGTATTCGTACACTCGCTGAACACCCAGAACTCCATCGGTCTTTAATAATTTAAAGCTGCCTTGAAATGCAACTAAGTAAACCAGAAAAGTTACCATATGGAATTCGTGAATCTTTAGGAACTCTGTAATCTGCTGGTGAAGACACTCGCTGATAAACATGGCCCAGTCAAATGTTTCTTTTTTATCAATAACTCGTGAGATGAGGTAGAACATCCATGTTCGGAAAACGCTTGCGTCTTCAGAACCTGCTAACCGGTTAAGGAAAGTTATCAAAATAGCAATCTCGTCCTTGAAATCCCCACCTGCAATCTTCCTTGGCATGTTGGTTTTCTGAATTTTCAACCACCGTTGAGCTACTTTCTTCTGTGATCTATCCTTGTCCTCCTCCCATATTCTGTCACAATCTGAAATGGATACAGCGAAATGATCTGAACGTGGAGGAATAGAAAAACATTTTTCTACATCCCTCAGCTTAAGGCTACAAATAATCCTTCCATCTGTCAATCTGATTTGTCTGGTAGACAAGTCATAATGCTTGACACAAGCAAGTACGAACTCAAGATCAAAGACTGAGATAGGAATGGACGCCGCTGCAAGCATAGCAGCAAAAATCTTTTGGGAAAAAATCGGCAAACCAAAAGTATAAGATTTTTTGAAAAAATCATGAAAAAATCGGATTTAAAAAAAAATGTAAAAAATTGTAGAATAAGAGATAAAAACTGTTTTTTTTTTTTAATTGAAAGGCATTTCCATAGCATAGAGATATAGAGAGCAAATAAAATAAAGAGTTTAACTAATGAATCGTAGAAAATAGATTTTTGTAATTTATATTCATATCGTTGATTATATTCATTGCATTGCACATATTTCAAACTCAAAGCATTACTTCGCATTGCATAACTAATAACTAGATGCTGATAGATGACAAATTTTTAATTATAATATAGTTTTTTACAAAGTCAACCTTTTTCAATTATAATTTAGTTTTTTACAAAGTCAAACTAAGAAATTATGCAATTACTTCACATTGCATAACTAATAACTAGGAGCAGATGCCAATTGCATTAGCTTGTCATGGCATTCCATGAGACCACATTTCTTTGAGGCATTTTTTCAGACACTAAGCTGCCTTGTCTATGCTACGAAATTTTTCATACATGTCTACCAAAGCATTTTATCAAACAGTTCACTACCTTGCTACTATGGCTAAAAGCCTAAAACAGGTGCTTTCAAACAAGCTATGGATGCTTTGAAAAAATCTATCAAAGCATAATAATAAGCAATAGCATAGACAAGAAAGTGAACTGTTTGAAAAAATGCCTCAAAGAAATGTGGTCTCATGGTGATGGAATGCCATGATGAATGCCTATGGCGATGGATTGTCATGGCATTCCATCACCATGAGGACACATTTCTTTGAGTCATCTTTTCCAACAATTCACTGCCTTGTCTATGGTACGACATTTTTCATACATATCTACCGAAGCATTTTATAAACAGTTCACTACCTTGCTGCTATGGCTAAAAGCCTAAAACAACTGCTTTGAACAAGCTATGGATGCTTGCAAAAAATATGTCAAAGCATAATAGTAAGCAATAGCATAGACAAGGTAGTGAACTGTCTGAAAAAATGCCTCAAAGAAATGTGGTCTCATGGTGATGGAATGTCATGACATTCCATCACCATGAGACCACATTTCTTTGAGGCATTTTTTCAAACAGTTCATTGCCTTATCTATGCTACAACATTTTTCATACATGTCTACCAAAGTATTCTATCAAACAATTCACTGCCTTGTTGCTATGGCTGAAAGCCTAAAACAAATGCTTTCAAACAAGCTATGGATGGTTGGAAAAAATCTGTCAAAGCATAATAGTAAGCAATTGCATAAACGAGGCAGTGAACTGTTTGAAAAAATGCCTTAAAGAAATGTGGTCTCATGGTGATGGAAGGCCATGACAAGCCATAGACAAGGTAGTGAACTGTTTGAAAAAATGCCTCAAAGAAATGTGGTCTCATGGTGATGGAGTCCCATAACAACCATCACCATGAGACCGCATTTCTTTGAGGCATTTTTTTGAACAGTTCACTACCTTGTCTATGCTACCACATTTTTCATACATGTCTACCAAAGCATTTTATAAAACAGTTCATTGCCTTGCTGCTATGGCTAAAAGCCTAAAACAGGTGCTTTCGAACAAGCTATGGATGCTTGTAAAAAATCTATCAAAGCATAATAGTAAGCAACAAGCTATGGTCTCATTGTTATTTTTCATGTGAAAATCAACATGATTTTATTCACCTTTTTTTTTTAGGTTTTAAATGCGTTTTGTGGCGATTTTGCAGTTTTAAAAGGGAAAAAATCGTCCAGTCTGCAGATTTTTTAAAAATCGCGATTAATCGGGTTTTTTTGCAGATTTTTGCTTCTATGGCTGCAAGTATCCCTGAACGTTCAAGATTTTTGATTGTAGTACTGCTGATACCCTCCAATGAGTTCAGATTGACGATGGGAAAAACATGACTTAAGTCGGTATCGGTAGTTTTCAGAAAGTTATGAAGAAAGACCTGTTTGGCCTTATAATCTATGGGATTATACTGCATTCTGAAAAACTAGACTTTTGACTGTAAAGTCGGGTATGTTTGGACAACTTTGGAAAAACTGAAAAAGCTCGGGGATAGGCTAAAAATAGCAAGGGGAAGTGAATTTTTTCGAACAAATTCTAAGATATGGGTTTTGTGCAGAATCAAATTCTAATGCAACCCAGAATGTCAGAATTTCGAAAAAATGGGATTTAGGCTTGCATGCAAAAGGTTTTCGGTTGAGATTTGAACTGGCAGTTAGGGGCACTGGGGGCAATTTTTCCCGCGAAAATCTGGAACATGGGTTTTGTGTAGAAATGGATCCTAAAACAACCCAGATCAACAGATTTGCGAAAAAACGTGATTTAGGCCCACATGCAAAGAGAATTCTGGAAAAAAGCACAGTGCTTCTAGAAAAGAGGCAGCGGGGCAATTTTCACAAAATAATCTAAGACATGGGTATTGTTGTTGATGCTGAAATACTCGAACCCAGATGATGCTTTTCTGAAAAATCTGCCGTTTTCTTTGACATGCGAAGAAAACCTAAGACGAGAATAGAAGAAAGTAAGACAGAAGAATAGAAGTTTTATTTTTTGTTTTCTCTCTTCTTCTGTAAAAATTCGCCTATGCTTGAAGTAGAACTGATAACACCTGCATGCAAAATAGAAACCAAGTCTGAAATAATCTTCCCTTGAACAATCTGAATCTGTAGCTACGAAGAATACTGAAATCTGACACCTGTAGCACCTGCAGATCAATTTTATGCTCAAGAAAGATGTTTCTTGTCAACTCTGATGAAGAATAATGGACGCCATTAGCAAAATATATAGCAAAATATCTTCTAAGGCGTGTGAAATGCATGTTAAGCATTGGAAATGGCACTTGAAGTACAACTGGTGCTTCAAAACTCACGCATGGCCTATATTTGGCTTCAAACTCAGTTAACTGGATGTAGAACAACCTCAAATTAGGGCGCCATCTTGAAGATTTTGTTAACTAATGCATGCAAACTAGTTTTTTGCCAGTTATGACTAAAAATAGGTAAAATAGAAGTCGACATGCAAAGAGTTTAACTGAAGATCAAAATTTGGCAAACTGAAAACTCTCTTCATGCGCACTTCTACTTTTGAATTTCAAAAAAGTCAACCTTTGACTTTAGGCGTCCTTCCTTACTTAGACATTTTCTGAAAATTTAGAATCTAAAACCTCAAACGAAGCTCATGTTCAATCACTGATTCTGGTTGACTGTCACGTCGGATCAACTGGCTGACAATCTCGATAAAGAGCAGGACCAAAACTGACAAGAAGATTCCTTGAGGTGGCAATTCAAAATTCAACCATCTGAGGCTTCAAAAAGATGGGCGCCCCTGGCCTCCAGGGATGCTTTTGACCTCAGTGTTAGAATATTTTCAGGCATTTTCATCATTTTCATTGATAACTTGACTATATTTCACTTGACGTTTCCCGGTATTTGACAAAACTTCAGAACGTGCCGACTGGCTCACTACGGAGCAGACTGAATTCTAAGCAAAGGCTCCTGATGAACACTTTGCTAAAAACATCTTTAAATCTTCCTAAATCATGGACGCCCCTAGCCTCCAAGGGCGCTTTTCCCAACCAATGTCATCCATTACTTCAACTGGCAAAAATTACTCAACTTCCGACTGCGGATTGCCAAGACATCTTCTGAACTGGCTTGTTGACGTGCTTTTTATGACAGCGCCAGCACAGAATAAAGTTGCCCAACGGTCACTCTATTCTCTCTTGATCAAAGTGTCCCACATGCTAAGATTGCTTGAAAGTTCATGTGTTCGACTCCAAGGTTCCTTTTATCGCGAATAGACTCAGTTGGTTGATGTGTTTTGCTGGTTATTTCAAGGGGACTTACGTAGTTGTTCAACTCCGTGAAGCAATTAGGACATGAATGATTTGGCGATATTGTTCTGGTATCTAAACTGACTCGGAAAATGCAGAATTTAAAGGGGATAGGGATAGGGATTCTACAAATCTACTTCTAAAGGGTGGAGGACGAAGATCGACTTAAACAATCTTCAAACCAAACTTCGCTTTGTCTTCTTTCGAACAACTCCGACAAAGTTGGTGCAATCTTCAAAGGATGAGAAAATGTTCAAACTATGACACAACACGTTCATACCGTCAACACGACGCATACAAACACATGAACCATAATCGAAGTTAAGTGCTGATACTCCAGTTGACCACGCAAGGCGAACTTACCATCAGCAAGTCCGCTAGTGGTATGGACGAGAAGACTTGCTCAAATCACAACGCCACACTCCACAGCTAACAACTACTTGCATGAAATAGAAATCTACTTTACTCTATCTACCTTGAATTGGAAAGACGAAATGGCCTTGCTAGCTACTCATAACAAAGAAGAAATCACCAAGCAATGAAACTCTTTGTATTATGAAAAGTGTTCACAACAACCTTTTACAAAACTTTCAAAGGAAAGTTTTCTTCCCTCCTCAATCTAAAGCTAACTTCTAAGCTAAATGCTATATGCCTTCTACTCTCTAGCTCTGATTCAACTCTTGATCTAATCTCTATCTAATAATTTACAAATGAGGGGGGATGCCCCTTTTATAATAAGTCCAATTCAGTGGACGGTTCAGATCAAATTACAATGAAGGGCTCAGATCGAGCCACATATGCCCTGATTAGGGTTTCTGCCCTAAAAACCGCCACAGAGAGGAGTGGGCAATGAATGCACAGAATATTCTCCACTCCCCTGCAGGAATCATAATGAGCAATTAATGCCCACTACCATCATCAAGAAGATCTTCATCAAGCAGCGCGTTCCCACTGGCCTTCTCCCGGATAGCAAACTCGATCAACCGGGCCAATACTGCTTCAACCTCCTGTGTAGAGATCGGTGGAATATGGTTGAGCTGGAACTCCAAGACTGCTACCGTCTGTCCGTATCTGATGCAAGATTTTCTCCATGTCACCAAGGTGTCCTGGGTATGCTGAATTATACTAGAGAACGTGGAGACATTCTCAAAGTCATCCAGGACAAGTGACCTCGCAGCTGAGAAGAATGGAGGCAGTCTACTTTTCAAGCCATCAGCAGTTATCTCCTCTGGGATCAACTTTCTAGCAAATATGGCTTCTAATGTATTGAGGACTCCCCCCAAGATGTTGCCCATTGCTTTCCTCACTTTAGCTGAATCTGCCCTTGCTGCGTCGTGAAATCCACGGCCTGTGACCACCGAGGAGTACCAACTGGTGAAATCATACCTATCACCTCTCTGAATTACACCTCCATCCACTAAGGTTTCTAGAGGTATATGCATCAAAGCCCCCAAACGAAGTACAGTCTTCGTTTGATAGATGCGAGTATCACCCCAGGCCTGATCTACTATATCCATCCGTGCCAAAATATTTGAGGCCTGTCGATAAGCATCGGCAAGGTCCTCCATGAATTTCCCTGTCTCAGTATGAACACGGCTAACCCACTTGTCCGCCTCCGTTTCCATTTTCTTCAAATCCTCTAAGGCAACAACTGACTCCTTCGGAAGCTCTGATGGACGTTCCACTGCTGGGTTTGCTGGTTCACCTGGACGTGCTAGATTTTGCATGTATCCTATCAAAGTTTTGTGCTCCTTCTTCAATTTCTTATACTTCCCCTCCGTGCGGAGCAACTAATCCTTCAATGCCTTATAGGAGTTATCGAACTCCTCGATAACTTGGGCTCCCGTAGGACGACCCAACTCTACTGTGGTGATCACATAATTTTCAGGCCTCTCCTCGGTTCGATCACAATCTTCCCTCGGAATAGCCACTTGAAGCGTGCGAGAACCTGACTCGTCAGTCGAGATCTTGGAAAACTTTCGGGCCCTTTTCTTCTCTAGTGGCGCACTAATCCTCCTAAGGAACTCCTCCATCTCAATGGCCGGATCCGTATCATCCTCGGGTTCTCTCCTCATTCTGTCGGAAAGCCAATTAGGCACTGTCTGCTGTGGATTACAAACAACAAGGGGCTGTTCTTCCGTTGCCTTCATCTCGTGCACTTCCTCTCTTCTTGCACTGGTCTGCTCAGGCTCATCCTCCTCTATAATCTGGGTATCTCCCGACCCTTGGGTCCCTTGTTCTGTGTTTTCCTCTTCTTCCAAAGCTGTGTCCAACATCTGCTGAAAATGGGTGTCGGCCATTGTTTCCTCTTCCTCCTCCTGTTGGCCGCCCCTGGATAAACTGACACTAGCTGATTCTCGGGCGTTGGGCTAATCTACCTCCTCAAGTCCCCGCTCTTCCTCTAATCCTGCCCTCTGATCGGCAAATAATGAAACCACTCTCAAACTCGAAGACTGAGTTTGTGAGTGCACGGGTGATGTTTGTTCTATCCTCAACGATATCGGTTGGGTTGGCACTTCCACTTGTGCCCTCGATGTCTGAGCAATTTGTTTCCCTCTTTTTACCGATAAGGGCCTTGGGTCACCCATCAAGCTATAAGTAAGGGCGATCGACTTGCTCTTAAGTCTGCATACATGTCTGTCGACCCAAGTCCTGGTAAAAGTCATCACCGGGATAGAAAGAGTGTCCAAGTCCATGATCTCTGGCTCGGACCAATCAGGTGGTGGGACAGGAGTATCCCTAACTGACCCATAGTCGGGTTGCATGACGTTGACATCCTCCTCCACCTGGTCGGGAACTGGAATAATCTCACATTCTCTAATCAACTTGAGAGGAAGTCTGGAAAACATCCTTCTTCTTATCTCAGCCTCATCCACTGCATTTGCCCAAAAGTCCTCCAGATGAGCTCTGTGCCGGTATTCAACGTTCTGTATCATCCGGATGTTCCTGTAAGGATCGAAATCCTGCCTGCCTGTGTGATATGACAAATGATAAGATTGCAGCTCGTCCTCTGCCTCTCGGGCTGCCTGTAAAGAGGGACACACCTCAATGGAATTTCCCATGGTGATAGGGAAATCAAGTCCACCCTTCTTTTTCCTTTTCTGAATCTTATCGTAGGCAATCAATTGCCTAGATACCTCAAGCATTACTATGTGATCAGTGGGGTATCGTGGTAACCGATACGGATACGAAGTGAACCCTTGCAGCCTAATATATGTGAATTTCGGGAATTGGATGAGCCAATACCCATATTCCTCAATCAATGTCTGTGCTTCTTTAGATATTCTCTGTTGCGTCCTCTTGCTGAAGCGTCCTCGCAATGTGCATTGTGAATGCATCATTTGCCCGTTTATAGTTGGCAATGTTAGCTAAATGTAGCTGTGTGCAGGCTTCATGAATTTTGAATTGACCAGGGGCACAGCCGATTGGCTCTTTGTACGAAATCCCTCTGTACTTAGTCATTCTGGCCAACATGTAAATCACATATGAGCTCATGTAGAAAGTCTTCGTCACCTTCAAGCTCCTGAATTGCTCATCGATGTGGTTGCTAATCATCCTAGCCCAATCGACACACTCTTTTCCTTCCAAGATGATCTCGATGAAGTAGAACATCCAAGGCTCGAAAATGTAAGCCTGTGCACTCCCATTCACCCGGCTCAACATCATTATCAAATCACAGTATTCTTGTTTCACGTCCTCGGCAATTATCTGCTTTGGGAGCTTAGTGCGGGGTGGCCTCGGCTTCTGCATCCAAACTCTGTTGATGACTGCAGTGACTCTTTCGAAAGAGGAAGAGTACATCTTGTCTGCCCTTTTGTTTGTTCTGTATAACATCTCCTCAGCAGTTGGAATCCCAAATGCCTCTCCGATGGCATCCGGCATGAAGTTGGCGAGCAGTTTACCGTCCGGAGAGACAATCGTCCTACGTTCTGGCTTGTAGTGATTGGCACACTCCATAATCAGCTCCGGACACTGAATTGCTAGCGGAAAACTAGCAGCTGCGTAGATTCCACTCTTCATTATATTATGTGCCGTGACGGATGGTTGATGGCCCCCTAGCCCGAACATCCTCGATTTGAGTGCATTTAGATTAAATGAACCAAGGTTGGTGTCATTTAATCCTGCCAACTTTGAAACTATTGCTGACTTTGGGAGAAATGGCTTAGCGAGCCTCTTAATCATTGCCTGCCGGGATGAGCCAGCCTTGCCTGCTTCAGTGTTTGCAGCCCTGCCTGCGGCTCTGCTTGTTCCTGCAACATCCTTTGCTCCAGCCATCTGCAAAATAAAATAGAAGAATAAGCTAGACTGCAGATTTTTAATAAAATAAAACAATTCCCGAGATGGCTGCGAATACGGAGTTAGCTTTGAAAATAAAATTCTTCAGCATAAATTTCTAACTCCAAACCTCGTACTGTATAAAAATCTCTGAGTTTAGAGACAACTCTCAGCAACTGCACTTCTGACTGGTGAAGAAAAAAACGCAGCAAGCTAATAACTTTCAGCAATGTAGCTAATTTCTCCAGCACAAATAGTTCGAACCTTGACTTCACTTTGTCAACTTCAGCAGTTAGAGGAATAAAGAGTTGCCAGCAATATGAAATTTCAACTTCCTCAACTTCTCAACGTTTAAACTTCGCAGCAACTCCACTTTCAGCTCTTTGAGAATTAAATTCTCCAGCAACTCCGGAAAATAACTTCAACCTTCAACTTCGAAGTCGCAGCAACACACTTTCAGCTTTTCGAAAGAAAGAGTCTCGGCAAATGAAAATTTCTCCAGCACTTCGTACTTTCAGCAACTCAACACTCCGAAATAAAATAAACTCTCATAGAATTTCTCTCCTCAACCACTTGGAAAATATTTCAATCTCTCAAGAACTTCTTCAGCAACTTCAACTTCGAAACAATGTGAGGAGAAATGAGAGAAGAGATTGTTTAAATAACTTTTCCCGGAGAATCCTGCTAAGTAGTGCTGGGGCTATTTTTAGCACCTTCATCAATTTTCCACTCTCTTCGTTCGGAATCTTCTAATTCAAGCGCAGTAGTGGGCTAGTCGTCAGCCGGTCATTATGGCAGTCGCCATTAATAATGATTCCTTCTTCTTCAAATTTCGAATTTTCCTCTTAGTCTGCCAGTTAACCTTGGCGAAAACAACTCGCGAGAAAAACAATCACTTGAATTCCATTTTAAAATCTCGCAGTGTTTAAATAAATTCAACTCGAAAAAATTCGTGGGAGTTGTAAATATATTTCCAACTTTTAAAATGTCTGTCATTTAAATCCTCGATTTCATAAAATTTGCCTTAGACATTTTAAATTCTCTCATTAAAATGTTCAACTCGAGTGATTAAAAATTATTTGCGTGTTCGAAATAATTCATCCTCTGAGATTTAACTTCCGTCAGGAAAATAATCTAGGCAAAACGAATTTCCTCTGAAAATATTAAAATTTCCCTTAGGAAATTAATTTTCAAATTTTGTTAAATCATGGGTGCATTTTAAACGGGTTCATTTGATTTTCACTTGACCCATGGAAAATATTCGTCGATATCAAATTTTCCCCTTGAAAAAGATTCGTTAACTTTCAACTGCCTTTGGAGAATTTTAAAACTCATCAAATCATCCTTCCATGCCAAGGGCGTATTTTTCCCTAGTGAAGTGTTATCTCACTTAGAAAAAACTTTCTAACATTTTTTTTTTTGGCATATTTCCCTTGGTATAATTTTTTTTGCGACTTAGAAATTTTCTCCTGTCATCTCACATCTTGGGCGTATTTCTCTCAGTGATGTTTTATTTTGCTAGCTTTTACCCTTGCCACGCCTTATAAACATTTTCAATCAAGGGCGTATTTAGCATGAGCCACTTTCATTCTCCACACTTAGAAAAATTTAAAAAAATCTCCACTTCAACTTGGGCGCATATTCATGTGTCTACTTTTATTTTGTTACCTTAGGAAATTTTCTCCAGCAACCTTGGCGTATTTTACTCATGCAAGCCTTGATTTCTCACTTAGAAAATTCTCAAACACTTAGAATATCCTTTCAAGGTGAGGGCGCATTTGCTAGGTTCCACTTTTATTTCGTTGCCTTAGGAAATTCTCTCCAGCAACCTTGGGCGCATATTCATGTGTCTACTTTTATTTCTATGCCTTAGACGTTTTTTCAAGTCCTAGCCACTTTATCTTCTTGAGGGCGCATATGGGTGTGTCTGGTTTTACTTTTACCACTTAGAATTTCTTCAAGCCATGTATCTTCTTGAGGGCGCATTTTGACCTCTCTACTTTCATTTTATGCCTTAGGAAAATTTCGGCCATCTCCTCTTCATCATGGGCGCAAATGCTAGGCCAAGCTTCCATTTTCTCTTGAGGGCGCAAATCACTAGGTGAGCTTTTGTTTTTGCCTTAGAAACTTTTCAAGGCTTCCATCAAGGTGGGCGCATTTTCATGGGTCTACTTTCATTTTCACCATGGGCGCATTTCATAGGTTCCACTTTCGTTTTCATGACTTAGAAACTTTTCACCTCTCTCCTTCCTCTTTGGGCGCATTTTGAGGTATGAGCTTCTGTTTTATGCCTTAGGAGTTTTGAGAGAGTCATCAAGGTGGGCGCATTTTGATGGGTCTACTTTCATTTCTGCCTTAGACAATTTTCAAGCCTCTGCCTGCCCCTGCTCTTGCATTCTATTTTTAGCAAGTTGTGCTATTTTTAGCAAATCCCTTGATTTTCAACCTCTAAGGCTCCGTTTTGCCTGAAAATTTCATCAGATGATATTCTCTGCCTTGTGAACCTGTTTTGTCAGTCCTCTGCCCTGACCCGCTATTTATAGCCCTGCTATTTATAGTAAGTTTGACTTTCTGACTTTAGTAGCTCCGTTTTGCCTGAAAGTTGCAACGCTTGATCTTGATAGCTTGAGGGTCATTCTGATGCCAACCTCGGGTGCAGACCTGCTATTTATAACCGTGCCCTGACTTACTAAAAATAGTAAGTTCTCCGACTTTGCTCAAATTTTGCCAGCAGGTACCTTGAAGTGTGCTGACATGGGTGGGGTACTTTGTTTCGGCTATTTTTGGATTTTACCCCCTATAAAAGTGGAAACCCTAATTTGACTTGTATGTATCCCGAACGGTCTCCGTTTGACTTCGTTCCTTCTGCATGTCGTTCTGTTTGCTGAACTGGAGTGTTGGGGGCGGCTGCCAGAGGGTACCTGCTAAAAATAGAAACTCACCGGAAAGTGACTTCATCCATCACGGATGGTTTTATGTCATATTGTCTACGGATCTCAAAACTCCGTGAAAACTCAAAACTGGTCCGCATGGGCTGTACCGGGCTAAAAATAGTAAGTCCTCAAACTTGATCTTCCTCATTGGGTAAGTCACACCGCTATGTAAGCTTTAAAACTCCATAAAGAAAACCTACGCGCTTGAAAACACTGTATGTAATTCCCCAAAAATAGCCTCAAGGTCAATTTCTCGAAAAGTGGTCGCCTCTGGCTTGCATGTTACATCACTCCAAGGTTTTGAAACCTGTATATGATTCTCTGCATACGTATCCTAAAAAGCCTGCGTGGAAACCCTAATTTGATTCTTGAAGCCCTCGAATCAGCTAAAAATAAAGTGTTGTCTCGATCCGGGTTTAAAATTTACGTAGGTAACTTTGATGCTGTTACCCTTGGATGCGTGCTGGAACTCCACGTAATTCCAAAATCTCAATAAAATAGTCCCAAGTTGAATACTTACTAAAAATAGTAAGTTGCCGGAATACAGTGAAAATTTAGGGGAACTCTGCTGGAAGTCTTCTGACTGCTGCACTAAGCTTAGATTTCAATTTTATAACTCAATTTGACCTTAAATAAGCCTGAAGGATGAAAACCCTAATTACACAGACTTAACCAAAATTTCAACCTGGGTCAAACAACGGGACATCCCCGGAAGGACCAGAGACCAGAGACAGAGCGAACCAAAGCCAAAAGACCAGAATGGAGCAGAAATTTAGGGGGTCCCCATCTTGATGGGGTGATGTGTGAAAAAGGTCACAACATGGCTGAGACAGGGAACGGAAAGCTGAAGCTGACACGAACGAGATGAGTATCTGAAATCATCAAACAGATTTCATTAAAGGTCTTAAAACCTTGGGCGCCCTTGGCCTCCAGGGGCGCGTTTGTCCTTTCTGAATAGTTTCTGATCAAGTCTGGAACCTCAAATTTGACCACTGATGGCGGCAACTCGGCAACTCAGATTCACCTGCTGACAGATGCGTCGCGGAGCTAGACCAAAAATAGAAACAAACTTCCTGGGTGTCACTTGATCAAACGACTTCATCTGAATCTTCCAAAAGATGGGCGCCCCTGGCCTCCAGGGGCGCTTTTTCTCTTCAAAGTCATCTACTTTGCATTTCCCTCGTTCTGTATTGAATTTTCGTTTTCAGGCATTTTACTCCTCTGTCGGACTGGCTGGCTAGCTCATTGCGAAGCTATCAGGAAACTGAAGAAATCATCTTGGTAGAAAATCTCACAAAAAGTTGAATACAGCTTCCATAATGATGGGCGCCCCTAGCTGAGAGTGGCGCTTTTGAACTCCAGACTTAGAATATTTTCAATCTAGACTTAGCCAATTGCACAATACTTTTACCTCGTTGAAAATCTCCTTCGTCAAAAAGCATAATTTTCAACATCTTTCATCGTAGAGTGTTCTTCTTTGAGTTTCAGGCTTAGATATTAACACTTGGTACTGGCCAACTGCCATTAATGACCTCAGAGGTCCTAACTTTTCTCCTGAAAAAGTTATAACTACCTACCAGCCTTAAACTGACTTTTAACTGAAACTGACTTCACCACTGTGATCGTGATGTGAAATAAGCCATTCAAAATTAATTTCAGCCAATTCTGACAAGTTCTTATTTTTTAGGGTTTCGGGCTAAAAATAGACTTCAGAAACCCTAATTTTCAAAATTTTCAAATTTTGTCTGTATCTCCGTGGCATGACATTGACTCAAGCCCATACTTTATTTACCCAAAAATTGAGTTTTGACCCCACTTTTACAAGGTTTAGACCATTTTAAGCAAAATGCCTTAATGAAGCAAAAATTTTGGTTTGGGTACAACATGATATAATATTTATTTTAAGTCACTTTATTAAATTAATTAAATATAAAGTCATCTTTTAATTTTACTTTATTGAAATAGCTTTATAAATAATTAATTTAATACTTACTCCCTTATTCCTCATATTTAGCCTTCGAGAATAAATAAAGGCTAAACGCTCATCAAAGTGGCTATCGAAAAGGGGACATGACATCTTCTCACCTTAAGAAAACATAGCAATATTACTTCAAACCTTAATTATCCATAGCAATACCATATATGCAAGATCTAGCAATTAGAAACACACATAAGAGACAATTTTACGTGGAAACCCTTATAGGAGAAAACCCCAGCAAAATATTACTTGTATAAATCCTCTTAAAAAATTCATAGGCACCAACCCACTGGAGCTCCAATTCCCACCACTGAGCACCAACGCATCAAGAGACACCAATCCCTTCTAATTAGAGGCACCAACCTCGCCAAAGTTTGCTCCAATTCTACCTTAATCTTTGCTCCAAATCTGCCTTATATCTCTGCTTAAGTTCACCTTATATCTCTACTCCAAAATGATTCAATTTCTAATCCAAGTTCTACTCCAAATCAGGCACACTGCCTGCTATAAATCTCCCATAAAAGTCTGCTCCAAATCAAGCACAATGTCTGTAATAACCCAGGTAAATTTGTATGAAAAAAATTTCCAATTTCACCAAACTGTGAGGATGGGCATTTCATCAAACAGTTTTCCTGTAAACTGACTGATGTACTTTTATGTGTTTCTTGGGAGGATTTACACATAACTCAATAGGACAATACAATCTCATAGACACTTTGACATAATATTGCAATTCATATCAAAAACATTTAACATTCACTAGTTTCTAGGAATTTAAACATATTCATGAAAATCCAATACAATAGTTAACTGAAATTTCTATTTCTTCCCTTTTGAAATTTACACAGCAATATAGCAAATATAATATTATATTCAACTCTAACCTGTAGCTCCAATTACATATTCTATTGTGCAGATTCAACTTGTACGGCAGGAAGCGCATGGTATGGTCTTCCCCATTGAATTGACTCCCTCTCCATACATAGTGATAACCTTAGGAATTGATGCAGTGGCTGGAAAGAAGCATTTGACTTCCCAACGACTCCTTTTTGACCTTACTTGACCTCACATAATGGCCACATCACCCTATGTGGACTCCCATAGTGGTACAACTCTACTCCTTAGTGTTGCACTTACTTAGCGGCTCCAAGGAAAGGTTAAATAGCCTCCTAAAGGCTCACGACGACTCCAAAAAGTTGTCGCTGACCATTCCTTGACCATGTCCCCTTACCATTGGTTTCTTTTATTGTATGGCACTCCCCATAAAGTGGACATCAATAGCCAAAGAAATAATATTTGATGCTTCCCACAACTAATGCCTTTAATAATCTACATTTACTACTATCAAAGGGATAAGTTGTTACAAATAATAACACAAGTACGGAAAAAACACCTCTGAAATAATATTATATTCATGAAAACTAAAACTTCTGCAAATAATAAACCCAATATAAGAACAAACTCACGATGAACTCCTCCAGATAGCTCGATATCTGATACTAAATTTTGTAACAGAATATTAAACTAATCCACCATATATCTCCAGATCAACAAAATAAATCATCTAGAACCTTATCTGCATAACACTGATAAATTCTTCAAAACCCTAATTACTCTGAAATTTGTTTCCAAAGGAAACTTCACAAATTTTTGTACCACCGTTATCGTGCAATCACGAAACCTAAATGATTCTGCCTGAATTCTCCT
Source organism: Sequoiadendron giganteum (assembly GCA_007115665.2). Classification (NCBI taxonomy): domain Eukaryota; kingdom Viridiplantae; phylum Streptophyta; class Pinopsida; order Cupressales; family Cupressaceae; genus Sequoiadendron; species Sequoiadendron giganteum. The sequence continues at coordinate 3,997,234 of CM021108.1, read as the reverse complement.
AGGGCAGATAATTTCACTACTGAAACCAAATACCCTTAAGGTTTTTGTCCTAGGGTTTCGAACTTTGAAGAGCTCTTTAAACTACCAAATAGCATAATAATCAAGCATCCTCAAATGAGCTCTCGCACCCCTTTTTATTTCCATCCGGAGAAACTTCTAGAATCCCTTTTTAAATTTCCAACTCAAAACATTAAATTGCTTTTAATAAAGTGACTCTATAAAATGCCTTTTAAATATTTCCTTAGCATCACTTTATAACATCACTTTAATCTAACTATTTAATATTACCTTTCTAAATGTACTTTTCCCCGAGCAATATCAAATAATTTAATTAATTAATTAAATTAAATTTCATGGTGGCAGGTTAGAAATTGGAAACATTACAATGTCTGCTATTCCAAATCAGCCACAAGGTCTGCTATAAATTTGCCTTGAAAGTCTGCTCCAAATTAAGCACAATGTCTACTATAAATCTGCTCCTTTTCTTCTGAAATCTGCTCTTCTTCTCCTAATTTCTGCTCTTAAAAGGAATGATTTTGCATTGAAGAACTTGCTTTCTCACCTCCAAAATAACTTGTATTTATATCCAAATCATGCACTTTATCAAAAGTAGGTTGGCCAAGATTTGACATAAAATTTACTTTAAATACTTAAATTCACCTTTCAAAGTAGGCAGGCCACCTTTGATAAAAATTAATTTTAGATTCTGCCTCTTGAATCTAGCACTGCCATAAGTAGATGGAGGTTGGCCATAAATAAATTAAATCAAACTCTTATTATTCCTTGTCTTTAATCAATGAACTTTTATCACAGAAGTCTTCTTTTGATATCAATGATAATAATTCTAACAATCTTGTCCATACGCCTTTGACATCAATGACAATATTTCCAGACAAGAGTGTGGACTGTGGAGGTTTAGACATTAAATTACAATACAGCCCTAGATGTGTAGAAATGAGAAAAATTATCTACACGAGCAAGCTTCATGACAACAAGCATACAATCAAGATATGCACAAAGAGCATAATGAACATGCTCTTATGTGGAGTCATCAATGTGTTTACCTATCTTCCAGGCTGTTGCATTTGATTTGATGAAACCATCTTCAATCTCACCTTCATAGTACCACTAGTATCACTAAGGCATAGTAGGCGAATACTAAAAAGACAAAGTCTCAACTAGAGTCGAACTTTATATGGGTTGAATCTCAGCCATAATGAAGACACCATCAGTTCTATGTTATTGATACACAGCTGGAGAATAACCACCCAAAAGTGGCATTAAAACACCTCATGAACTAGAAGGTACATATGTCAATGGAGGCACAATATTGGCTTTTCTCTTGACGCTCTTGGATTTATGACCAAACCATAGTGTCTTTGATGTAGCATGGAAAACAAGATCAACAAGTTTGTACAAGCCTTTGTAAATACCACCTGACCTAGTGCCTCAAGCATTTAGTTTATTCTAGTTTACATCAAAAGCAAGCCTTTTCTTCCAATAAAATTGAACTACAATGTTAGGATATTCTGTAATCTAACTAATAAAGTATTTTTTGTTCAAACCTGGAATATACCTAGCATTCCATAAAAGTGAGTGCAATTCTAACATCATCTATCCCTTCAACTACATGGGAGTTGGCATCACCAAGCAAAATAGAATCCCTATGGCTATCCTCAATAGTGAACCTGAAATACCAATCCTTACAGCATTTAAAGTATCTAAATGCACCTAAATCAAAGAACTAGCAATTGCTTTTAACACTATTTAAAAAATCCAACAATGCATGTGTCTTCTCATGCTCTTCCTTGATAATACATGCTGCATTAGCTTCATTCTAATGATTTTGGAAAAGATTGTAGTATCTTTTCCTACAATCATTCTTCATATGCCAGTTTTTTTGGCAATAGACACATTGTACCTTTTTTGTGGTTGTGAAGTGAAAGAAATAGAATGTACTTGAATCAAAAAACCAACAATTGCTTTTAACAAAGTTTGAAAAATCCAATAATGCATACACCTCCTCATGGTCTTCCTCACCAATATCTATCACATTAGCTTCATTATACTGCATGTGGGAAAGATCATACTTTATTTTCTTACAATCATTCTTGACATTCCCAGCTTTTTGGCAATAGAAACATCATTTATTTCTCTATGGTTGTGAAGTGGAAGAAAGAGAACTAAGGTGTATAACCTAAAACCATGTAGAAAGTGCATTGTTTGAGCCATAGTTGAAAAACTTGGACTCGGCAATAGCTCATCAGGCCCAAAAAATTTAAAAACTCGAGACTCGACAAAAAACTCGAGGAAAAACTTGGCAATAACTTGGCAAATTTATCGAACATTTTAAAATACATAAATTTTTAAAATATTCTTAAAAAACACACATATATGCTGAATCTGTAGAGCATATTACTGATTTCCATCATATATAAATCAAAATCTGAGTTCAATACATATCATACTCTGTTACTGAGTTCTTCTAAAATGCTCCCCGTGCCCATGTTTGGAGCGTCTGGGTTCGGGAGCAGCCTGGGGAGCGCTTGGGAGCACCCAAGCAGCCCCAAGTTCCTTGTGGGTTCGCTAGGAGCAGACCCACAAGGAACCCGGGGCTGCCTGAGCGCTACCAAATGCTCCCACGAGCGCTGGGAGCCAAAAGTGAACTTAAAAACATTAAAAAAACACACTAAAAAATTTGCATTCAACCTAAAAACGTATCAGTCCTTCAAAAAGTTTAATATATTTGAGTGGTGGATGCAATCCCTAAATGGTATCTAGTTGAAGTAGTAGGCCCATCAAAGTCTCACTCATTTTTGTATCAAGTTGCTTCATAGGAGTATTTCTTACTTTGGTTTCCTTTCTAGCCTCATGAGGCTTGTGTTTCTCATTTCACTTCTCCAACCTCCTGCATAGTTACAAGCCTAGCACTGGATTCATTCTAAGAGTTGTCTTTCCCTTATCAACCTTCCTCGCCTCATTTCATTTGAATCCCAATACTCATTCAATAACAACTCACCCATAGCATCTCTATCACGATTTCTTGATATATTCCTTCTCCTTGTGTCATCGTAATTCTTATTGTCACTCTCAGTCTGATCTTAATGACAACTAATCAATGATTCAATGATGATTGATGATACAATTCTGTATATTTTTAATTTTTTTGCATATATATATGCATCTCTATTACGATTTCTTGATATATTCCTTCTCCTTGTGTCATCATAATTCTTATTGTCACTCTTAGTCTGATCTTAATGACAACTAATCAATCATTCAATGATGATTGATGATTTATGAAGTATCATACTATCAAATGTATTTACAATTTTGTATATTTTTAATTTTTTTCTATATATAAGTATGTATGTATGTATGTATTATACAGTGGTACCCAAATGTACTGTAACCAAGGAAAAAAATTGTCATATCAGCATACCCGTATTCCGTACCCATACCCGATTCTATACCAAAACCGGCAACTTAGATATCATAGACCAAAAAACAAGTTCAACTTCTAAAAACATATCAACTTCAAGGTTCGGTATTAAAGAAAATTGTGAATCATAAATTTCTTCTACAACTAAAACTCAAAAGCTTTTGTTGCCATTAAAGAATCATAAAGAATGATGGCACAATAATGCTAAGTTCCATGGAAATCAGCATTTTCCTTTTATAAAGCTTTGGGATGGCTATTGTTTCATAAAATTTAGGTAGTTGAAACCTTGTTCCATGGGTACACGTTCCCCCCACCGCACCACCACCTCCATCGACACTCTAGGGACGCCATCGGTACATGAGGGATGTTGGGACATCATCAAGACATCCAAGGGACTCCCAACAGTCTGTCAACCATCTCAAGGATTCCTAGGCATCTCTCATGGCCAGCAAGAGTCATTGAAAATTAAAAAAACTTAAATTTCTCCTTGAAACTTGTGCCCAAGGCCAATTCCTAATGGCCAATGGACCCCACTTCATCCCCTCAAACCCTATAAAACACCCTTAAATCCTCATTTTTACTCACAAACACAAATCAACAGCAAGGTTGAGGAGCAAAAGAGTGAGAGTGAAAGAGTGAGTGAAGTATTGCATGTGAAAGAGTGAGTGAAGTATTGCAAGTGCAAGAGAGTTGAGGAGGAGCAAGAAGAGAGCAAGCATAAGGTAGGATTCTATGACTATTTTTTTTATTTTTTTAATTAGTTTCCATATTCATAGACATGGTCGCAAGTGCATATTCAATGCTCATATTGTCATCAAGATTCAACATTGAAATTTGAAAAGTTATTAGCTTAGTTTTAAATTTCAATTTTGCATAAAAAAATAAATTTTAATTATGCAATAGCAAGCTGTCATATTTTTTATTTTTTATTTACATTTTACAAATTACATTTATTAGTTTATAAGTTCAATTTTTTTATTTTGTCAAGCTAGGATGAAAAGTTTGTGTATCCTCTACTTCTACGGTTTGTGTGGCCTATACTAAGGAAAATAAAAGTGAAATCCATGGTTGACAAAGATTAAAAACAAAAGAAATGCATCCTCTTATTCTATGCTTCATGTGACCTGAAGTAAAAACAACAAAAGGAAAATCTTTGTGTCTTAATCCTTCGAATTATGCTCCATGCATTGTATGAATTTTAATTTTAAAATTATAAACTTATAAATTTTATATTGTTTATTGCAATGTCACTATGAGTTCTCATGGCATGAGTGAGGATGAGGTTGAGGTTCAAAATGAAACTGAATCCAATAATGCATCTGAAGTTGATGAAAATGTAGAAGCAGAGAGGGGTGACCATAAGACCCAAACCACAAGTTCCATGGCAAGTGCAACTATAAATATGAATTTTCCCTCCACAACACTAGCAAATTTTGCTAAGGGTCCCTTTGATCCTAGTCTCCTTTGAAACAATTTGCAACAAAATTACAAAGCATGCCTGAGGCATCTAGGGGCACAAGGTTGTGGAAGTGCCACTTTTATAGCCTTGAATTATAGGGCAGCATTACCAAAGTTAATGCCCACCTCCTTCATATCTGAGGAAAATGTGTAAATTTTTGTGAGGAGTTGGGGAGAAACCTGAAATTTAGGGCTGAGACATGTAGGCTATGGGGTGGTAAAGATGATGGAATTGCACCTACATCTACTTCTTTATTTCACAGGATGAGGGGTCATCCAAGCCAGCCACATGGTTCTACTTCAACTTTGTAGAGGTAAGTTGCACATATGCCAGTTTCTTCTACTTTAGGGGCCCATGCAGCAAAGGCTAGGGGGGGATGCAAGCTAACAAGCGATGCTCTTAGTCCAACCCAGTAGTTGAATTATTCAATATGCAGATGAAGGATAATGTAGATGATGTGTAATGACCCTATCCCCTTGGGCCACATTGTTATCGATTACCCAAGTTTGACAATGTTATTTGTCAAACTAATTTGGCATGTCTTAGTCTGAAATGTTTATTCTCTGATGTATGCAATTTAAAATAAATGAATAGTTGCAAAAACTCTGTTCGAGACTTCAGTATATTTTCACAACTCAAGACCATTACATGTATATTCAGAAATGAGGCAAATACAGATACTACATGTGCAAATATCATCAGGAATATAATCAGGATTTCTTTTCAGAAGTAACAAAGGAAGTTCATAATCTGAAAATTACAACCTGACCTGAAGCATACACCCAAGAGATTCAGGCTTGATACGGCTCCTTGAATTCTAGTGTTGACTCCTAATTGCATAGCATTAAACTCAATATCGCCCCTGCCTCAACAGCTCTCAATGGCAACAGTATATTAATACTCCAATCTTCTAAAGGTAGCTTTATTAAAATACACAACTTCCTGATTGTATGAAAGTTACAATTCCCGTGATTGCTCTATGGCAGCAACTATAATTTGAAATACCCCCGACTCTTCCTTTGATCATTTCTTCTTGATTAATCACAAAGGGTATTATTTTGTGTGATCTGAATGATTCTCTTTTCCTTATGTTCTCCAACATTGACTCTTTAACTTAAGCCTCTTCAATAGTATCAATTTCCTTTATGCATTCAAGTATCAAAGACACGTCAGAGATAAATATACTAGTAGCTTAATTTGTCTTTACTATGCTGATTTAACATATGATCAAATCCTACCTGAGAAAGTTTCCAACTCTTGATATTGTCGGCCTTCAATCTACTTGTTGTAACCTTTTCACACATCACCCCATTCAAAATGGGTCCCCCCTAATTCTTGCTCCATTTTGGTCTTTTGGCTTTGGTTTTGCGTCTCTCTCTCTCTCTCTCTCTGATCTTTCTGTCCTTCCAAGGATGTCCAATCGTTTGACCTAGGTTGAAATTCTGGCTAAGTCTGTAAAATTAGGGTTTTCATTCTTCAAACTTATTGAAGGTCAAATTGAGTCGTCAAATTGAAATTTGAGCTTAATACTAAGATCACAATGCTTTAGGCAGAGTCCCACTAAATTTTCACTGAGTTCTGACAACTTACTATTTTTAGTAAGTACTCAATCTGGGATCTTTTTATCAGGATTTTGGAATTCTGACTATTCCATCACATTCAGGGTACTTCAAGGTGCTTGCGCGCAAAATTTGAACAGATTCTGACAACTTGCTATTTTTAGCAATTCAGGCTTCAATAGCCATTTTTAGGGTTTGCACGTATGCTTTTCCAATGCATGTCTGGAGAATATTTCTGGGTTTTTCAAAACATTTGCGATGATATAACATGCAAGACAAGACGATAACTTTCAATAGTTCAAGCTTCAAAGGCTATTTTCAGGGTTTGCATGCAGCATTTTTCAATGCATGTCGGGACATTCTTTATGGGGTTTTCGAGAGCTTCGCAACGATATGACATGCAAGCAGAGTGGATCATGTTTCATAAAATTACTATTTTTAGCCAGTGCATGCATGCAGACTAGTTTACTAGGTTTTTTGAAATCTCTCGGGCAGTGTGACATGCAAACTAATCCAGCAATGGATTGGTCACTTTTCAAACACTTACTATAAATAGCAGGTTCACTCCGGCAAAGACCCGACACTTCAATTCAGCAAGCAGAGCAGCATGCAGCAGAAATCAAGTCAAACGGAGATCATTTGAGGCACATACAAGTCAAATTAGGGTTTCCTACTTTGGTGCCTAAAAAAGAGGGGTAAAAAGCCAGAATTTTGAAAAACGAAGGTATCCCATCACGATCAGCATCCTTCAGGCAATCTACTGGTTAAATTTGGGCGCAATCCGAGCACTTACTATTTATAGTAAGTTGCCTCTAGAACAACCTTTTACAAAAACTTTCAAAGGGAAAGTTTTTCTTTCCTCTTCAAACTAAGTTAACTTCTAACTAAATGCCTTCTACTCTCTAGCTCTGATTCAATTCTCGATCTGATTCTAATTCTATATGTTACAAATGTAGCTAGCCCATTTCAGTGGATGGCTCAGATTCAATTACAATAAAGGGCTCAGATTGAGCCAACTATGCCCTAATTAGGGTTTTTGCCCCAAAAACCGCCACTGAGGAGAGTAGGTAATAAATGCACAAAGATTCTCCACTCCCCACTACGAGCAATTAATGCCCACTATCTTCTTCCAGAAGATCCTCATCCAACAAAGCGTTCCCACTGTCCTGTTCTCGGACTACAAACTCGATCAACCGGGCCAATACTGCCTCAACCTCTTAAACCGAAATTGGTGGAATATGGTTGAGCTGAAATTCCAAGACCGCTATCGTCTGCCCGTGCCGAGTGTAAGACTTTCTCCACGCCACCAAGGCGTCCTCGGTATTCTAAATTATATTGGAGACAAACTGGCTCCATTCTTCTCAGCTGCGAGGTCGCTTGTCCAGGATGACTTTGAGAATATCTCCACTTTCTCCAGTATAATTCAGAATACCTAGGACGCCTTGGTGGCGTGGAGAAAGTCTTACACTCGGCATGGATAGACGATAGCGGTCTTGGAATTTCAGCTCAACCATATTCCACCAATTTCGGTTCAGGAGGTTGAGGCAGTATTGGCCCGATTGATCGAGTTTGCAGTCCAAGAACAGGGCAGTGGGAACACTCTGCTGGATGAGGATCTTCTAGAAGAAGATAGTGGGCATTAATTGCTCGTAGTGGGGAGTGGAGAATCTTTGTGCATTTATTACCCACTCCCTTCAGTGGCGGCTTTTAGGGCAGAAACCCTAATTAGAGCATAGGTGGCTCGATCTAAGCTCTTTATTGTAATTGAATCTGAGCCGTCCACTGAAATGGGCTAGCTATAAAAGGGGCATCCCCCCTCATTTGTAACATATAGAATTAGAATCAGATCGAAAATTGAATCAAAGTTAGAGAGTAGAAGGCATTTAGTTAGAAGTTAACTTAGTTTGAAGAGGAAAGAAAAACTTTCCCTTTGAAAGTTTTTGTAAAAGGTTGTTGTAGAAGGCTCTCATAATATAAAGATTTTTCATTGATTGGCGATTCCATCTTTCATTGTGGGCAGTTGACAAGGCCTTTTCGTCTTTCCAATTCTAGTAGATAGAGTAAGATAGACTTTCATTTCATGCAAGTAGTCGTTAGTTGTGGAGTGTGGTATTTAATTTGAGCAAATCTTCTTTCGTCCATACCACTAGCAGGCTTGCTGACGGTGAGCCCGCCTTGCGTGGTCAACTGGAGTAATAGTACTTAACTTCGATTGTGATTTGTGTGTCCACTTGCATCGTTGTGATGGGGTGCATATGTCGAATCATAATCTGAATATCTTAATCATCCTTTGAAGATTGCACCGACTTTGTGGAGGTTGTCCGAAGGGAGGCAAAGCAAATCCTGGTTCGAAGATTGTTCAGGTTGATCCCCCACATTCCACCCTTTTAGAAGTAGATTGTAGAGTCTCCCCTTTTCTCTTTTAAATTCCGTACTTTCCCGATTAGATTAGGAATCGGAGCAATATTGCCAAATCATTCATGTCCTAACTGCTTCACTGAATCGAACAATCACGTAAGTCCCCTTGGAATAACCAGCATATTCACATCAGCCAACTGAGTCTATTTGCACTAAAAGGAACCTTGGAGTTGAACGCATGAACTTTCACGCAATCTTAGCATGTGGAACACTTTGATCAAGAGAGAATAGAGTGACCATTGGACATTTTATTCTGTGTTGGTGTCGTCATAAAAAACACGTCAACAGTTAGCATAGCTTAGATTGAGGAGGAAAGAAAGTTTTCCCTTTGAAAGTTTTGTAAGAAGTTGTTGTGAACACTCTCATAATATAAAGAATTTTCATTGATTGGTGACTCCTCCTTTTATTGTGAGCAGCTAGCAAGGCTTTTTCGTCTTTCCAATTCAAGTAGTTTAAAGTAAAATAGATCACATTTCATGCAAGTAGTTGGTAGTTGTGGAATACGTCGTTTGGTTTAAGCAAGTTTCACTTATCCATACCACTAGCAGGCTCACTGACGGTGGGTTCGCCTTGCGTGGTCAACTGGAGCATTGTTGCACTTAACTTCAATTGTTATTCATATGTTAGTATGCATCGTTGTGATGGTATTTGCATGTCGGATCATGGTTTGAACATCTCTCACTATCCTTTGAAGATTGCATCGGCTTTGTAGAGGTTGTCCGAAGGGAGGCAAAGCAGAACCTGGTTTGAAGCTTGCAAAAATTGATCCTCGTATCCCACGTTTAGGAGTAAAAAGTAGAACCCCTTATTCCTATCCTTTTACTTTCAGTATCTTCCCGGTTAGTTTAGGAACCAGACCATCATCGACAAATCATTCGAGTCTTGCAACTGCTTCTCTGACTGAACAATTGTGTAAGTCCCCTTGGAATAACCAGCAAAATCAGATCATGCCAACTCAGATCGGCTTTGTAGAGGTTGTCCAAAGGGAGGCAAAGCAGAACCTGGTTTGAAGCGCAGAAATTGATCCTCGTATCCCACGTTTAGGAGTAGAAAGTAGAACCCCTTATTCCTATCCTTTTACTTTCAGTATCTTCCCGGTTAGTTTAGGAACCAGACCATCATCGACAAATCATTCGAGTCTTGCAACTGCTTCTCTGACTAAACAATTGTGTAAGTCCCCTTGGAATAACCAGCAAAATCAGATCATGCCAACTATAACTACGTCCACTGCATAAAGGAACCTTGGAGTTGAATGCATGATCTTTCACAATCTTAGCATGCAAGATATTTTGATCAAGAGAGGATAGAGTGACCGTTGGAAACTTTATTTTGTGTTGGTGCGGTCATAAAACACCCGTCAACACTACTTCAATAGCCCCTTGGTTATTTAAGATGAAGACCATTGTATATTAGCCAATGACATTTATCCGCTTCTACTTGTTGAATCCGTAGTAGACAATAATAGCCTCCAAACTCTATTCGCAGATGACCAACTTAGCGCCAATAATGATAGTTGTAATCTAAGAGCATGAATAAATACGATCCTGATATCGGGATTCCACCAAACATTTTTGTGAATGAACCCATGCAAATAGAGTGTTACAACCAGCAAAACAAATACAGCCCGACTCTTCACCAACCGGCATATATAAACCTCACAGCTCCTACAAGTACCGATTACTCCCGTGATGATACACACCCTTGCCACTAATGATATTTTCGTCTTCTTCATAACGACATTAAGGAAGTATTTGCCATTATAGAGAATATATATTCGGAGATTTCAACAATGAATATCACCAACTGTGTGAACGTCTCCATTGATGACTAGTATTGGCAGCATCATTATTAATTTCCCAGTGCCAACCTAACTCGACCTCCAATATTCTTAAACTCGATTTCCAATGCTCTGCAAGAAATCCTACGAGACATGCCTTGCTTGGGGTTCCGTCCAAACAAGGCGTAGATCCTAAGAGTTTCCATTCTCAGTTCCCCAAATACCAAAACAAAACAGTATTCATTTTTCCATGATACCCATTCAATTTGCCAAAGCCCCTTATATCTCCGCCATCTTTCAGTTGCTTCAACTGAATCATTATTCTATTAAAGACTTCATAAAAAAATAAATATTTATTAATAATTTTATAAAGTCATATTAATTAATTAAATAATTAAAAGGTCTGTTTAAGGCAAATAAAGACGTTTTAATATTTAAATAATTACTCGAGCTTATTAAAAAGTGGGGACATCACATGATGCCTTCTTTGCCAATGGCATTCCATTCCATGTGGATTATCTCATTGTTATAAGGAGGTGATGGCGATGGTAGCAAGGGTAGGACCACCATATGTGCCACCAGGGGAGACAAAATTGAGGACTACAATCTTGGATAAAAACTATTCCAAGATAAATGTCTTAATAAAGAAAATGAAGGAATGTTGGGTGGAAAATGGATGTGGTATAGTTATGGATGGGTGAATGAATATTAGGCATCGTCCACTCATCAATATCATGGTTACATGTTCAGCAGGCCCATATTTTCACAAGGCAATTGATTGTTCGAGGAATAACAAGCATGTTAATTTTCAGTTTCAAGTCCTCAAGGATGTAACAGATGCAGCCCTTGTGTGCAAATTTGCAAGGAAATTAATTGAGGCGGCTTATACGCATATTTGGACTCCTTGTTGTGTGCATATCATAAATAATGCACTCAAGGACATGAGAAAGATTTATTAGATCAAAGCAGTGGTCAACGATGCTAGAGATGTCCAAATGTTTATCTGCAACCACCACACTTCACATGCACTCTTCAAGACCCTCTCTAAGAAGGAATTCTTGAAACCTATCAAGACTAGATATGCATCCTATTTCATTCTCTTGGAGAGAATGATTGAGGAGCAAGAGGCTTTGCAACTAATGATTATGACAACAAAATGGAATTGATGGCCCGAGTTCAAGACAAAGTAAGGGAAGTGGCTGAAGGATGTAGTAAAGAGTTATGTTTTTTGGGGTGATGCAAAATATAGTCTCCATCATTAATCCAATCTTCCAGGTGACTAGATATGGGGATGTCAATGCACCAATCCTTGGAGAGGTGTATAAGTGCATTGATTCTATGTTAGACCAAATGAAGGTTGTCATGTGAGAGGAACCTAGATTAGCATTCTGCAATGAGCACATTCAACTAGTCATTCATCAGAGATGTGACGAACTCAACACTCCCTTGCACATGGTTGCCTATGCATTGCACCCCAAGTCGTACATGCAAAACCCTGGTAGAGTTACACCCGTACAAGATGTTGAGGTGAAGGATGGGTTCATGAAGGCCATCTAAAAGATGTATGCTCCTGTACAAACTAGCATCATTCGTACTGAGTGGACAAAATTTTCCACTCTTAGAGGCTATTTTGAGGAGGCCAAGATGGATACAGGAACTATGGCACGGGAGGACCCAATTTTGTGGTGGACGCATGGACCAAATTGTTTAACTACATCTCTAGCCATCCATTTGCTATATTAGGTTTCTAGTTCTTTTGTGTAATGTCCCCTTCTCAGCAATAGGCAGTGCAGTGGCCCGTCAGGGCCTGTAGACTCGTCGAAGGTAAAATTAAGGTTTCCAACTGTTTGCAGAAATGAATTATTTTAAGTCATTAATGTTATATTTTCATATTGGCCCCCTTGGCCTAGTGTTAGGACTTATAGATGTTTTAAAATGTGGCCCTTGAGGGTGGACGCTTCATTAGGAGGCAATTTTTAATATTTCAAAGGTTAATATTTCCCCTTGGGATTTGGACGCCAAAGTGAAGGAAGGAAAAGTGATTTAAAAATTAAAATATTTTAAAGGAGAATAGGGCGTCCCTTTTGGAGGGAAAAGGAGGAAGATGAAGAGTCACCTCAAGTTCTATATAAGCAGGCCTTTGTTCATCATTTTGGTATCCATTGCTTATCATATTGAATTGTTGCCGAAATGTTTTCAGGCTTATGGCTTCGAGGAATGCATACCTTCAAGCAAGAATTCAGTTTCGTGTTTGAAAGATAACACCTAGCTGGATATGAGACCACTTCTCATTCAAAGATAGCAGATTGAGCATCATTGTTGAAGTTTTGATGATATTGTTTGTTTACAGGTTGCTGGTTTTGACTATGGTTGAAGCATGTTTTTCATTTGCAGATCATTGTGTGAATTTTATTTCATTTTGGGTGTTTGTTCATTCCATTCCTATGCTCTTGGCGCCACATCTTGCAAATTTCCAGCATTTATCATTGAGTGGTTGATTTTTGAGACAAGGTCAACCTCCCTCATAGGCCGTGCCTTGCCTTTACTATCTCGATTTTCATGCTGGGCCATTTTGGTGTCATTTGTGCCTTGTTCATTGATGATTCTTGGTCGCCTAGCATTAGGGAAGGCGTGCTTTCATTTTTATTTGATTTAGTGAAGAATGGTAGAAGTTTTGAGCATTTTGGAGTGATCATAGTTGCTGGTCTGAGTATACAAATTGCTGGTTTACATATCAAACCTGGTTATTACCATTTTATGCTATGTTTCCTTGGTATTTCTTTTCACATTTGTAATTGGAGATATAGTGTAATCATTGTATTGAATTTGGAGCAGATTCTATTGAAAAATCATAGTAACAAGCACATTGTAATAGCTGGTTTCAATAGTACTAAATCAGCCTCTTTATCTTTAGCATATTTCATTTGCATCTCATACTCCCGTTGAATAAGTGGTTGAGTTTTCTTTATTTCAGTTTTGCTTACTCCCACTAAATAAGTGGTTGAGTTTTTAGTTTAAATAATTGTAATGATTTCCCCCCACTGAATAAATGGTAGTGCGGAATTCATGGTCCGTTCACCACCTACACTTTCATTCTAGCATTGTAATTTCAGTTCAGTTATTTGCTAACGATCCCCTTACATCAAATGCTCTCACCTCGCCCACATCAAGATCTTGGTGATCAGATAAGTGGAGGGTTCCCTTTCAGCTGGTTTGATTATTGGGCTAACCTTAACGGGTGCATTGTTGTGTGGAAAATTTCAGAAAAAAACTAAGGGGGTCATTACATTTTGTGGCTGAGAGGAACTGGTCTACTTATAACTTCATCCACTCCCTTAAGAGGAACAAGCTTACCTTTAGGAGAGCAAAGAAGCTTGTGGTTGTACATAGTGTCATGCATCTCATTGACCGCAACACATTTTTGTGCAAGGATGAAAGATACCATCTCAATTTTTTCTTGATTTTTAATATCAAATACAATGCAACCATGCACCCGTTAAGGTTAGCTCCAAAACCAAAACGATGCAGAATAGTAACTCTAACCAAGAATGCGCCCTAACACCCGATGAGGGAGGAGAGGCGAGCATATGGTCAGAGGATCCCTAGGATCTAATTAACTCAATAACTGAAATGATTACAATTAAGAGAGAGGAACTAAACTCAACGCCAAGAATGTTCGCCAAGATCCTTGGAAGGCAAGGTGATAGCATATGGCGGAGTACTAATTACAAAATTGAAATGTACTTAGGCAGATAACCAGCCATAAGAGATTTTCCATACTTACACTAAACAATGGGGGGAATGAAATTACAAATAAAACAATTCATCCGCTACGGCAGGCATCCACTCAACAGTGGGAATTCGCCACTTAAACAGTGGGTGAGATAGAAAGATGCAAATGTTTATTCTTCAACACTGGCGGTAAACCATCCAAGGGTTACAATGTGTGAATTAAAACACAAGTAAATGCAGAAATATAAATGACTGGATTAGTACTACTAATTCTCAGCCTTACAATGTAAATTATCTGCAAATTACATAGATTTCCAATAGAAATCTACTCCAAAACAGCTGCAATGATGACACTATATTTCTGATTACAAATAAGAATGAACACACACAAGAAATATAGCACAGAATGGAAATAACCAGGTCTGATATACATAACCAGCAAACTGAATGTTCAAACCAACAAGCTAGGAGATCACTAAAATGCTCATATCTCCTTCGATACTCAACCAAATGACACCAAATTAATTGCAAATGAAAGTTAAATGAAAGGCGACCAAGAACAAGTCATTAAACAACTTCAATACCCTTCGAATTATTAAGCACACATCCCAAGAAGAAATCTGGAAATGATAAACCCTCCTGGACAAGGCGACCTGCTCTAGAAAATTGTAGACATCATAATAAAATCTGAAAATGCACAAGAATGATCGCCTATAACATAGGAAATGATTGAGCAAATACCCATATGCAAATTAAAATCACTTCAAAAGCTATAAATGAAAACTCGTTTCAGCCATGCTTGAACCAGCAAGTACAAAACTGGAAATTATTACCAAAATCTTCAAAATCTTCCAACGATGAAGCTCAATATGCACTTCTAAATGAAGCACACTCCCAATTAACCATCTAGGGGACCATAGTTTCAGGCCCGAAGAATGGAGTAAATTTGCTAAGCTTTCACTTAGTCGGATTCTAGATTTCAAACCTGCAGCATAACTTTACAATATTTTCCAAAGATAACATATGAGAGAGCAAAGGCTTTCTTTTATAGAATTGAAGGTGACTGTTGGCTCTTCAGCTTCCATTTCTTTTTCCCTCCAAAAGAGATGCCCATTTAACTTTTGAAATTTTTTAATTTTTTAAAACATTATATTCACCTTTCTAGGCATCCAAAACTTGAGGAGAAATATTTACACTACATTATGGAGTGTAAGGCTTACGAGGACATCCAATACTAAGATTTATTAAAATTCAAGTCTTTAGCGGCCTTGTTTGAAGAGGAAAAGATAGATAAAACGGCAAGTTACCTGATCAAAATTCACAGCAGAAGAAACAAAATCAGCAAAGAGTTGGAAAACAACGGGAAGTAGTTTGTTGGGGTCTGCTGTTGTTGTTTTTGTTGTTTTGACTAAGGCGGTTTTGGTTTCTTTCCGTGGGTCCCATAGACTAGCTGGTCTCGTGGACGCTATTAAAATAAATCAATCAATCAACCCTCAAAGGCCACCTTTTAAAACAAATTTAAGTCATTAATACTAGGCCAGGGGGGTCAATAAGAAATTATAACATTAATGACTTAGAATAAATCATTTTACCCAAAATGAGCTTCAAAATGCTGAAGGCCAAATATGCTCCAAACTGCTCTGCCCAAAATGGAAACTGAGCTGACTACTGATGCTACTGCCCAAGATGGCATTGCCAGAAATAGAATTTACTAAAAATAGTAAATTTACAAAAGTTGCCCTATGACTTTGTATGTCATATCACTGCAAAGCTCTCTGAAAACCCAGAAAGAATCTGCAATCCTCATTCATACAAACCTTCTTCAAAACCCCTATAAAATAGGAAACCCTAATTTCACCTCTAACGAGCCTACGGGCTTCCGGGAATAGGCTATTAGGCAACGAAAAGCGAAAGGCAAAAATGGGGACATTACAAAGGAGAGTCCAATAATGCGGTGGGATGTAGAGCCAGAGGAGCCAACACATATTGATAAGGATGCTATATAGATAGGGTTGGTTGGTATTAGTATGGAGGAGCTTGACAATGTTAAGTCTGAGTCCAACAATTCTAGTGATGAGGAGTTTGGGGATGATTAGAGGCCTCATTTCACTCCATTTTGTTAGTTTGAACATTTGTTATCATCATTGTACTCGTTGTGATCATCATTATGAAATCTTGAATATAAGTAAATAAGGCTGCCATATCAAACTCCTTATGTGTTTGATGTAGGAAGAAGAATTCATACAGCACGTATTCCAGAAATGTTAATCCACCAAAACCTTTTGGCTGTAGCCACAGACAAAGACACCTAATTATTCATTATCCTTCTATTATTCATCACCCCTCTATCTTAGAGAGACCCCGTTTTAGGAAAAACTTGGATGTTTAGATATATCTGCAAAGAGTTGTGATATACGGTAAGGCTGATTCTCATAGACATTTTGAAGATGAGATGTACAGCCACTTTTCATGAAACTTAATCTCCTCTCCATTAAAGACACTGAATATTTTTGAAGGGTATACAGTTACGAATATTAAACATCAAATTAATGATTTCTGCAAAACTGTAGATTATCTTTGCCTATTCGGAAAAAGGGCATACAATAGAGCTATTTACTCTATACTTACTTTGGAAGACAAGATTCATGGCTACTTTTGATGAAAATAATACTTCCCATTTATGATTTAAGCCATCTGAACAATTTTAATGTTAGTTCTGATATGCATGTTAAACACAAAACTAATGATATGTGAAAGGATGTAAACTCTTTGCTATATGAAGCCAAAGCCCAAATGCTTACTTCTCTAGCTTTCATAGGACAAGATCTTCTGTGGATCTTCTGTGTTATTTTAATGCTCAGACAAAGTAAAATTCATGCTTCTTGGTGTAATAGCAGATGGATTGTGCAGTAGAAAACTCAGTTGTGCTTCAAATCAGAAATTATTGAGAAACTCGAGAAAAAATGAACCAAACATTTTCCAATTCTTATAAATCCAATCTGGCCTGTATAAAACAGAGTGAAAAATGAAGTAAAATGAGGAAAGAAAAATCAAAAGGATTTCACTAATCAACTAGAAACTTTCTTCTTGAAATAAAAGGGAGCAGCTATGAGAGTCTAAAACTACACAGCTCATATGATACTCACCAATGTTCGCAGAAGTTTATGAGGCATATCTGATGAAATTTCTAATGCTGTTTCAATTGATGTAGAGGGAGTTGCAAGAACTGGAAGCTTGCAGTGAGAATTTTGGTCCTGAGTTAAAAGGGCAAAAGCAGAATCAGAGGCGAATCAATAAGAAGCAAAAATCAAGGGAATGGTTCAAGTTTCAACAATATAAAAAACATCTACCAAGACACTTGGGATCTGTGATTAATATCATATATTTGTACAAGAAATTCAAATACAAAGGGAAGTCGAAAAAGAATCTTCAATTTTTCATAAGAAAGTTACATATAAAGAACTGGAGAATCTATCAACCCAGAATTACCATTAGTGAAATACAACTCTGCAATAAAAAAAATAACAGTAAAACTTCAATAGGTGCAAATCGAATAGCATGCAGGAATTAGGAATCCTGTTACATTTGATGGAAAAATGATAGCCAAATCAGGTTTGTAACTTGCTGATGGTTTCATTATAAACAATCCAACAGAAGTGACCTCACTACTTATCCAGATTAATTAAATGGGGAAACAAAAATGCATGTGCTTTTAGAAAGCAGCTTTAAAATGGATAGGCATAAGAAAATAGTCATGGCAGTGCAGGCTTGAACTATAGTCATTTACATTTTACTTTATTTTCCATCAACTATTTTATAAAAATCAGAAAGATATCAAGATTATGTGTAGAAGAGGATACACAACCTGAAAATATTACAGCAAAAGGTAACTAAAGAAATAACAAGACACTACCTGACAAGATTGCAGAAAGCTATCTTCAGGTATTGCACCAAAGCATGCAATCCTTCTATCCTCAAATAGGTTCTGTAAAGAATTGTTATTTTTAGTTAGCCCTGGTACATTGTACGCCAGGGCTCCCATGACATCAACATGGTTATGTTTAAAAGCCAGCTCATTGACTTTGATATTATCAAGTAATCTTTGTTTCCAATCAGATTTTTCCAATTCAACACTTCCATCACCGAGCTTGAAGGACCTTTTAGCATTTGCAACCAGTAGTGAAGCAGTATTCAATGTATATGCAATATCTACATTCAGATTTAGAGCACCATCTTCAGAACCTTTTAAGTTCGTCCCTTCCAGTACAACAAAGTCATGATTATCTCTGAAAGCCATGTATGCTGCAATATGAATTACAAAATTATCAGCAATGTAACACTGAATTTTGTATCTAATGTCAACTTACACTAGAAACTAAATCACAAACAATCAACAGCCTGAGTCCTGTTAAATATTTAATCAATCTTTCTTTTATAGATTTATAACTACCATATAGAGCAACTGGTCTTCAAAAAATGCAGTACTGTTACAGTCCATGTTCAATAGATAGCAGAAACCACTGGCAATGTAGATTGCAATGAAGAATTTCCCAACAATGAACAAACTATAACAATAAGGTAAAACCTTCAAAAATAAGTGCAATAGCATAGCTCAAGCATACTATCAGCACTTTTCTTACCACAAATACATCTAAGGATTGCCCAAAGAACACAACCATAATCCAAACAGTATTCCACTACATAAAATACAATTATAAGTCTGAAATTTCTCATCAATACAAAACATAGAATGGCAAGATAAATTTGTAAATTTGTAACTTACAAATATTTCACCTGAAAAAAAATCCTAGATCTAGCCTTCCAGCCAAAGATTATGAAGACTAGGATGCACCATAATCTACTACAGTAGAATATTTAAAACTATCCAACACTGCGCCATATTCAATTTGAATATGTGAGTCCAATGCACCACCATGAGAAGCCTCAGAATGAGCGTAACACCATTAAGGAAATTCAAGGTGTCTAATATACCAACAAAAATCACCATGACAATGGTGACATATGATTGAAAAATGTACTTTGATGGATTCCCAGTGATTACATGAAACTTTGACACCAAAGCAATGTCTTGGGACAAAACTGAAAATAGTAAACTTGTGTTCATGATTTTATTCTCAAATCCTAGTTTCAATTCAATCCTATGTCAATCTAGGGTGTAAACTTGTGAAAGACATAGCGGCTGTTTGCTCAAGGGCTAAAGGTAGTAATTTGAATACAATGAAATGCAGCTTTAGCTTAACAAATAAATTGTGAAAACTAAAATCCTATCGTATCACTTGTCTTAAATCTGCTACAGGAAGAATTCTGCTACAAAAACAGTCTGCTACAGAAACAAAAACAGTATGCTACAAGAAAAGCTAATGTTAGTTACTTCAAACAAATGGTCATAAAAATGCTCACAGATTATTCTATATATAATTATACACATAATATGACACACAAAACAGGAAATGATCACCAAGCTTCCCAAAGAGTGGGCCCTCCTCTCAGTCTGTTGGGTGATTAAATGATTTTCTGCGAACTTCTTTTAGATCCAAACAGATATATTATATTATACTTGAGTATAATCATACATAATCCCTATATCATTTGCGTTGTAGCTTATATAGCTTGCAGCTTGTAACTACAAAAGTATATGAATAGTTATTTTGGCCTTCAGCCACATAGGACCAAGATATAACCACAGAAAACCATTCTTGGCCTATGGTCATAATAACGAACCAAAAGCCTTAACAAAAAAAACACTTGCTGAATTTTTTGCAAATCGGATTGCAAGCTAAGTGGGCTTAACCTTGGGGAAAAACTCTATGGTTAAGTGCGCTTCAGTTGGAGTAATACTAGGATGGGTGACCTCCCGGGAAGGCCTAGTGCTTCACCTCTGTGATGTCCCCTCAATTTTAAGGCTCACTTAATAATAAATTTAATTAATTAATTAAACATTTAATTTGCCTTTATTTATTTCAAAAAGTTTAAAAGACATTTTAATTATTTAATTAATTAATAAATAAATGGCTTTATAAAATATTATATAGTCAATAAAATAATAATTCGATTTTCAAAAGAAACTAAAAGTTGATGAACAAATTTGTTGTGCCTATAGCACACACGCCCCGTTCGGAACGGAGACCCTCTCTCTTCGCCTTCGCCAAGTCGTTTTTTCCCTTGCCTCATTTTGCATGCCCCTATTTTTCAGCATCAAGATGGTCAAGGACCCTAAGAGTTATCATCTTCAGTTGACCAAATTCACCACCCAAGAAAATTCTAAGTCCTGGGCCTTCGCGAAGTTCCCTTGGCAATTTTCCTTTTGCTTTCAAAAGTTGGCGTCCTCCGCCCCTTGTGGGTCCACCCATGCAGGTTTCCGTCTGAGGGTTTTCGCCGACGGCCGACCTAGGACGTCTGCCTGCATTGCGGGTCCCGCGTCCTCCACAGCCACCCCTCTTTGCCAACCTTCGAACGACAATCACCTAGGTTTCGTTCGCACGGTGTGTTCCAACCTTCCCACCATCGGCACTTTTGAAAACCGTGCCAGCTACCTCAACTGTCACCATACCTAGAATAAATGTGGGTCATTAATGCTGAATTTCTTATAAATAGGAGGGAAAACCTCTCATTTTCACCAACACAAGTAAGAAGTTTGTTAGAGCTCCAGCCTGTCACCGCCACCCTTGCGCCCGCACTACCTCCTGGACGTTTCAAAGGTGACATTCATCGATTTCTTCGCAAGTTCTAGGTATGTTTGTCACCGCCAAGCCCGAGAATATTGTTTGAGTTAAGTCTTCAAAATGCCTAAAATCTTAAAGGAAACCCACGAAGACAAAACCTTGAAAGTGATCAAATTCAGCCCCTTAGGACCCTGCGGAACTTCGACTCTTGATCGTCGTTCTTCACCAGGGCATTCATGCCCTTGCGGCCCACGAACCCCTCCTCACCGCTATTTAACGTTTTAAATCTTTAAGTATGAAACTCAGGGCCTTCGCCCTTGGCAGGTCCACATATGCGGGTGGACGCCGCCCCTCCGCCATTTCCGAACGGCTATCTGATACCGGCACTCCACCTTGTGGATCTCGCCAAGGTTGTGTCTGCTTAAAACACTGAAGTCTTTCGTTGCAGGTCATTTCCCGCGGACTTCCATCTGCCCCTCGCCGCCGTTGTTAAATGATTAACCTCAAGTGGCGAAGCCTTCGCTTCCTCCCACGTCGCGGATTCCACAGTCATTCCTGTCGTCTGATCCATACAAACCATAATGCTAAGTCTCCAACCCTTGAAAATTGACCTTTGCAGGCTACTGTGTGCGGACCACCCTATCGTCTTCACCATTCTTGAAACTGCCACGAAGGTCCGACCTTTCGCGCTGCAGGTCCCGACCTCTTCGTCTCCCTTGGGCATTGATGCAAGAAAATGACTAATTCTTGGCGCATTGCGGGCATTTCCCTGCAGACCCCCGTGTGCGGACCGTCGTCCCCTGATCAAAGTTTGCTAAACGGCCATGCCTCACCGTCCTTTCGCGTGGCGAAGCCCGAGCCTTCCTCTGTCGTCCGAGTCCCTACGAATGAAATGAGCAATGCCGAACTCCTTTGCAAGCTTGACGGTGCGGATTGACATGTGCGGGTCGCCGTCCTCCAAATGGCTCTCCTAGCGACCTTTCGCGGCTCCCCGCCTGCAATCTTCCAGACAACTAAACCTTAAGGAGATGACACGAACCGCCTAAGCTATCTGCGAGCCCCACATGGGGGAATTTTGTCTGTGGGTTTCCGCCTCCTGGTCCTCGTTTCTCAACGGTGGAGCTGAAAGGGGCCTTGATATTCTCTGCCTCCGCATACCTTGAACCCACATGAACCAAGCAACTAACTGAATATCTCCAAAGGGTTCCAAATTGATTTACGCACGTGTTAAATGCCTTCAGGTGTCGACTAATGGGTAAACCTCAAACACAAAACTTTGGGTGCGGGTGGCCGCCTGCAAGCCGCCATGCCCCCAACGCCGTCCTATTTTATGTCACCTCAAACGGTGCCAACCTAGGGAAACTCGCATCCCTAGGCCCCCATTCCCTTAATTGATCCAAATGAGCGTTAAACGATGAGTTTTAATAGATTTTATGAACTTTAAAAGATATATTGATGGATCTAACCCCTGTTTTGTAGGATTTAGCTAACGCTTCCTAATTCTTTATAAATGTGTTTACGCTTTACTATAATCTTTGTGCAAGATTTATAGAATCTGTTGTGCAACCATCAAGAGCGTCTACAAAGAGAGAGAAAGGAAAGAAGCTTGCTAAAGCACCAAGGGGAAAAGAAGACAAAGACCAGATGAAGTACCAATTCCATGGGGTGGAAGTCACTCCCAAGGTCGCCTCTAATTGGGGCACCATATATGATACCAACCTTGGGCATGTGAACATGGAGGAGTTCAGACAGAGGATGACAGTCAGCCCAAGAACGGAAAACACCTTGAAAATCAAAAAGAGTGGCCTCGCCAAGGCGGTTGGCTTCCCTCCTGCGCTTGTTGCTCCGGAGTTGGTAATGGTGTGCAGGGAGTGCCTTCACAATAACAGGAAAATAATAGATTGTGATGGCAGAGTATTGGTAGATTTATCTGTTAGGTCTATTGGCCAGGCCTTCCACATCCCGACATTTGACAAAATGGAAGAAACAGGGAAGGAAGTTGCCAAAAGCATGTGGAAAGTAGATCCCCTGGCGTGCAAAAAGTTGATCAACCAACATTGGTTGAAAGATAAGAGGGGCAGTGCAACCAAAGTACCGCAAGAGCTTTTTAGAAGCGATTTTCACGAGGAGTACCATGACTTGGTTACTTTGCTCAGCAAGGTAATGGGCCTCCCTACTACTGCCTACTTCTAGGAATGGATGTTCTATTTCATAGAGGAGATCATTCGGGGCAAAATCAAGTTTCACTAGGCAAAGATTATCAACGATAACATTCATAGCCAGTTGATGGTCGTGAAAAAGACATCCCGATTCTACATGACCTCCTACCTGGTGTACATGCTTGTCGAAACCTTCCCCTACAAAGGCCTTATTGTCGCACACAACCCGGATCCAAGAAGAGATCTCAAGGTATATGACAGATACCCTCAGTTACAGTACACAAATTTCAAGAAAGCTTATAGGAGGGTGAATGATGCATTCATTGGACATATCATCAGACTTCTCGGGGGAGACTTTGAAAGGAGAGTCTCACATAGCGCCAGGGCATTCGTCCAGAGGTTCGGGTACCTATTCATCCAATTCTTGAAATTCACATCCATTAGAGCAAAGGGCTTCTCTAATAAGCCTTACAAGTTGTTGCGCTACCCCAACGACCGAATGATTCTACTAGAAATCACTAGACAACTACAAAACGCTCATGCTTTGTTGAGCGATAAGCACAGGGCGGCAATTCCATATCCCCTCACTTTTGGACAAGGAATGTATTCCTGTCTCGCCGCCCAATGTGCAGACTACTCAAAAAAGGAGATAGTGGAGTACAATCTGGAGCTCCACACAGCTAGACCGAGGATTGACCCATATGGTGAGCTGAAGAAACAAGTGAGAAAGCAATATGCTCATCGGCCGCATCTAGAGGACTTTTGGGCCAATTGTCAAGATGACAAAAAAGTAAGGATGAGACGCTATATGCGGATGACAGTCCATTTCATAAAATCAATCAATCTGTTCCCTGTACCTGACCAAGTCGTGGAGGAGGAGGACACCATTCTGGATCCGAGATTTGATGTCGTGGCCCACTTGCCACTACCGCTGATAGACTGGAATGAGGGGCAGGTCAATGACCTCAATGCAATATCGCAGCCAGTTGTAGACAAAACCAAGCAATGGGTGGATGCCCAAGTTGCTTAGCTCAAGGTGCAAGGCGCAGTTCTAACCTATGGCAAGCTTGAAGATGAGCTCGAAAGAGAAACTAACAATGGAGCTACAGCCAACTCCACAAAAGAAGCACCAAAATCCCCTCCAGCCACAAGATCAAGGAAGAGGAAGGATGTGCCCGAGCACCATCCTAAGCACAAGGTATACTCACATAAAGCCACAAAAGGAGAACCCTCCAAGAAAGAAAAGAAGACGGAGGGGTTTGCAACTGAAATGCCAACCATTGAGGAAAACCCTCAACATAAGGGAGAAGAAGAAGAAAAGGTTGAAGAGCACAAAGATATACTGAGAGGGGGGGTCAATCAGTATATCAACAAACATTTACCCTCTCATCTTTTAAACTTCAACACAACATCAACTATGCAATAAGACACAATATGATCAAGTTGACATCAACAATTGCATTTTATGTTTTTATATGAAATTACAAAGAGTGTAGGCACCAGCCTACTTGAATCACCAATTTGTAGTTTAGCAGGCACCAACCTACAAGGAGCACCAACCCCCACTTGCCAAGCACCAACTCAGCAAAGATAGTAACTGGAAGAATAATGTTCCACCTTCAATGTTGCTTCTTCAACGGATGATGAACAATTAAGACCTTCTCTTCAATACCACTCTTCTTGAACTTATCTTCCTTGACTGATCTCCAAATATCTTCTTCACAACTTTCCCTTTTCACATTAATGATTTTCTTCATGATGATATCATTTTACTACTTTACCAAATCTGCATTATACTCTTCTTCTCAAATCTTCATTTATTCTCATTCACCAATCAGCTTTCAAATAATGCAATGTATGCTTCAAATTTGTCTTATGAATGTTACAAATTCTGCTCCAATAATGTGCTTCAAAGCTGCTTCAAGACTACTACATTGTCTTGCCTTCCTTTTAGACTTTTCAATTTGCCCCACATCTGAATATAGATCTGCAGTAAAATCCTTCAAGATCTGCAATAGTTTGTCAATTATATGTGCTCATAAGTCTGCACCAATCTTCATACTTTTGGGCTGCTAGTGTAACGACCCGACCCTTTGGTAAAATAAAAATTTCCAAATTTACATGAAAGGAGTAAATAAACGTGCTAACAAGTAATTGCAATATAATTTTTATTTCCTTTATTGATAATATATGAACATGATATCATATTAAAATTACAATAAAGATTTCATTTCATTACAATAACTTCACAAGTACAAGTAACGAGAAAAAATACTTAACTATCATAGCTCCAATGAGCTTTAGAACAAATAGTAGTAAGAAGGTCCAAGAATCCGTCCTTTCAAATCTTGATGCGCCAGTAGCCTTCGAATGAGGGGAAGCATCACTCGGGCACTTTTCCGCCAACCACGGACTTATAATGTGGTCCCCCACACATCTATCATTCGATAGACATCCCTCCCTTCAACGAAGAGATTGATTGCGTAACCGATACTATAAACCAACTGAGCGTAGTGTTGTGTCCTACACAACTAGAACCTTGCTATTTCACAATCTCAAACTAGTATAAAGATCACGATGAACTGACAGTGTAGTCTCAAACATCACACAGTCTAAGTGGATGTCGTACATTTCACTACTTTGATCAAAGAGTTCTCATTCAATACTTTGAATGAAGTCATCTATCATATACACTACTCAAGGCCGATTTCACTTAGGGCTATCTTACACTACGCATAGATTTTGTCATTCACTAGATAATCTGTATCCCAGACTTCCTACAACATACTAATCTACTAGAAATGAATCAGCATAATCAAGTAATTCACATAATCCCTCCTATACTGGAAATCTTTATCCTAGGAGTAACTCTAGCTTATCTCAATTAACCTAATAACTCAAGCTGGTAATTTACTTGACTCTTGTCCTCATCTTGGTCCTAGTATATAGCTACTGTTACAAAAAATACTCTCCTTATATGGAGATCATACAATTAATGCAAACACAACAAGTATGCATCATCTAACTTTTCAAAACAAATAAATACTCTTCTCAATAATTATGCATCTTCTATGACATATTTACTATATGCAAGCTATTGTATAAACTATTGAAAACACCCTTTTCCAACATACAACAGTAGTTTAATAAAACAAACTTCTATCTAAACACAGACATTGAACATAACTCCAGAATAATTCAAAGATTTATAGATGAGATGTATGGAAGAATAATAACCCATACATGGTTTAAGCTTTTCTCCAACGTTGATGGATTGATCAGTACTTGCAGCACTTCTAGACTATCAGCAAATCTTTCAAATAAACTTTGTTTCTCTCTCAGAAATTGAACACTCTATAATTGATATACAGCTGGTAATTGATTTCAGCCTCTCAATTATAAACTCATAAATTATAATGATTTTGCTCTCAGAAAATGGTAAAATACTCTTGCTAGAATGAATGCACAGAGCTGGATAATTCGTGTGAGTGAGAACAAAAAGATGATACTAAAAATATGAATTGCAATGGAATAATGAATCCACAAGAATGACGGCTATATATAGAGCCCTCTTGCTCAACGTATTCCACTTAAAATGGCATGTTAAATGACAGGTTTTCTCTTTGAATAATTCAAATGATAAGTGGCGGATTATGAACCCCATACTCAGCATTTTTGGAGGTGAATCGACCTCCATACTAATAGCAATTAGAGAAAGTTTCAAACTTGCACATGTTCAAATGAGGAAGAATTGACACCTACAGCTAATGGCGCCACAGAGACAAATTTTCATAAATCTGGAAAAGATCAATGTTAATGGCAAAGCACCTCATCACTTCTCATACTACGTTGGCCATTTCATAGTTGGTTTTAAAATATTCAACCCAAGAGAATTGCTCCTCCCAGGTGCACGAGTTTCCAACGCCATGAACATTTTCACGGGAATGTTTAAACAATAGTTCCATCAAATATTTCGACCCTTCCTGAAGTTCAATGTATTAAATATTTGCCATCACTTTATTGATTTATCATTTAGCTAAAGTCAAAACATTCGATTCATTCCAAATCACAAGTGAAGAGTATAATCGGCTAAACATAATAAGCCCAATTTTTCTTTGTTAAAAGAATTTCATTTAATTTTCTGGAAATAAATCGATTTCCAAGGTTGAAGAAATTAAATAGGAATTAAGTCATTTTCGTAGTAAAAGAAATTAATAAAACATTAATGGAAATAATTTGATTTTCCAAATGTGAGATGATAATTAAATCAAATATTTGAATTCCATTAAATTTTAACTATTAAATCACTTAATGGAAATAATTTGATTTCCAACTATGAGAATTTAATATTAAAAATATATATTATATTATATACATATACTTAATATAATAAATAATATACATATATATGTTTATTTAAATTGCTTCAAACAATAAATATGTGTGTATTACTTTACTATAAAACAAATCAAGGGACAATTCAAATTCGAAAAGATGTGTTTAAGAAGTGAAGGTTTTATTGATCTTCTCAAAAGTTGGTGGTTGGAAGCCTGGAACCGATAAACATTCAAGGCTCTAAAATGTTTTTATTTCATAAGAAGCTTAATCAAATAAAGGAACACCTAAAAGCGTGGAATAAAACAATTTTCAAAAACATTTTTGAAGAAAAGCTCAAACTGGAGTAAGCAATGGCAGAATTGAGCGAGAAGATTATTAGGCAGACGATGACAATGGAAGAATTTGAAGAGGAGAAGGCTCTTATGACTGAATACAATGAAGTTTTAGCCAGCGAGGAAATCTATTGGCGTTCCAAATCAAGAGATATTTGGCTACATGAAGGTGACTTGAATACCAAGTTTTTCCATAATTCAACAAGAATAAAGCGGAGCTGGAATGGAATTGTACAGATAAAAGACAAGCAGGGGCAAACGCATAGTGAAGAGGAGGATATTCAAAAGGCAGGGGTGGAATTCTTCAAGCACCTCCTGGGGGAGAATGATGAAGCCGAAAGGAGGGTATTCCACATTCTGGAAACAGTCGGAACAAAAGTAAACGCCGAAATGAATGCAATGCTGACAAAGAAAGTCTCCATGGAGGAAATTAAGGCAGCAACTTTCTAGTTGCAGCCAGAAAAAGCACCAAGGCCCGACGACTTTAATGCCCTTTTTTACCAAGTTTGTTGGGATTTTATCAGTAGGGATCTGTTTGGCGTAGTGGAGGAATCGAGGAGTAAGTCAAGTATGCTAAAGGATTTAAACAATACCAACATCACCTTGATACCAAAGAAGGAGGTCTGCGAATCATTCACCGATTTCAAGCCAATTTCATTATGCAATACGATTTATAAAATTGTCTCGAAGGTAATGGCTAACAAGCTAAAATTAGTGTTGCTAAGCATAATTTCCCAAGAGCAAAGTGGTTTTATTCCTGGAAGAAATATCATGGATGGGGTAATAATGTCGCATGAACTCCCTAAAGAAATCATCAAAGAACGGCATGATGGTTAAGCTCAATATGAGCAAGGCATATGACAAAGTGCAATGGCGTTTCCTACTCAAGGTGAAAGAGAGGCTTGGATTCGACGTGAAGTGGTTAAACTAGGTGTTTGCTTGTATATCCACACCAAGATATTTTGTAATCATCAATGGGGCTCCCTGTGGATTTTTCAACAGTGCCAGAGGGTTACGTCAAGGCGACCCTCTATCACCGTTTTTATATGTGTTGATGTCAGAGGCTCTAAGCTGCTATATAAACAATCAACATAGATCTGGATGGTGGAAAGGCATTGAAGTCTCATCGGCTGTGGCACCGATTACACACCAATTATTCGCAAACGACACCACCCTCTTTGGGTGTGCTTCCCTGGGGGAAGCCAATAAAGGAGGCAGTATCGAGGTGGGAAGTGGAAGCAAGGCAGAGCATTAACAAAGCAAAATCAGCAATTTTTTTCTTCAATACAAGCAATAGTGATCAGCACAGGATTGCACAGTTGTTGGGTTTCAATTTGGGTTTGCTCCCGGCGAAATACTTGGGAATACCGCTCTATATTGGGCAAACCAAATCTTCATTAGATACCATTAGGAAATGCAAGTCAAAAAACAGAAAATTGGAGGGGTCGGTGGTTAACCCTGGCAGGCAGGCTGACAATGCTGAAAGCAGTGGTTGCTGCGATTCCAATTTACATGCTTTCCTGTCTGCAGGTAACGAAAAAAGTGGCTAGTCGCTTAAAAGGTATCCAACACAAGCTCCTCTAGAATGGGGCCCATGAGAAGAAGAAGATTCCAGGGTTGGGAAACGACAATGAAACCAAAAGCCAATGGAGGCGTTGGTATTAGAGACCTAGAGATGCAAAATTTGGCATTGGGGGCCAAATTTGTGTGGAAAATGTACAAGTGCCTTGATGCCACATGGTGCAAATTACTAAAGGCAAAGTATTTGGACACTCAAGAAATCGTGAGGGTGTTGACAATCGCCAATCCCCAAAAGGGATCAACCTTTTGGAACTTTTTGTTGAATTGCAGGCCAATCATCACTAAGCATATCACTTGGTCAGTGCAAGATGGTAGTAGGGTGTCTTTTTGGCATGATTCGTGGAATGCATATGTGCCCTTGGACAAATTACCGGGCATGGAGCACTCAATTGAACTTTCAAAACTATGCTATGGGTGGTCTTTGCAGGGGTATGTGAACTGCTGGACAGATAAGGGAAGAATTGAGTATGAATGGAAAGATTTTACTTTCTTAAGGCCGAACCAAAGAACAAAACTTGTGACTGAACTTGGTAGAAGAAGGATCCTTTTCACAGGGAAACCAGACACTATCAAGTGGTGTGCGGCCAATACAGGGGAGTACTTGGCTAAGCTTGGTTATGAGTTACAAAGCAATGTCGTCACCAATCAGGATTGGCCTGCTCAACTGTGTTGGGGTAAATTTGTGCTTCCAAATGCTGGGGCTTTTGCTTGGACTTCCTTGTATGAGAAGATCCTAATAGGAGAAAGGCTCCAAAGGATTGGCATTCAGGGCCCACATAGATGTGTACTTTGCAAGTGCAATTTGGAAACAACCTCCCATTTATTTCTCCAGTGTGAGTTGGCACAGACGTGTTGGAAATATTTCTGCTCCAAGCTAGGGTGGAGTGGACCTCTTCAGAATTCACTCCTAGCAGTCTTCCAAGCTTGGCCAATGCCATACAAAGGATCAGCTATGGCAGGGTTGTGGATGGAAATACCCTCCATGGTAATCTGGCACCTGTGGAAGGAAAGGAATGCACAGATCTTTAAAGAAAATCAAACTACCCTAGAATGTATCTTGTTCAAAATCAAAAGTGGAATTAGCGCGCACTTCAATGCTACAGCAAAAAACAAAAGATATAAATTTGTTGCGGCATGGGATCAAAGCATGGTCAGAAAGTGGTCGTTAATTGTATCGCCCAAAGGTCATCTGCTCCACAATAAAAGGTTGAGGGGGCAACCAAAATGGGTCCTCCCACCCAAAGGCAAGCTGAATCTGAATTTTGACAAGGCCTCGTGGGGCAACCCGGGCCCGTCGAGGACTGGTTTTGTTCTCAAAAACGAGGAAGGGGCTCTCATTTGTGCTTTCTCAAAACGGCTTCCACCAGGGACCAACAATGAGGCTGAATTCACAGCATTGCTTGAAGGACTGAATTACTATGTCAATAATCAAAAGCGGGATATTGATATTGAAGGAGACTCTCAGTTGGTTATAAGGGCAATAGCAACAAGAGCTACCCCAAATTGGAGATTAAGCATTTGGGTCACTCAAATCATTGTTGTTCTAGACCAAATAGGGGACTACAAAATTTCTCATGTTTTTAGGGAGGCAAATGGGGTTGCTGATCTGCTTTCAAAAGCAAGCGTGGACCAAAAAGTTGAAAACGTGTTTTCAAACCACCCCAGTTGTTGGAAGGGGTTGGACATTGCTCTGGCTAAGGATCGTGGGTGAGAAAAGAATTCTCAACAAACACGGGCATGCTCAAGGCAGATGCGCATGTTGTTCCGCAGGATGACTAACCTCGGTGTAGGTGTCAAATATACAGCATGGCCTAAAACATGTCTTTCTAGTCTACAATATGCACTATTTGGATGGTAAGGTCGAGTTGTATTGCTCTAGATTGATGTACTTTGTTTCTCGATATAATAGAGGTATGCTACCCACTATGGTAGCAATTTGACTATAATATATATATATATATATATATATATATAATATTAATATATATTCCATTATAAACATATCGTAAGCCAGTCAACATATCCGATATGTACATATATTTGTATATGTAAAATTGTTAGGCAATAATAATATAATATTATTAATATCCACATATAATAAGTTGTGTACATATATACATGTTTATATGTCTGTATATATTCATCTATGTGCACGTATATGTATGTATACCATATCGATGCATCCGTATGGCATATCCATTAGCCAACTTACGCTTGTATCGATATGTATATACCTATGGATACGTGTATATATTATACACATGTATATATGTTCACTTTTGATTACTTACATCCATTCACGTTACCATCATAATGATCGTAATAACACAGACAAATAAAAAGATAAAAATCACTCATAAGGCGTAAAGAAGTAAGCAAGACTCCTATTGCAATCGTAAAAGCTATGGATGACTTACCTAAAACCCACACAAACTGACTCAGTTCACTCAATCTAGGGTGTGTATGCTCAGATAGTTCACATTACTGGTTAACCAACCAAGCTCCTCTCCCGAGTGATACTTCCCCTCCCCCTGGAGATTAAGCATTTTCCAGCAACCACTAGCACATACCTTAGCAGTTCTTTGTTCACAACAATAAGCATCATATATATAAACATCTTTAAAGTTAGAATAACTATGCTTCAATAACCATCTATTCATATATGCAATATTTTACCATGAATAACATCATCAAATGAAACAACGTCAAATGAGATAACACACATATTGATAACAATGTACAAGCATCTCCAGATTTCACATTACATTCATATTTACCTTGTATAGTAGTAGTAAAAAGTAACTTCACAATTTGGGATGTAATAGCTAGTGTGTACTTGATGTATCCCTTTTTCACTCTCACACACTCTCATATATTCATCATATATGTTTGCATTTATCATTCATACATGGGCTTTTATATTTGCACATATTCCTCTTTTATGTTTGCATGGATTTCTTCTCAAATCATCTTGTGCCTGGATGATACGACTTTTATTCCTCACTTGCACTCATCTTGTGTTTTGATGATATAACATTTATTTCACACACAACACTTCTTCACATATCATGACTTTATTAAATATCTTTATGCCTATGTGAGAAAGATATGACTTTTGAGAAAGAGGTGATTCTTCAAAATGAGGCGTCCCTTCTTAATAACTCACACCACTCCATATAATCACTGCTTTTTAATAAATCTGACTTTTGTCTTCTCTTTAATTTGTCCTTTATGAAATTTTATCTTATTCAAAATCACACCTTTTCATTTTTGGCTTTTTGTGACTTTTCTGATTTTTGTCTTTTTTTTATTTTTGGCTTTTTGTGACTTTTTGTCTTTTCTTAAAAAGATGAATCGTTGCTTCTTCAAACTCTTCCACTACTTTTTATTTGTCCTACTTTGTCTTATATGATTTTTGTTTTATTCATTTTGTCTCTTTCTTAGTTTTGTTTTATCTGACTTTGCATTATTTATTAGAATCACATACTTTGTAATTGATGACTTTGACCATTATTAATTCTTGTTTTTGATAGAATCGTATTGTTCAAAACAGTTGCTTCTCATCATTGATAAGCTGTGTTATGTTCAGTGATTACTTCTCTTTCAGATTTAAAGAGACTCATCTGATGTTGCTTCTTCTTTCAGATTCAATGAATCTGATCCAGAAATACATTCTCATATCTGATTGATCTGAAATATCTTCTTCCATTTGGATCTGGATACTTATACTGTTCATACTTTCTTTTATATCTGTTTGTACAAGCATTGAATGTTCTCTATATATCTTCATTTGTCCGGTTGCTCCATATTTCATATCTTCATTTGTATGCCTTTGAATGCTTCTCTGATATTATCACTTTCTCTTGTGTTATCATTAACAAGCTGATTGGCAATTTGTGATGGTGCAATCATTAAGGTTTAAGTCTATACCTGGTTGATGGAATAGACTCTCAAATGATCCAAAGCTTGCTCATATGTATATATGTTTTAGGGAATAGACTTTCTTCTCTTTGTTTTCTCCTCTTCCATGAGTTTGCTACAATTGACTCCAGCAATTTGCTCATTAACCCCCTTTGACATCAATGACAATATTGCCAACAAAGGTTGAAAAGCCGCACTCACCACCGGCCTCCTCCGCTCCTGCCACTACCATTGTCGTTGCTGCCACTCCACCACCTCTCGCTTCACAGGCATTGCCTGTTTCATCTCCGTCTAATGTGGACATCTCAATCCACCTCTCCTCCACCCCACCAACGGCACCCATGGTGGTGCTTGATTCTTCCTCTGCCACGACTTCCCCGCCATCGACTTCCTCACTGCCTCCTCCACTTCCCATCCTTTTTGCTCCGATGCCAACAACTGTTATTACTATGCCCCAACTCACCTTGTCAAAAGCCTTTGCAAAATACATGCAAGGTGTACCTTCCGAAATTTCGAGGATGATCATGAACCCCACCATTCAAGCTCTAATGGCTCAAATTGCTGCTGGTTTGCCTGTTCCTCCGCCTCCAATAGAGCCACCAAAGACGGAGGCCATGACGAGAATATCAGAAGAAATGGAGAAACGTCAAAGGGAAGCTGGCAAGAGCATAATGGAAGAACCCGAAGACCCTTACTTTGAACATCCAAAGGGCGAGCTCACGATTAATTTGGACAAAGTAGTGACAAATGAAGAAGAGTCACAATCTTCGGAGGAGGATGCCAAAGCTCTAAGCGCAAAGTACATAATTGAGACCTCAGATCAGGAACTAGAAGAGGGGTTGTCCCAACAGCTCGAAGATATAGGTGAAGAGGTTGAACCAGAGAGTCCTGTTGTGACCTTTTTCACACATCGCCCCATTCAAATGGGGACCCCCCCTAAATTTTGCTCCATTCTGGGCTTTTGGCTTTGCGTCTCTCTCTCTCTCTAGTCCTTCTGTCTTTTCGGGGACGTCCCATCGTTTGACCTAGGTTAAAATATTGATTAAGTCTGTGAAATTAAGGTTTTCTATCCTTCAGGCTTTTTAAGGTCAAACCAGGTTATCAAATTGGAATTTGAGCTTAGTACTACGGTTACAAGGCATCCAGCAAAGTCCCACTGAATTTTCATTGAATTCTAACAACTTACTATTTATAGTAAGTACTCAATCGGGGACTGTTTCAGCAGGATTTTGGAATTCTGCCTATTCCACCACATCCAGGTTACTATCAGCTGCTTGCACGTAAATTTTAAGCAAGATCAGACAACCTGCTATTTTTGGCAGTTCAGGCTTCAAGAGCCATTTTCAGGGTTTGCACATGTGATTTTTCAATGCATGTCTGGAGATTACTTCTGGGTTTCTTGAAACCTTCGCAACGATATAACATGCAAACCGAGACGATCACTTTCAGAGTTCAGCCTTCGGAGGCTATTTTTAGGGTTTGCATGCAGAGTTCTCTAACGCATGTTCGGATATTCCTTCTGGGTTTTTCGAGAGCTTTGCAATAGTGTGACATGCAAGCGGAGAAGATCAAGTTTCGAGGACTTACTATTTTTAGCCAGTGCCCGCATGCAGACCAGTTTTCTGGGTTTTTCTGGGTTTCTTGAGATCCCACGAGCAATATGACATGCAAAATCATCCGGCAACGAATTGATCACTTCCTAGACACCTACTATAAATAGCAATTTCACTCCAGCCACCTGACACTTCAGTTCAGCATACAAAGCGACATGCAAAAGAAACAAAGTCAAACAGAGACCGTTCGGGATACATGCAAGTCAAATTGGGATTTCCACTTTTATAGGGGGTAGAATCCAGAAATTGGTAGAATGAAGTACCCCACCGACATCAGCAAACTTCAAGGCACCTGCTGGCAAAATTTGAACGAAATCGGAGAACTTACTATTTTTAGTAAGTCATTTCATGGCTATAAATAGCGGGTCTACACCAGAAGTAGGTGTGAACAGGGCACTTAAGTTATCAGGATCAGGCATAGCAATTTTCAAGTCAAACAAACTTACAAAAGTCAGGCAACTTTGGAACTTACTAGAAATAGCAGGTGGCTATAAGTGGCAGGTCAGAGCAAGGGACTGGCAGAAACAGGTTCACAAGGCAAAGAGGATCATATGGTGAAATTTTCAGGCAAAACGGAGCTGTAGAGGTCAAAAATCAAGGGACTTGCTAAAAATAGCCTGACTTGCCAAAAATAGACGGTGAAGACAAAGGCAGGCAGAGATATGAAAAAAAATTCTAAGCCTGGAAAATGAAAGTTGCCTAGTGAAAATGCACCCCAGTCAAGGTGATGAAGACTTAAAATATTCTAAGTACGGGGGAATCAAAGCTCATGTATGAAAATGCGCCCACCTCAGGATTGATAGCCTGAAAATATTCTAAGTATGAAATTGGAAGTCACACATGCCAAATGCGCCTTCACTTGAAAGTACCACCCTTAAAATGCGCCCAAGGGTAAGAATATCATTGGAAAATCTTCTAAGGCACAAAATGAAACTAGGCATGTGGAAATGCGCCCTCTAGTGAAAGTTCACCTTGGCAAATGCGCCCACCTTGATGGGTCCCTTAAAAACGTCTAAGGCATGAAGATGGAAGTTGACCCTATGAAATGCGCCCATGAAATAAAGGTGGACATGGCAATTTGCGCCCTCACATGAAACCTCACTATGCTAAATGCGCCCTCAAGGCAAGCAAGAAGACTTTGAAAATTGTCTAAGTCACAAAATAAAAGTATGAAGAGCTAAATGCGCCCTCAGGATGATGGAGTTTCCAAAATAAACTAAGGCCTTGGAAGGAAATAAAAGCATGCTAGTGAAAATGCGCCCTCATGTGAAAGCTCCTCCATCAAAATGCGCCCATCACAAGAAAGGGGTGCTAGGAAAATTTCTAAGGCATGAAACAAAACCTTGATACCCAATATGCGCCCATGATGAAATTGAAAATGAGTATATAGAAATGCGCCCAGCAAGGGTTGTAATTTAAGAAGAATGCCTAAGGCAAAAATGAAAGTAAGACCCCTTATATGCACCCAAGGAAGAAGAGGTTAGGTGAAAAAGCGGCTAAGTATGAAATTGAAAGCTCACCCTCTCTTTTGCGCCCACAAATGAAAGAAGAGGCACCCAAATGCGCCCTTGGAGAGTGTGTAGAAATTTCCTAAGGCATTAAATTAAAAGTTCAATGGGTAAAATGCGCCCACCTTAGGAAGGAAGTCTTCAAAATATTTCTAAGGCACAAAATGAAAGCCCATAGGTGAAAATGCGCCCTTACATGAAAGCTCTTATAGCCATATGCACCCACCTCCAAGAAGGAGAAAAAGTGAAAACGCCTAATGCAAGGAAATGAAAGCTGAAGGTATCAAATGCGCCCAAGGTTGCTGGAGACTTAAAACGTCTAAGGCATGAAATGTGAGTAGCATATGCCATTTGCGCCCAAGCTGGAAATGAAGTGGAGGTGTTAGAAACAAAAGCATGACACCTAAATGGCGCCCATCTCAAAGAGGCAAATATGCTAAGGCATGGGAATGAAAACGTGAAAATGAGAAATGAAAGTTCAACCTCTCATTTGCGCCATAGAGGAATGGAAGACTTTAAAATTTTCTAAGACACCAAAAATAAAAGCAAGCCATGAGAAATGCGCCCATCTCCAGCAACTGAATGCGCCCAAGCTGAAGTGATAAGAACATGGAAATTCAAAATCAAATGAGGAAGAAATACACCCAAGATAAGAGTGATTTTATTCCTAAGGCATAAAGGCAAATATTTCACTAAGGGAAATATGCCAAAGGAGAAAGTGTTAGAAATATTTTCTAAGTGAAACAAATTTCACTAAGGAAAAATGCCCCCTTCAATGAATTTTAATTCTTCAAAGACATTTAAATGAAGCGGGCAAAGTGATGAAATTTTATCCTGAAGGTGGAAACAATTGATGAATATTTTCCATGGGTCAAGTGGAAAATTAAGTGAACCCGTTTAAAATACACCCATGGATTGACGGAGTTAAAAAATTAATTTCCTAAGGGAAATTTTAATATTTTCAGAGGAAATTCGTTTTGCCTAGACTATTTTCCTAACGGAAATTAAATCTCAAAGGGTGAATTATTTCGAGCAGACAGATGGTTTTAAATCGCCCAGAGTTGAATATTTTAAAGAGAGAAAATTTAAAATGTCTTAAGGCAAATTTCATGAAATTGAGGATTTAAATGACAGACATTTTAACAGATTGGAAATAAATTTGCAACTCCCATGATTTTTTTAAATCGAATTTAATTAAACACTGCGAGCATTTCAAAATGGAATTTTCAATCAAGTCAAGTGATTTTCTCGCGAGTTGTTTAAATCACCAAGAGTTAACTGGCAGAATAGAGGAAAAATTCGAATTTTTACAAGGAAAGAATCCTCATTAATGGCAACTGCCATAATGACTGGCTGACGACTAGCCCACTACTGTGCCTGAATTAGAAGATGTCAAGTGAAGAGGTGGTGAATTAATGAAGGTGCCAAAAATAGCCCCAGCACTACTTAGCAGGATTCTTCACGAAGAATTATTTAAACAACTTCATTTCTTTCATTTCTTCACACATTTCGAAGAGCTTGGAATTGCTGAAGTGAAGAAATTTGTGAGAGGTTGAACTCTTTTTGAGGTTGCTGAGATTGAGCTTGAGTTCTTATTTTCTAAGTACGAAGTTGCTGGAGGAATTTTATTTCCGAGTTGCTGAGAGTGTGTTGCTGCAATTTTCGAAATTGTATGCTAGGTTGCTGGAGAATTTATTTCTCAAGTTGCAGAAGAGTTTTGAGGTTGCTGCAGATTTTATTTATTCGAGCTGCTGAAAGCTAGTTGCTGTTGGAGTTGAGAAGAAATTCGAATTTCCACACTAGCAGTGATCTCTTCATTCTTCAAGTTGCTGAAGTTGAAAGTTGAAGGTTGACAAAAGTTGAAGCAAAAGATTTAATTTATTTTGTGCTGAAAAAATTGTTGAGTTGCTAAAAGTTGTTAGTTTGCTGCAAATTTTCTTCGCCAGTCGGAGGCCAAGTTGCTGAAAGCTTTTTGAGCTCAGAGTTGTTATACAGTTTGAGGTTTGGAGTTAGAAATTTATGCTGAAAGATTTTATTTTCAAAGCTAACCCCATATCCGCAGCCGTCTCGGAAATTGTTTTATTTTATTAAAAATCTGCAATCTAACTTATTGTTATTCTATTTTGCAGATGGACAGAGCAAAGGATGTTGCAGGAACAAACAGAGCCGCAGGCAGAGCTGCAAACACTGAAGCGGGCAAGGCTAGCTCATCCCGGCAGGCAATGATCAAAAGGCTCGCCAAGTCATTTCTTCCAAAGTCGGCAATTACTTCAAAGTTGGCGGGATTAAACGACACCAACCTCGGTTCATTTAATCTAAAC
Source organism: Sequoiadendron giganteum (assembly GCA_007115665.2). Taxonomy (NCBI): domain Eukaryota; kingdom Viridiplantae; phylum Streptophyta; class Pinopsida; order Cupressales; family Cupressaceae; genus Sequoiadendron; species Sequoiadendron giganteum. The sequence continues at coordinate 3,958,391 of CM021108.1, read as the reverse complement.
ACGCTCAAATCAAGGATGTACGGACTGGGAGGCCATCAACCGTCAGTCACAGCACATAACATCATGAAAAGTGGTATCTACGTAGACACCGATTTTCCACCAGCAATTCAGTGCCCAGAGCCAATCATGGAGTGTGCGAATTACTACAAGCCGAAGCGTAGAACTATTCTCTCCGGATGGCAAATTGCTTGCCAACTTCACGCCAGATGCTATCGAAGAGGCATTCGAGATTCCTACTTCCGAAAAGATGTTGTATAGATCAAAGGAGAGGGCGGATAAAATGTACTCCACCTCCTTCGAGAGGGTTGCTGCGGTCATCAACAGAGTCTGGATGCAAAAGCCAAAGCCACCTCACACTAAACTCCCAAAGCAGATAATTGCCGAAGATGTGAAACAGGAAAACTGCGACTTGATAATGATGCTGAGCCGAATAAATGGGAGTGCACAGGCCTACTTCTTCGAGCCTTGGATGTTCTACTTCATCGAGATTATCTTGGAGGGAAAGGAGTGTGTCGACTGGGCAAGAATGATTAGTGATAACATAGATAAACAGTTCAGGAGCCTGAGGAGGACGAAAACCTTTTACATGAGCTCGTATGTGATATATATGCTGGCAAGAATGACCAAGTACCGAGGGATTACATACAAGGAACCAATTGGCAGTGCCCCTGACCAATTCAAAATCCATGAGGCCTACACGCAGTTACATCTAGCTAACCCTGCCAGTTACAAGTGGGTTAATGATGCATTCACAATGCACATCACGAGGACCCTTCAGCGGAGAACACAGCAAAGAATATCCAAAGAGGCACAGGCATTGGTAGAGGAATACGGACATTGGCTCATCCAATTTTCAAAATTCACTTACATTAGGCTGCAGGGGTTCACTTCGTATCCATACCGGCTACCGAGGTACCCCACCGATCACATTGTAATGCTGGAAGTATCTAGGCAGCTGATCGCCTATGATAGGATTTAGAAAAAGAAGAAGGGTGGACTTGACTTTCCTATTGCCATGGGAAATTCCATCAAGGTGTGTCCCTCCTTGCAGGCAGCTCGAGAAGCGGAGGATGAGTTGCAGTTCTTTCATCACACGGGCAAGCAGGATTTCGATCCTTACAGAAACATCCGAATGATACAGAACGTTGAGTACCGGCACAAGGCCCACATTGAGGACTTTTGGGCAAATGCTGTTGATGAGGTTGAAATAAGGAAAAGGATGTTTTCTAGGCTTCCCCTCAAGTTGATCAGGGAATGTGAGATCATTCCAGTTCCCGACCAGGTGGAAGAAGATGTCAACGTTATACAGCTTGACTATGATTCAGTCAGGGATACTCCAATCCCACCACCTGATTGGTCCGAGCCAGAAATCATGGACTTGGACACGCTCTCTATTCCGGTGTTGACTTTCACAAGGGCTTGGGTCGATAGACATGTATCCAGACTTAAGAGCAGATCAATCGCCCTTACTTATGACTTGATGGGTGACCAAAGGCCGCTATCGGTGAGAAGGGAAAAACAAGTTGCTCAAGCACTGGAAGCACAAGCAGAAGTACCAACCCAACCGATACTATTGAGGATGGAACAAGCATCATCTATGCACTCACAAACTCAATCTTCGAGTTTGAGAGTGATTTCATTATTTGCTGATCAGAGGGCCGGATTGGGTGAAGAGCGGGAACTTGAGGAGGTGGATCAGCCCAACATCCGAGAATCAGATAGTATAAGTGTCAGTGCATCCAAGGCTGGCCGACAAGAGGAAGAAGAGGAAACAGTGGCTGACACTCGTTTCCAGCAAATGTTGGACATGACATTAGAGGAAGAGGAAAACACAAAACAGGGGACCCAAGGGTCAGGAGATACGCAGCTCATGGAAGATGATGAGCCCGAGCAGAACAGTGCAAGAAGAGAAGAAGTACACAAGGTGGAGGCAACAGAAGAGCAGCCCCTCGTCATTTGCAATCCACAGCAGACAGTGCCAGATTGGCTTTCGGATAGAATGATAAAAGACCCCGAGGATGATACGGATCCAGCTGTCGAGATGGAGGAATTCCTCAAAAGGATTAGTGAGCCTCCAAAAAAGAAGAGAGCCAGGAAATTCTCAAAGATTTCGACTGACGAGTCAGGCTCCCGCACACTCCAAGTTGCTGTCCCAAGGGAGGAGTGTGATCGAGCCGAGGAGAGGCCTGAAAATTATGTGATCACCACTGTAGAATTGGGTCGTCCTACAGGAGCCCAAATTGTCGAGGGGTTTGATAACTCCTATCAGGCGTTGAGAGACCAGTTGCTACGCACGGAGGGGAAGTATAAGAAAATGAAGAAGGAGCACAAAACCTTGATAGGATATGTGCAGAGTCTAGCACGTCCAGGTGAGCAGGCAAACCCAGCAGTAGAACTCCCACCAGAGCTCCCGAGGGAGTCAGTTATTGGCTTAGAAGATTTAAAGAAGATGGAAACGGAAGCAGACAAGTGGGTTAGCCATGTTCGTGCTAAGATAGGGAAATTCATGGAGGACCTCGCCAATGCTTATCAACAGGCCTCAAATGTTTTGGCGCGCATAGATATGGTGGATCAAGCCTGGGGCGATACCCGCCTCTATCAGACGAAGATTGTTCTTCATCTAGGGGCTTTGATGCATATACCTCTACAGACTTTGGTGGGTGGAGGTGTAATTCAAGAAGGCGACAAGTATGACTTCACCAGTTGGTACTCCTCGGTGGTCACAGGTCGTGGGTTTCACGATGCAACAAGGGCAGATTCGGCCAGAACCAGGAAGGCAATGGGTAACATCTTGGAGGGAGTTCTTAATACACTAGAGGCCATATTTGCTAGGAGGTTGGCTCCAGAGGAAATAACTGTTGATAGCTTGAGAGACAAATTGGCTCCATTCTTCTCAGCTGCGAGATCGCTTGTCTAGGATGACTTTGAGAATGTCTCCACTTTCTCCAGTATAATTCAGAATACCCAAGACGCCTTGGTGGCATGGAGGAAGTCTTACACTCGACACGGACAAACGGTAGCGGTCTTGGAATTTCAACTCAACCATATTCCACCAATTTCAGTTCAGGAGGTTGAGGCGGTATTGGCCCGGTTGATCGAGTTTGCAGTTAGAGAACAGGACAATGGGAACGCTCTGCTGGATGAAGATCTTCTGGAAGATGATGATGGGCATTAATTGCTCATTACGGTTCCTGCAGGGGAGTGGATAATATTCTGTGCATTTATTGCCCCACTCCTCTCTATGGCGGTTTTTAAGGCAGAAACCCTAATTAGGGCATAGGTGGCTCAATCTGAGCCCTTTATTGTAATTGAATCTGAGTCGTCCACTGAAATGGGCTAACTATAAAAGGGGCATCCCCCCTCATTTGTAAATGATTAGAATTAGAATTGAATCAGAGATAGAGTTGAGCTAGAGAGTAGAAGGCATATAGCATTTAGCTTAGAAGTTAGCTTAGATTGAGGAGGGAAGAAAACTTTCCTTTGAAAGTTTTGTAAACGGTTGTTGTGAACACTTTTCATAATATAAAGAGTTTCATTGCTTGGTGATTTCTTCTTTTGTTATGAGTAGCTAGCAAGGCCATTTCATCTTTCCAATTCAAGATAGATAGAGTAAAATAGACTTTTAATTCATGCAAGTAGTCGTTAATTGTGGTATGTGGTGTTGAGTTTGGACAAGTCTTCCTTTATCCATACCACTAGCGGACTTGCTGATGGTAAGTCCGCCCTGCGTGGTCAACTGGAATTTCGAAACCTAACTTCGATTGTGATTTGTATGTGCTCATTTGCATCGTTGTGATGGGGTGCACATGTTGAATCATAATTTGAATATTTTATTTATCTTTTGAAGATTGCACCTACTTTGTCAAAGTTGTCCGACGGGGAGGCGAAACAAAGTTTGCTTTGAAGATTGTTGAAGCTAATCCTCACATTCCACCCTTTAGAAGTAGATTGTAGAATTCCTATCCCTATCCTTTTAAATTCAGTATTTCCCGGTTAATTTAGGAGTCAGAGCAATATTGTCAAATCATTCATGTCTTAACTGCTTCACAAAATCGAACAACTACGTAAGTCCCCTTGAATACCCAGCATATTCACATTAGCCAACTGAGTCTATTCGCGATAAAAGGAACCTTGGAGTTGAACGCATGAACTTTCACGCAATCTTAGCATGCAGAATACTTTGATCAAGAGAGAATAGAATGACCGTTGGGCATTTTTATTCTGTGTTGGTGTTGTCATAAAACACACGTCAACAAGGCCTCCCTCCGAAGAAAAGAAAAACGCCGAAGTGAATTGGAGATACTCCAAGAGCCTCCGCAAGTTGGCCAAGATGAGGGCCTCACTTGAGAAGAAGAGGTGCCTTCTAAAGATAAAGAAGAAGAGAAAGAAATAGAAAAGAAAGGAGGCAAGTCAAAAGATGCACCAACAAAGAGCTCTGAGCTTGAGCACCATGATCTCGAACAAGAAGAAGAAAGAATCCCTTAGGAAGAAGATGTTAAAGAAAACATAGCCACCGCTGAGACAGATAAGGAAAAGGCTATCCAAATTGAGGATTCTAATGAAGAAGAAAAACAGATCAAGAGGCCCCGCGCTATGAAGAAAAACAGATCCAAGAAGAGGAAAGTGATCGAGAATCACCTAGGGGAGAGACTCAGATGCCTGATTGGCTAGAGAAGCAATTACAAAAGAAGGCCCCTTCTCTCATGGATCTTAAGGCCAGACTCGAGGCCATATTGGCTCAAGCACATACAAAGACAAAGAAGGAAAAGAAGTCAAGAGTCCGCTCTCACATTACAGTTGATGCCTCCGGATCAAGAACAGTACAAGTTGCCACCCCAGTGACAGACAAGGGGGCTAGTGTCAACTACACTATTTCCACCATCAACTTGGGTACTGCTACGAGAGAGCAGAAAATCAATGAGTTCTAGGGATCAGTAGCCACGATAGTTGAACAGATGAACAAAGATCAATCCTCTAAGGAGGAACTGAAGGCACAAGTGGCAGACCTCAGCGCCTACATCCAACAATGGACATCCCTGGAAGAGGAGGCCCCGGCTACATCCTCTACACCTCTGCTCCTCTCTCAGGAAGAACTCTCCAAGATGGAGAAGATGAAGAATTGGACTAGGGCTACTGCAGATTGGTTTAGACAAGTGCTCTACAACGGCGATATGGGCATAAGCCATGCTGTCTGAATGACCAATAAGTTTCGGGAGGTGCAAAAACAGCTAGAAGGCATAGAGAAAATCTGTCATCGCTTCACCGAGTTGTATAGGGTTACTTATCCTAAGCTCGAGACTATTCTCAAGATGCCCGAAAAGACATGGGAGAAGAAGTTGGCTCTTGTAGAGGGTGATCATTGGTTGGTAGAAACATGGAAAATGGGCCTAGATCATAGAAAAGACGTCCTAGAAAGAGTATTACATGAAGTCGAGCATGATCTCGAATGGGCCAAAGAGCACATGATGGACAGCAAGGAGTATTTGCAGATGATGACGGATTATGAGATGCCAGCCCTCGAGCTCGATCCGGAGAAGATCAGGCTGCACTTCCACAAGAAAATGGAGCAAGGAGCAGTTGATGCACTCATGCCAAACTTCATGGATTTCACTGCTAGAGCCTTCGTCCAGTCAGAGCAAGTGGTCAAGGCCACGCCCAAATGCACTAAAAACAGGGAGCAGATCACGAGCAGATCAAAGAAGCTATCCTTCCAGGTGCTCCAATCCGATAATATGGAATGGGATAAGCTTAAAGCTTTGATTGGTAAATTTGTGGAGTACGCCACCCAACAAAAGAACGAAGGAAAGCCTATGATTGACGATGAGTTTTTAATAGTGTAGCTAGAAAGGAAGGCAGTCCACTAGAAGACAAAACTGCTACAACTACAGTACCAAGGCAGCCACTATAGGACAAAGTAGGAATAAGACAAAGTTGTATTTTAAATTCCTATATATTTGAGGGTAGGTGAAACCCTAACTTGTAATGAATCTTGGCCACACAATGTAAATCAATCTTGGCCATTCATTTCACTTTTGGAAAACTATAAATAGGGGTCTCCTCTCATTTTCAAAGAAAGAGTTGAGTTGTTGTAAAGATATGTTGCAGAAATTTTAATAGAATCTCATTGCTTTCGGTGGATTCTTGTGTTTCTCTCATGTTGTATGATTCTTCTCCTCATATTAGATAAGTTTAGATTGCTTTAGCTTGCTGTTCTAAGTGTGTTCAAGAAGTTTTAGTGGTTTGGTTAATGTTGTTCATTGATTTTGAAGAATGCTATTGTGTTGATGCTTTCCATGTTCATGTTTTTTGCTAGTTATTGATGGTAAACAACTGTAAAGCTAGTCTGAACATAAATTCATTACTACACTTAAGTTTCATATTTTATTCTTGATTTGTGGTGAATGAATAGCTGAAAATCTGCAGACCTTAGAAGATAGCACTAGTTTCATGGTACTGTGTGTTTTGGTTAAGTGGAACTCAGTTATAAGAAGGTTGTCCACTGTAGCATCCTCCATTATCACTGTTCATCGATAGTTCCAAGTCTAGGAACTCTTCTATCCCTTTTCCCTTTTGACTTTTCTTTGAAATAGAAGTTAAAATAAGGTTTCAGCATCATTGTAAAGCCAAATCTGATGTTGAAAGTGGAGTTTTAGACTGCTGTTTTGAATCTGCAGCAAGTGCATCTCATTTTCAGAATCATAGGAAACTCCATTTGAAGATCCAATCTCCATCCAACTTAGCAATTTTCTAGGCCCCTTGTAATTACCAGCAAATCACATCAATCCACTGAGTTGTTTTTGCAAGTCATGACATGACACCCGAGAGACCTTGGGATAATTTTCTGCAACTTGTTGTAGGAAGTTGTCTTTCAAGAGAGGTAGTGCACTTAAGCGTTGCCTGTGTTGAGAAAGTGCAAAAACACCCATCAACAAAATCATGCTCAAGAGAATGGCTTTGCATCACAGAAAAATGAAGATCATCTGGTTTTTGTTTTTGTTTTTGTTCTAAGAACGGCAATTCTCAAACAAACTAGAAGCCATTCAATACGTAGCCCCTGATATGGTTAGTTTTCATGATTTGAGCAATTGATTGTATATCTGGTCAACACCAAGCGGAGATTCATAAGCCAAGTCGAAACACAGTTTCAGCGTGACTTCCAAAAATTGGGATAACTCGTGTTCTCATGTTCTCTGTGAGGAAGTCATAAATAGTTTGGGAGTTCTTATACAATGAATTAAGTGTTGGAGAATATTGGCATACGAGAGGAGTTGGAATGATAACGGATGAAAAGGACCCGACAACGAGTGATTAGATTGATCGGAACAGGAAAGAGCACGAAACTTACAAAATCCATCTACTTAATTGAATCCATCTTGGGTTGTGTTTGTGCACGTTCACTAGTGTCTAGCAAAGTCTCATCATTAGTACTGGGCAGAAGACTCGATATTGGGTATAGAAGACGAGACGCACTCGATCATTGTCTCTATAATTTACTTGCGTATTGGTTGTGGAAAAGCATACTGCTAATATCATCATCATGGAATTTTGGAGCAGCAATCATGTATCCACTACTGGGTGGTTCATTATTAGCATGAGTATGGAGACATCATCTTCCTATTCTAGCCAAACATCTGAAGGTGACAGGTAATCCTCATTCCAACGATTTATATGATTCCAGGTGTGTTTAATAGTTCCCTGCTACGTCTAATTGCCTGTGTATATGCATTGATATGTTTCTAAACTTGGATAAATGTTGGTGTTTCAATTTGCACCTCAGGTGTGCGTATTGGAAACAGACAGCCATGCACAGTTAGACTGCTCTTCAAATTAGGAGGGGAAGCTCCCTCTTTTGCTGATTATGCGTAAAAAGAATATTGAACTAATTTCCTATCTTTTTATCTCAGCTGAGAGCACAAGGTTATAAAACTCTTTGCATTACAACTAAGGTTTTCTCTGGTTTTGTAACTTCAACTACAACTAGGCCTAAACTTATAACACTTCTATCTTCTTGAGTAAATTTAGAGCAAGAGAATTTAGAAGTAAACGGGGAATGATTTGGTAAACACAAAACTTAAACAAACCTACTTCCAAAGTGCACCCGAAGACTCAATGTACTTTCAGATGAAAGCTGAAATAAAGATTTATAAAAGAAAAACATGAAACAATAATCTCACTTTCAAAATTCCCTCAAAGACTCATTGTACTTTTGAGGTGTAGGCTGAAATAAAGAACATAAAAACAAAACATGAAACGATAAACTTTGCTTTCAAAATTCCCTCAAAGACTCATTGTACTTTTGAGGTGTAGACTGAAATAAAGATCATAAAAACTATATCACTGAAAGATCTTGAAACTTTGGATCAAAGCACTATCAGCATAAGATTTATTTCCTCAAACTCCAACAATAATTACATGTTTGGGACAGCAAATTGTATGAAGAAGACAAACATACAACATACGATCAACCAAAATACACTAAACAAAGTGAACAGATATTGACTAGCAAAGCTTGAAGGCACTAAAGCTCAGCAATTTTTTTATAGTAATAACGGTTAAAAAATAATGAGCAAGGTTGCTCTTATTTATAGACAAACACAGGAGTAGGGAACCCTAAAATCTCCTTGTGTTAACAATTAGTCTTGCCAATCAGCAAGATTTATTCCTATGTCTAAACAAAGTAAACCAATAGTTAACTGGAATGACTAACATCAGTTAACTAATCTAAAACTAAAGAAAGCCCAACTGTACAATAACTATCTCCAAGGATAGACATGCATGAAAAGAGGACGATCAGTTAAACTCAAAAAAGGCCTCGAGTTAACTATTGTCATTACTTGAGCTCTATTTCTGGAAAGATCTACACGCTTCAACTAACAATTGATAAATTGGTAACTTTGGTGGCTCTGTAACTGGAGTGATGACCTCTGTTTCTTTTGCAGCTTTATGCTTCTGATGCTTTTCTTGATTTTTCTCAATGGAGGAGTATTGCATGATGAAACAGTGAAGTTTGACCATGAACATGGATATGATCAGACAAGTTTTGCACGAAAACTAAAAATAGCTTCATTGAATGGAAAAAAAAAGGCAAAGTTTTGGATAAAAAACTAAGATATGGGTTTTGTAGAGAACGTCGTGCTGAATATACCCAGATTGTTCGTTTTCTGAAAACTGATATTTTCACGGACATGCAAGAACCCCCAGAGGTAGAAGCTACGAAGCAATTTTTCCCGAAAAAATGTGAGATATGGGTTTTGTTTTGTAGGCACTTGTGTGTTAAATAAATCCAGTTTGTCAGTTTTTTGAAAAAGGTGATTTTTTCATAAACCCTAAAAAAGTGGAGGCAGTAGGGCAATTTTTTCAGAAAAATCTGGGACGTGGGTTTTGTGGCCAATTTTGTGCTAGACAAACCTAATTGTTCAGATTTCTGAAAAAATTGGTTTTCATTGAACATGCGAAAAACCCTAAGACAAAGGAAGTTGAAGAGGCTATTGAAAAATTTTCCAATCTTGGAGAAGATTGAAAAAGAAGATAACCCAAATTGTTATAAGCTGAAAACTATGAACTATTGCCTTCTGAAAAATTGATGCCCTAGAAAAATGCCTTATGAAGAAATGTTCTTTTGTGCAACCTAAACTCAAAAATATGAAGAGCGCTAAAAAACCCTTTCGTTTGATCCTTCAAATGCCGTAGAGAAGAAAATTATGTGTTTGGCGTTTGAAGTCAACCAATAATGAAAAAGGATGCCCAAATACTTGATAAACAGACTTTGGAGGTGGAAGCATCAGTTAACTCGTGAAAACCCTAATTTAAGGAGTCCTTTTGGTGCAAATATCAGTTAACTTGGAGACTCCCTAAGATTTTGGGCAGCCAAGGCATGAGAAAAGTATTCAAAAATCTGTAACTCAAGTTGACTTGGGCCGACCTTGAGATAAGGCGTCCAAGTTTTCCAAAGTTAGTAAATTTTTGAAGATTTTCATCTTTTCTAGTGATAAAACGCCTCTCTTTGATCCTTGATTCTGGACGTTTGATTGATCCTGAGGTTTGGCTGACAAATTCACTGTGGAGAGTGATCAAATCTAAGAAGATCCTGCTAGAGGCTGTAAATCCTAAAAATTGGTTTTGGTGGCTTGAAAGTCTAAGCAGCCCTAGCCAGCAGGGGTGCTTTTCTAATCCAGTGTCAAACAATTTTTAGGTGGTTTTCAAATTCTCCAATTTGCACCTCACATGCTTCGATCCGCAATTGTCGTTGACTGATGGATCCCATGATCAAGCTACGATATTCAATGGAAAGCCTGAAGAATTCCAGAAAGGTTGACTGGATTCAAAACTTGAAAGTTGATTTTGAGGGTTCAAATTTCTAGTCGCCCCTGGCCAATAGGGGTGCTTTACTATGCAAAAGCTATAATTTTCATTTTTTCTTCTTGATGAAAACACCTGAATTCGATCTTTATTTTTGAATGTTTGACTACTCCGATGAACTTGCTGACGAACTCATCGCGAAGCTTGGAAAAATCTGAGGACCTGTTGGAGGTCATGAAGCCTAAAAACTGAAATTGATGCTTCAAAATTTTGGGCGCCCCTGGCTTGTAGGGCGCTTTTTGCTCTATACTTAGCCAGTTTTCATGGTTTTCAACTTTTCCTTCGTTTTGGTGTTCGTTCATTCTTCACTTGCCGACGTTTGACAAGTCTTCTAAGCTAGCAGATGGATTCACTACAAAGCTAGACAAAATCTGAGGAGGGCCTGCTGGAGATCATGAAAGCTAAAAACTAAAATTGGTGCTTCAAAATCATGGGCGCCCCTAGCCTGTAGGGGCGCTTTTCTGCTCTAGACTTCATCTATTTGAGTTTCTTGGCTTTCAGTATTTTCCCACTTGATCTTTGTTTCCGAGTGTTTGACAGATCTCGTGAACTGGATGTCAGATTCATTGTGAAGCTGGAAAAATTCTGAAGAGGACCCCCAAAACTGCAAGTCTTAACAACTACATTTGGACCCTTGAATTCATGGGCGCCCCAGGCCTGCAGGGGCACTTTTGGATCTAATGTTAGTCATTTCTCGAAGATTTTCACCTCCTCGCACTTCACGTTCATTGTTTTGTCGACTATGTTGACTGTGTTGTCGACGACGCGACCACGTTCACTGTTGTGATTGGTTTCACCATTCTACATGCACAGACATTTGAAAATTTAGCCAAGGCATTGACTACCAAGAGTCTCCCTTGAAACAAGGCGTCCATCTTTTCCAGACTTAGTTTATTTTTTGCATTTTTCAACTTTTTGAAATTCCCCTCCACCATTCACCATTTTTCAAGCATCTTCCGCCATAGATTATTTTGTGCAGCACTTGAAGCTTAGATTTTGACACCTAGTATCTGGACTTAGTTAATTTTTCAACTTTTTGAAATTCCCCTCCACCATTCACCATTTTTCAAGCATCTTTCACCATAGATTATTTTGTGCAGCACTTGAAGCTTAGATTTTGACACCTAGTATTTGGCCATCCTCCATTGATGACCTCAAAGGTCCTAACTTTTCTCCTAAAAAAGTGAAATAGACCCACCAGAGCAAGACTGACTTTTTCATGATTCTGATTGGACCAGTGTGATCGTGACAAAGAATTAACCAATTGAAATGATTTTGAGCCATTTCTAGAAAGATCCTATTTTTAGGGTTTTCTAAAAATAGGGGCATGAAACCCTAATTTCAAAATTTTGAAAATTTTAGGAGCATCTTCTTGACAATAAACCCAAAAAAACCCAATGCTTCGTTTATCGTTCAAAAATTTCTAAGAATAGAAAATTGCTATTTTCAAACATTTTGACCCCTTTTTTGACTTTTGACAACAATTTTACAAGATTTTGACCATTTTTACCAAAATGCCTTAATGAAGCAAAAAAAATATTTTGAGTACAGCAATGAATATCTCAAATGTCTTTGATACCGTATACTTATTCAACCCTGTAACCAAATGTTCATTAACATTATCAGTGTTCTGAAACCAGGTATCTATCAGTATTCTTTATTATATCTAGAAACTATTGGAATCTTCATCGTTCTGTATTGAGTTTTTAGGATCTTTAAAATAAACTGTTTTGCTAATCTTCACTGGTCTGCAAGATGACTCACTATGCAACCTTTATACATAATTCAAGTTTCGGACTACATTTTCAAAACTAGCACAAACTAGCATTTAATATTTGAGAGAGACCACTGGAAGTCTGGAACTATTAAGCAAATTACAATTAGCATTGACCATCTGGGAAAGGTTCATCACAACCTCTGTGAGCATCAACTGGATGCAATGAGTGCTAAGTGGACCATTCACTATCATGAGAGATGGGTTCTTGTGAACCACTACTCATTAAACATGGGTCAATGAGTTTGACTCGTAAAACTACACAATTGAATCCTAATAGCAATATCATAATTTGACACACTGTGGAAAATACCTCCTACTTATCAATTGAAGAGCTAAACGGGCTCTATAATGAATGGTTCATAAGGCACAACACTTGTCGAAGGTTTTAGAAATGGGATTGCAAGCTAAGTGGGCTTAACCTTGGGGGAAAACTCTATGGTTAAGTGTGCTTGAGCTGGAGTAGTACTGGGATGGGTGACCTCCCGGGAAGGCCAAGTGCTTCACCTTTGTGAGCATCACGTAGCTGCAATGAGTGCTAAGTGGACCATTCACTATCATGAGAGATGGGTCCTTGTGCAACACTACTCATGAAACATTGGTCAATGAGTTTGACTCGTAAAACTACATAGTTGAAACCTAATAGCAATATCATAAAAAAAAATACATATAAAAAAGTTGTCTTTGGCCCTTGGCCGTTTTAGTACAAAATACAAACTTAACGAAAAGAGATGATATTAGACAAAATGAGGATTCCCGAATCAGATTTTCTTACAATGCAGCTTGCATGATATCTTCTATTATAGGAAGTTGACCATTCTATTTAAGTCACACATTACCAAATGGACCAACATTCCAAATCAGTTTCCAATGTATATTTTATTCACTTAAACACATAAATTAATTTCATTACATGTGAACTAATAGTGGAAAAAGTAAGGAATAAATGTTGGATTAGGGTAAAAATTAGACAAGCAAACTTAGAAACAATCGACTTAAGGTTAAAAAAAATCTAAACAAGTTTTCAACCCATCATTTTCCACCCAACTGAAGATATTGCACGTCCCCATGCAATTAAAATTAACTACTTACAAACTACGGTCATCTTTTGGGTGGTACAGTGGCTAATTGCTGCAAAATTGACATGATTTCAACATACCAAGAAGCTTTTAATTCCTTTATATTTTTTTCACGCTTTTTCACAGATATATATAGTTCTTGTCTAGCAATATGTTCTCTCTTTAACCAACTAAGCTATTTGATTTTTTTAATCCTTTGATTGTTGTTGTTTATTGTTGATTAACTCATACATATAACAACCCACCCTAAATTGGTATTTAGTTTTCGAATTTCATCAATTTCACTACTCAAACATTTCGTCAAACAGTTTGCCGGAAAGTTGTATTGAGTTTGTATTTAGAATTCGATTACCAAAAAGGGGATATTTTATGAATTTCATACAAATACCATTTCTTATAATTCCCATTACATTGCATAAATATTCATGACAAACAATGTAAACACAGCTTTTGTATTAAATTCAGGAATTAATACTCCATATAGGTTTTTTCAAAAATATTCAACAGAGTTATTCAATACAACATTCGCTATGATTTCTTCTAACCTGTACCATAAATCGTAGATATTCTTGACATTTTCAATCTTCCTTCTGTTGCTTTTGTACTTCACATAATTGTATAGCATCTCATGGAATTAAACGCAGCCTACAGAATTGAAGTGGGGTGGCTATATTAATTCGAAATACCAAGTGATACGTCCCTTAGTACTGTCGCAGCTTTAAATACAATGCCTTCTTTTTCACACAATCTCAATTTAAATTGAATTTCTAATTCAGTCCTCATCCCTGCTAGGACTACTGACTATATTCCGATTTAATATTTTCCATGTCATTCCACGTAGGCTCCAGATAGCTCGCAACTTTAATACATTGGAAGACTTTATAAAAATACCACGATCCTCCTTGGAAAAAATACACAAGGATTTGATAAGCCCGACTTCAAAAGATAATATGGAACTTCCTTTGACTATTTCGATTCCTATAAAATAAACAATTCAACCTGGTTTAATTTCCTTTGCTCGAAGTTAATAAAGCTTAAATCCTCCAAACTCTTCTATCGTCCCAAATTAAATTATCAAGAGGGACAATTTCCAAATATCACAATCCTGCGTAAGAAGATTATGCAAGAGTTCGGCATGCCATGATTCCCTATTTTAAAATCTCACATCTCTTATACATGCCGCAGTTTGTAAATAATCTTCAACCGTTAATAATGCTCATCAACTCACATCACCTCTTTGGTATGGCATGAGAATTATCAATTAACCCACGTTTCTTGGAATTCCCATTGAAATTTGGAAGCTTCCAATATATTGCCCGATATCACACAACAACATCAATACTTTCGCTCAAGTTCATCGTCCTTGTTGAACCAGTGTCTTTTGAAATTCCTCTAAACATTGAATAGCTTTCCCTTAATTGCATTTAAAAAAACATAGAAGTCAATTTCTTATTAAACCGTGAGCTATCCCTAAAGCGTCAATATAATCTTCTACAGGAAAACTTGTTTGCAGGGGCGGTAATTCAATTATCTTAGTCTTCCATGCCTCCCATTATCGTGTCACTTGGTGAATGTGAAGGTCTAAAAAGATATATTTATAAATGCTCAACTACTTCAAAGGCTTCCAGTAATTTCAGCACCATCAATTGAAAACTTAATTTCCAAACTCCCATGATTTTCCAACACCAAATTAATGCGACCTTCAATTCGTTTGTAGCCTCACTGAATTCTTCCTGAACTTCAAATAGATTGCAGCAACTTCAAACAACATGATGACCTCCAGCAATGTTCTTGACTTCTCCAAGTTGCCATGCCTTGTCTTATTACAAGCTCAATTCCTTTTTAAATAGCATGGTTTATAAAAATAAAACTTTGTGATAATTTCAAGTTTATTGAGTATGTAGAAAATTAAATGACCCTTTTGTCCTGAGCAAACTGTACGGTCCATTTATGGATTATGAGTAGCACAACTTCCTGATATTAGATATAAATTTGCAGGGAATAACATCATCCAAAATTTACCAAACCAACTTCCTTTATTATAAACCTGAAAACTAGCTCTACAAGTGACTTCTCAATTTTCTCAAACCACCATCATTAAATCCAAGCGAGAAACCTGAAAGATTTGTCTTGCAACCAGCCAGGGTGGAAAATCTCACCACCAAAGTTGATCTTCCTTCAAAGGGTTTTCGTCCTCCAAATGGCTATGATGAACTCCGTTCAACCAGCAAATACCTATACCAAAACCAACCTATCTGCAATAACACTCCTACAAACTTTTACTCTTCTCCTCTCCGTAACTTCTCCCATCTTGAATTCTCATCTTTTTTCTTTTTCCCAATTTAATTCTTTTTTAGAATTCACTCAAAAGTAACTTTATCTAATTTATTTTAACTTTATTAAAACTTAAGTTACTTTTTGCACCAATTAATTTAAGTTGCCTTTTTATATTATCCTTTTTGACAACTTAAAATTAATTATTTAATTATATACTGACTCATAAAAATCGGGGACATTACAGTCCACCCTTCCCAAATATTGTTTGTTCTCAAACAATGTCAACACAACTACCAAGCCACCTAATTGAGACAACCCGAAACCAGCTGTGATTCCAAGATCCCAAACCAATCTTTGAAAATAACCACCAAGATGCCGCTACGCCACTCTAATAAAAACTATCAAATCATCATACCAAATCTAAACTCTCCTCTCCTGTGACCCTACAAAATAATCAACCTCTGACCCCAAACTGAAATACCACTGAAAATTGAAATCTACACCATGAGAATTCACCTGCCAAGGTACCTCAATGAGGTTTTTATCTGCAATCCTACTGCCTATCACAATCCTAGGCAACAAGACAATCACTCTGATTAATAGGAAAGAATGGTTCTCCTCTACAATCATCATGAAGTTCCATAAATGATGAAAATAATTTTCGATAAGCTGTCGATTGGACAAGATCAACAGAAACAACTCTGAAATAAGTTCTAGAAATATTCCCTTGAGACCAACTGATAGTATCTCAAAAACATTCAATTTTCAAATGCCAAAATAACTTCCTCGATGTAATGTTCCCTCTCTAGCCAATGGTTTGGGATTTTGGGTGAGCCTATGACTGTGGTCCTAGTAGGCTAACGAGATGTTCAAGGGACTCAGGGTCTTTAGCGGGCTTGTGTATTCATTCCAGCATATTCAACTTAGTGATTTAGTGGTTAGTAGGCCTTACAAAGGTAGTTCAAAACTCATCATTCATACTTGCTATTTATAGTAAGTTATACTAGGTTAGTGGTCTCACGCCAACAGATGGAAATTGTGTCGAAGACACTCTCAGGGGCTTATTGCCAAATCATTGTCAGGAGTGGCATTTTAATTAAATTATTAAAGTCAGATTACTTTGATAATATTATATTATTAAAGTGGCTTTATAATTGAACGTGATAAAGTGAATTTTGATAAAGTACTTTATAATTTGGCGTTATAAGGGGATAAAGTAACTTTTTATTAAAGTATTACATTTTTAAGTTTATGTTTAATTTATTAAAAGGGCACATCTTTCAAAAAGTAAATATTATTTAAATGTGCAAAAGTGGAATGGGAATTTGAGAAAGCATTATTTAATATTTTCTTAAAAAGCAAAATGTCAAAGTTGGGCGTTAGGGTTTGAGGAGGATAAAAGTGCAAAGGCAAATCATTTTTGACATCCAGGTTCTTATTTTGCAAATGAAGAAAGTTGAGCAACAAGGTTTGCAGGCATGGAGTTTCAAGCTATTTTGAGGATGAGAACCCTTGAATAGGATGGAGATTATAGGTGTGAGAGATCACCCAAGAACTCTCGATTGAATGGTTTCACATAGGAGTCGTTATCAGAGCTTTACAATTCAAATAGATCAGAAAATAAAGAATTGCATTGGTAGATCGGGAAAAAAGAAGTCTCATCAATAATTGGTTATCACAATCTTCAGCACTTGGAACGTGGGGAATTATCAACAGGCTGTATATTTCCTAGAGGCACGTGGGAGGGTTTTGAGTTGCAGATTTTTTATTGTTTTTTACCACTCAGCCTGGCTATATAGATCTATAAGAGAGAAAAGTTTCCAAATAGTAGAAAAGACCACCTTTTTGGGGCATGTGTCTTTCATTGCTAGGTTGTACAACTTGGGAAAGGGCACGTGAGGTTTCCAACAGCAAATCGGCCCTGTTTGGGCATTAGAATTGGTTACTTGTGAGGTGTCCAGGACAAATTAGCAAAGCAAATGAAAGACAAATGTGACCCAGCTCATAAATGTGATGCTAAGGCAAAAGCAAAGCAAATTGAGTGCTTTTCAGCTGATGAATCAGCTTTAGAAAATTCAGACCAGCAAGCTGATTCAAGGGAAAACGAAGATAAAAGCTCATCCGAAGAGTCTGAAAAAGAGCAAGGAGGTAATGGTATAATGGCCCAACTATCTTGCTTTCAAAAAGTTGGATCTTTCAAAGTTTGTGGGGGCTGTTATGTGGACAGTGTATAGTGACTCTAATTGGCACAGGTGCTACTCACAATTTTATTGATGAGGATGTTGTAGCTAGAAGGGGAATCAAAACGAAAGATTGTGAAGGCTTCAAAGTAATGGTAGTTGATGGTTTCACCCTCACTTGCATCAAGAAGATTCCAAACTTGAGCATCTAGTTGGGTGAGTATGAGCTCAAAGATGACTTATATGTGGTGAGCATAGGAGATACTAATATGATCCACGGTATGCACTAGCTACATTCCCTTGGGGAGTTTTATATGAATTTGCAAACCATGGAAATGAAATTTGATGCAAGTGGAAAAAAGATCACACTTAGAGGCATGGCAATTGGTGGGCCATGAACAATCTCTTTCAAGAGGATGAAGAGACTTATTAGATAAGACCAAGTAGAGTTCAAAACGGAATGTATTATTATACCTATAGTTACAAAACAGCCAAAGAGAGTTTATCATCATGATGTAGAGGATGTGTTGTCTAAGCACAACATGGTATTTAGTAGCATATCTCCAAGGAGACCCCCTAATAGGGGCATAGAGCATGTTATAGAGCTTGAGGACGGGTCTAATGAGCACACAATTATATTGAGAGAGGGGTTGAATCATTAAAATACAATCTTTTACCTTTCCAAACTAACAACCACAATAATATCAATTGCACAATATCTTTCACACAAGATCTAACAATTATGTGACTAATCATTAACTAGTACTTATTTTGGAATTGCTGCCTCTTAACCATGCATAGTCATAGTGACTTGGGTATTTAATCTCCATTTGTAAAGCTTTCCAAATGAATTGCTGCTCATTATCTTTTCATACATAATGAATTGGTGCTCTTAGTTTTCCTTAATCGCTGCACCATAATGATATATTATTCATTAGATTTGTTGATATCTTCACACACCTTAATATAGGTGATTACTATATATGCATTCCTTAGTCTTAGGCACCAATAATGGTCGGCTAGTATAGATTTTGTCCCCTTCCACCATAATACTCCTCCATTTGGGTGCTAATATAAGGAGGTTAGCCAACATGCTTGAGTAACGGTTAGTGGCCTTTGGCCAATCCATTTGACATCAATGACTCCATCCTCCAATCCACTAAGCACCTTTGACGTCAATGACAATATTTCCAACAAGGTCCAAACCGGTAATTGCCACACCATACAAACACCCTAAAACACATAAGAATGAGATATTAAAAGCTATCAAGGAGCTGATTGACTTGGGGCACATTAGACCAAGCAAGAGTCCTTTCGCTTCATTAGTAGTGTTGGTTAAGAAAAAAGATGGTACAATCTAAATGAGCATTGATTACAAGGCACAAAACAAAAAAAACAATTAAGAACAAGTATCCTATTCCTCAAATAGATGAGTTGATTGATGGGTTGCATAGAGCTTGTTACTTTTCAAAAATTAATTTGAGGTCAAGCTACCATCAAATTCAGGTGCAAGAGGACGATGTGGAGAAGACTACATTAAAGGGCCATTATGGTCATTTTGAGTTTCTGGTGATGCCTTTTGGCTTAACCAATGCCTCAGCTACTTTTCAATCTTGTATGAACAAGGTATTCTGTAATCAACTTAGAAATTTTGTTCTCATATTTTTTGATGATATCTTGATCTTCAACAAGACTTGGGAGAAGCATATGGGACATAATGATGAGGTGTTGAGCATATTAGAGAGGGAATTATTGTATGCCAAGGAGAGTAAATGTGAGTTTGGGTTGACAAAGCTTCTCTACCTTGGCCACATTACTAGCTCCAGGGGTGTTAGAGTTGATCGGAAGAAGATCAAAGCAATTGTTGATTGGCCTCCACCCACAAATCTCTCACAACTTATGAGATTCTTTGGGCTATGTAGTTTTTACAGAGATTTGTCAAGGGGTTTTCACATATAGCAGCTCCTCTTACAGACTTGACTAAAAAGGGGGCTTTCAATTGCTTAGATGTAACATAGGGATTCTTTGATCACTTCAAACAAATTATGTGTACTTGCCCAATTTTGGCTATTTTAGATTTCTCAAAACCTTTTCAATTGGAGTGTGATGCCTTAGGAGAGGGAATAGGTGTTGTCTTGATGCAAAACAAGCATCCAATTACTTTTGAGAGCAACCAATTAAGAGGGGTCGAATGGAGTTATTCCATTTATGATAAGGAGGTGTTGACCATTATGCATGCCTTGGCCAACTACAAACCTTAACTAATGGGAGGAAAGTTTATAGTAAAAACCAACCACAACAATCTCAAATAATTCCTAAATCAAAAGGACCTTAATAATAGACAACGGAAATGTAATGTCACGTGTATGAAGGGATAAACCCCGGCAGATGTCATAACCCATCGTGTTGGCAGGCATGTACCTAATAACCAGATGGTGGGGCTCCACAACCGCATGTCCATTGTGCTCGTAGCTTCTATGCCTTCACCTCCAAGGCTAGTGGGACGCAAATCTCACCCTTAACACCCTAGGTAGCCACCCTCACTACTAGGTCAATCTTTTGGTGGATGGTTGGGCCTTTGTGGTATCAGAGCCAAGATCTCAAGGTTGAGCCCTACGGAGTGTGGTGGGTTGTAATGTCCTATGTGTGAAGGGCTAAACCCCAAAGGATGTTCTAACCTGTCGTGCTATCACGTGTGTACCTGATAACCAAATGGTGGGGCTCCACGTCCAAGTGTCCACTGTGCTCGTGGCTTCTATGCCTTGACCTCCAAGGCTAGTGGGACACAAATCTCACCCATAACACCCTACGTAGCCGCCCTTACTACTAGGTCAATCTGATACCACAAAGGTCCAACCACTACACCAAAAGACCGGCCTAGTAGTGAGTGCAGCTATCCAAGGTGTTAAGGGTGAGGTTTGCATCTCACCAACCTTGGAGGTAAAGGCATAGAAGCCACAAGTACAGTGGACACATGATAGTGGAGCCCCACCATCTGGTTATCAGGTACACGCCTGCCAGCACGATGGGTTACATTCGTTGAGGTTTAGCCCTTCACGCACAAGATATTATAGCCCACCACACTCCGCGGGCCTAGACCTCAAGACCTTGACTCTGATACCACAAAGGCTCAACCACTACACCTAAAGACCGGCCTAGTAGTGAGGGTGGCTACCCAGGGTGTTAAGGGTGAGGTTTGTGTCCCACTAGCCTCGGAGGTGAAGGCATAGAAGCAAGAAGCACAGTGGACACGTGGTCGTGGAGCCCCACCATCTGGTTATCAGATACACACCTACCAACACAACGGGTTACATCCGCCAAGGTTTAGCCCTTCACGCACAGGACATTACAGACATATAAACTTCCAAATACTCAACAACAAAGCAAATATATTTATCTTTTCGTTCACAATCATAACCAGAAATGAACAATAGAATGATCACAAACACATGAAAGAAGTCTGATTTCAAATTGTCCCAACTTCTGCTACAAATCAGAGTTATTGTCCATGCAAAATACATCACAAAATGGGCTCGAACATGCCCAGAATTAACCCAGAAATCTGCTGCTACAAATCAGGTCTGAATACATACCAAATGCATAGAAAATGCTGCTCCAAATGTGCCCTAGCTGGGAAAACTATTCCAGCTATGCTAAGATGCCAAAATGAATGCAAAATATTAATGATAATGCCTCAAAACCCTACCAAAAAAGGTGTGCTGCCCTGCTGGCCTGAGAATGAGGGTTTGAAACCCTTGCAATGCACAAAAATGACCACCAAATGTCAAATTGCCCTCTCAAAGCCAAGTCGCCTCTCCTCCAAATGTAACACTCCACTCTAGGGTGAAACCCTAGGGAAAAACAATGCAAAATCTGCCCTCAAAATGTTGCTCAATCTGATCTACAAATTTGACTATTCTTCCCAGCTCTTAATCCTTCACAAAACGCCATTGAAGCACAAGTAGACCTCCATCATGAAGTCCTCCCAAGGTGAGCTAGATTTTTGTCAACTTGCCCACGATTCACAAGAGTTTTCGTCCTTAGAATAGATGTAACAAGTTGCTGATTCAAACTGAAGATAATATGCACAATAATGAAATGCCTCCACAACTCCATATATTTATATCCAACTTACCCCTTTCCCTCCAATTTGGCCGACCCAATTTGGACACCCAAATTCACCTTTCAAATTTTGAATTCTTTTCCTTTTTTTTTCCAAATGGGGCGTACTATTCCATGAATTAAAATATTTTTTTTTATTATTTTTTCCTCTTTTTTACCTCCAAAAAGGGCCGCCCAACATCATAGAAAAATCATAAAATTATTTTGGCACCATCAAAATTAATAATAAATCATGGGAAAATATTCTCCAAGTCCGCCAAGCCAAATAAAAATAATTGAGCCATAAAGAATTTTTTTTCTAATTATGCAAGGCTCAAACCACATTCCCTTACCTCATGAATTAGCCTATGAGAATGATGAATAGGCTAACTCCCTCTCTATGTGTTAAATGATCATGTCAGAAACGGGGACATTACAAGAAACGGGTGAGTAGGCTCCTAACATATGACTTTGACATTGTGTATGTCAAAGGGAAGAAAAATATTGTTGTTGATGCCCTATCCAGGACACCCCTTTTAGAGATATACCTAGTAGAGATTATCTAATGTCCCCTTTTAGGGATATACCTAATTTTTGCCCAAAAATAAGAATTCCAACAATGCAATTTATTTGCAAAGAATATTCTATAAATAAATTACACAATTACAATAGAACTTAGAGAAAACCCTAATTAATTAACATCAAATATTATGATCATAGCTAATCCCTATTGAAAACACCATATCGTAAATACATTTGGATCCATTTCATAGCTTATTTCCAACAACCTATCATATCAGGAATTCGGTGGGAAAGCATGATGACATTGGGAGCCTATCCTACTCAATCAAGCCCAAGGGCACGGCATGAGCTTTCAAGTCATTCGGCCCTTTGGCCCCAGGTATTGGCACATCCATCTTGGGGTTGGCGTACTTGATGACGAAACCAATATTACTGCATCTCCCTATCACATGTTTCACACTGATTCCAAATATGATTGCTTGTTGGAAATCAAATAAATAATTATTAATATTTCTTGATGAAATGACAATTTAAATTAATAAATATATTAAAGCTTCTTAATAGATTATAAATAAATAAATAATAAATGCAACCATGGCATAGCAATCACTTTCCAATATTTAGATTGCTGCTCTTTAATTCAGAATTCTCATTCAATTGATTTCTTTCATCCAAAATTGATGCCTTTCACAAATGAAGTGTTCTCCTTTTTATATCTTAATGGGGGAGGGTGAATAGTCATAAACTTGCAACCATTAACAAGGGATACAACTCCTCCAAGCGATGTGTCCCTCTTTAATTAATCATTTCCTTTCAAAATCAATCATTGCCTTTCTAATTGCATTTGCTGCCCTTCCTGATCACTATTAATAACAGTAATTAAGATTCCTTAAGTGTCGACCTTATGAATCGCTCTCTTTTTCTTTTTTTTGGCGATTTAGTTTTTTTGGTTGCATTTTTAATGTCTTATGATGGGGGGCATGATTGGAGAGAACTGATTTCAGCAGAGTATGTTAAGGACACTTGGGCTATAGGTATTATTGTGGATACCATACAAGATGACAGCTATACAGTAATTAATCAATGAGCTTATCATTTACAAGAGGAGAATTTATTTAGTGCCCACTTCACACTTTAAGATGACAGCTAAGAGAGTTTTTTCACGAAACTCCTATGGCTGGTCACCCGAGTTTTTTTAAGACATGATCCAAGAGAGATTTACTTGGAAAGGACTCAAGAATGAAGTCCTTAAGTCTGTTCAAAAATGCCCCACATGTCAGCAAAACAAACGTGAACATACTTATCCTACTAGTTTATTGCAGCCCCTGACAAAATCCAATCAAAAATGGGAAAGCATCTCAATGGACTTTATCACAAGGTTACCCAAGGTGCAAGGGAAGGATTGCATCTTTGTTGAGGTAGACAAGTTAACGAAATTTGCCCATTTTTTTGCTATTTCAGCAATGTTTACAGTAGCACAAGTGGCAGATTTATTTTTTAGGGAGATTTTTAGATTGCATGGGCTATCCAGGAGCATAATCAGTGACAAGGACAACAAGTTTTTGAGCTTGTTTTGGTAGGAACTCCTCAGATTGAGTGGGATAAAGCTCAATCCTAGCACCAACTATCACCTATAGACAGATGAGCAGACCGAAATTGTTAACAAGTGGAAGGTTATCTCCGCAATTATGTTTCTAGGCAGCAGAAGGCATGGGTGAGATGGATACACCTTTGTGAGTATTGTTACAATTCCACATACCACATGTCAATTAAAATGTCACCGTTCATGGCTTTGTATGGTTATGAGCCCCCTATGTTCATGGACTTGTTGTTTGGAGACAATAGAGTGTCGAATGCTAAGGATTTGTTACAGCAAAGTCAGGAAATCATGTAATCCTTGAAGGAGAACTTGCAACAAGCCCAGAATCAGCAAAAACATTATGCAGACCAACATCGCATTGAATGATCATTCGAGGTTGGTGACATGGTTTATTTGAGGTTGCAGCCCTACAAGTAATTCACTCTCAAGACGAGTGGATCGGAAAAGTTGAAGCCACAATATTATGGCCCATTCAAGATCTCCAAAAAGATTGGAGAGGTGGCGCTTATGAGTTGGAGTTGCCAGCAAGTAGGCAAGGTTCATAATGTTTTTCATGTATCTAGGTTACCGTGCATGGGATTTCAAATCTAGAATTTCTCAAATGTTCATGAGTTGCAAGACTTGTGGAACATTTTCACCTACCATAGTGTCTAATGTAGGAGCATCAAAAACTCGTGCAATCTTGCACACCCAAAAATACTACTCTATCCAATTTTGGCTTGACTTTTTGTGTTCGTAATTGCAAGACTTTTTTTTCTTTGATTTGTATCTTGGAAACTTGTTTTTGGTTGGTCGTTGTTGATAATCTGATGGGACCCACACCATTTTTTGGTTGCCTTTTTTAAGGCATCTTTGTCTAGTGTGGCTCCGCCTCTTGCCCATAGGTCCTACCAATTCATCCTCCTGTGTGTATTTCTTCAAAACTTCAATCAACTTTGACTACCATTGGGGCCCATTTCATCCTTTACTCAACTATTCCCAACTTGGATCATGGGTCAACCCTTTTTAGTGGGCAGCAGTCTAACTTCCTCAAGCTGGGCATTTACCAAATTTAAAGATTTCTTGTGCAATGATCATGAACAATGTTGACTATTAGTCACCGCTAGGAATCTTGAACTGTTACGATTCCCTGTGCAGCAATTTTAAGCACTCTCTGGCGGCTAGGATACACCTGTCACAGCATTAAAAATTTCACTGCAGTCTCCACTCACAAGGGTGATATATATATATATATAGCTGCTGCACTGATCTTTATGTCTGCAGCTGTGAGGATCAAAACTAAATTTTTTGGATTATGACTTTCTGAGTAGTCAGGAATACTTGTTCTTGGGCTAAGTGCCTAAATTAGGAGCATGTAGTAGTTGGGTTGGCAATAGTAAAGTGCTTTTATCTTGATATGAGACGTTCTGATCTTCTGGAATAATGCTGTAATAAAACTGTTGTCTATCATTCTGTTATTTCTAAAACTACTGTTATTGTGAATCAGCTGTGCAGAAAGCTTCTTGGATCAGGCCCTTCATTCGGTTCACAATCCTTGACTGCATTACAGAATGAGAGAAGTTAAAATTGATCCTCCTAGTCATCCTGAGTTGTGTGACACAACTCTAAAGGATGAGCATTTTGGTGTGGTAAGATGCTTAGCTCAAGTGGATAAGAATTCACTTGGAGTTAAGTGTACTCACTTAAGTTAACCACAGGTTCCATGCACAATGCTCTACTCATGGTAAATGCATGGGAAGATTGGGCTAGGACATTTTGCTCAAATTAAGGCTCTTTAACTCATTAGAAAGCTCATGCACTAAAGCTGAAACATACAACACATTTTGATCAGTAATGATCAATGCTAGTGCATGTGACGTGTAGCAAGATGATGTGACAACATCAAAAAAAAATCAGGTGAGCATGTTTGAGTAAGACAACTTGCCTAAGAGAACCTATGAGAGTGTGATTATCATAAGTATAATGGAGTGAGACACTCTGGCTGTTGTTAAATACATAATGGAGTGAGACACTTTACTTATCAAACATGTATTAGAGTGAGACATCTATCTGTATAAAACAAGCCAAAGTGTGACACTCTATTTGCTTGAAGAGTGACACTCTAATTTGCTTGAGGAATAGAACACTCTAGCGTTTATATGCAATCCTCTTGGTAGATATATGCTTTGATTTATTGTTCATGACCAAATGGGAAAAAAAATTGGTATGAATTTTTGGGTAGTTGCAGAGACTTCCACCCAATCCTCTAGGGAAAGCCAGCAAAGCTGTATTTTAGAGTTACACGCAACTCTGCATCCCATGGGATGGCCATGGACTTCATATTCAGTGCCAAAACTGAAATGGATGCCACATAAACCACAAAATAGGTCATCATTACAAACAATTTATCAGTCTTAAGATTACTCAAGCAGCATCAGATACATGGATCCAAAAGAGACAACCAGCATTTAATTTAAATTCTACCCAAAAACTAAATCAATAACTTGAGGCGCATTTCTGCATTTCATTATTTGTGTTGTTCAAAATGCTCAAGCATGGTAGAGCTGGAGTTTTGATGAAAAGATGAGAATGGCAGCCTTGGTGCGAGCAAGTTGTGGTGCCATAATGCGAAGGGAGATGTAAACACAAAGTAATGAAGAAAACTGTTTACCCCACATCGAATGGCTAAGAAGATGTGGTGTACCCCAAGAGTCAAAGCCAGGAACATACCTCATACTTGTGACATCTAAGTCGAAGGATGTGTCATAAATGAAATTTTCCAAAAAAAGATTATTTAAAAAAAAAACGTTTTTCCACATTCAATTTAATTTTCTCCTGTGTTCAACTGCAGAATAACTTTCTCCATTATTTGTTTCAAAAAAAAACTAATTTCCATGTTTAAACACAAACTATTTTTTCGCTATTTTTTAAAATAGATAAAAAGTTATATGTTCCAACACAAACTAATTTTCCACCTTTTTGATTAATTATTTTAAAAAAAAACTACTTCCTATATTTGAAAACGCGTAATAACTTTTCCCTCAAGAAAAAACTGACTCCCCGTCTTGATCGCAGGCTAATTTTTCCCTCCTTGTTGTTTAAAAAAAAAACCTAATTTCTCTGTTAACAGGAAAAACCTAATATCTCTGTTCGGATGCACATAAATTTACCTTACTTTAAAAATACACTTTCAAACGCAATTGACAGATATTAAAAATAAAAATAAATAATTGTTGTTTTCAATTACTTTCTGGCTGTTTCGAAAAATAAATTAACCCAAAAAAAAATTCCACCCAAACAAATTTTCCCCTGTTTTAGGTGTATAAATCAAACCAAAAAAATATCCTGCGTTGAAACGCAGACAAATTTTTCCCTATTTATATGGATAAATTAAACCGAACCCAAAAATCTCTTTGTTGAAATGCAGACCAATTTTCCGCTGTTTAACAAATCCAAAAAATTAAAAAACTTGTGTCGTAATGTAGACTGATTTTCCGCCATTTTTTGTAAATAAATCAAACAATTTAATCGGAAGACAAATTTTTAAAATGCCACTTATTCTCAAGTGGAAACAAACTTTCTCCTCTTAAGGAATTTTTTTTTACTGTCAAATGTAGTGTATTTTTCTCAGTTTATATATAAGCATACAAAAGTTTAAAATTATGTCTTACTTCAAAATTTAAACCTAGATAATTTGAAAATTAAGTTTTTGTCTCAAACGCAATTTTCAAAAGGAAAATTACGCAGAAAAATTTTTAATGTTCGAATAATAAACAAAAGCTTTCTCTGCTCGCATGCACACTATGCATATTATTTTAAGCCTGCGTTTTACTGATTTTTTTTCCGAGACTAGTCCAAACATTTAAACCTGACCTTCGAGAATTTCACCAAGAAGCTCATCTTGTTTATCGGAGACCATGAGCTGATAAGCACGGTCCATAGTGACACCTTTCATGACAGCAACATCGCAGCCATGCAACATCATGATCTTTTTATATATCTCCGACCTGTAACCGCGTCTCATACAGCGATCAATCGGACAAAATAATCCGAGGCCTGGCTTAAGTTTAGCCAAAGAATTGAGCAACCCCAGCGTAACGGCATTGGATTCGAAGCCTGGATCGCCCGACGTGTTGTAAACATAAATTGCATCTCTAGTCGTACTTGCATCTCTCGTTGTGTCGTGAATTTGTCGAACGGAAGCGAGATACCAGAAATCTTCCGAAGCATTGGAGAGACTTTTTGAAATGTAATAAAGACTTTGAGTGAGAATCGAACCCGCAACCTGCCTGCCTCGTGTTTGCGCAATTCGTAGCATTATGTGTGTTTTTTCGTTTTGCAGTGTGAAGAAGCACACAGAACTTTTTATAGATATTATTTCTACAGCGAAGTCGAACTGGAGACCTCCGAATGTAAAAACCGCGGGCGTAAGGTACCTACATCGCCACGTTTCTGATGTTTATGTTTTTGGCGTTTTGAGCAGTACGTCGGTAATTGCGGCTTTCAGTTGCTGGTATTGCTGGCGAGCCTCAATTTCAAACTAAAACCACCACGCCATGATTTTGTACCAGCCGCAGGGCTTTAGGTAGATATTTAAGGCAATTGGTGGCGCATCGTAATTGGGGTCCAAATTTGACCGTCGACCCTACCTGTCAAAGCAAATTTTTCATGTTGTCTTTTCAATATTAGAAATTTTTTAATAAATATCTAAACTACTAATTACATTAATAAATTCAATGGGTATATAATACTAGCTAGTGCACTTTAGGTGTGCAATGGGTTACACGAAATAAATTGTATGGTCTAGTAAGTCAAAATGGCTTTCATTCAATTTGTTATGGATACACTAGCTTAACTATTTTAATATATTAATCTATATATTATATGTTGAGAGATATCATTATCAAGGTGTGTTTTTTAAATTCAAAAAAGCAAAAAAAGTACACCTTGAAAATGATATCTCTTGGCGTATAATATATAGATTAATATATTAAGATAGATAAGCTAGTTAGGTGTTGCAGTATGAAATGTTATACAAGACATGCATGCACAATATGGAAGCATATACCAAGCAAGGCGTATGAACTTTTTGGTAAGCCAATTCAAATGAATGTGGGCTCATGAAGTGCATTGGCCATAGATTTGCATGAAACAAGTTTGTTAAAAGGCTTTAGAAACTTTCAAGCAAATGCAAAAGACAAATGTAAAGAGAAATTCCAAAACCTTGTAGGTATTCTCTTGGCCTATTCTTAAAAGAGAGCTATGGAAGGATGCGTAGGCATCTATTACAACATGATGAGTGGATTATTATCAGAGTTTGTAATTGCAATTGCCCTCGTAGACATGCATATGGAATGAGGATGCATAGACAAGGCAAGGTGAGTGAAGTCTTCGACAAAGTGCCTCAATAAGCAATAAATGTTTCTTATGAACATCAAATCGGGGCAAGGAAAGTACAATGAGAAATGTATCCAAAGAACATCAAACCAGGCCAACAAAGCATTTCCAAGCACGACAATTCTTGTGAAACAAATTTCTTAGAATAAATGTTAATCGAGTTACCTTTTGATTTGGGCACTAATTACAATATTTTTGAACTCTCTGCCTCCTTCACAATCCAAATATCTAGCAACCGATGCTCAACTCTTCTTGAAATATTTGGCAATGTTAATCTCCTGCAATCAAACAAAAAAGAATGATCTACTATAAATTTTGATGCCTTACAAAGAAAAAACAACATTTGGAGGAGGACGGATTGTATGCATAGCTAGGAGAATATCAACACAATTCACATGCAACAGTGAACAATATCATACCTTCATCGTCAATGCAGAGAGTTGTTGTTGAAGACCAATTGAAACATCAATTGCCAATTGGAAGAATGCAAATCAACTTGCTCAGAATGCTACGAATGGTTTAGGAAGTAAAAATTATGAACACAATGCGCATATGAATAAATTTTAATTGAGACAAAGAACACGTTACTCATGGAATAGGATCGTGCAACATGTAATGCATATCACTGTTTGTAATGTTTTATCCAATAAGCATTTCATCTTCCATATTCTTTAGTTAAACATCATCATCCATATTCATCCAATGCCAATGACTGCCTCTTCCAACACCAACGGCTGCCTCTTCCACTTCCAACTTCTTTGTATCCTCCATTTCCATCTTGACTGGTAGAGTGCACGCCAATATATTTCAAACAATTTTGAATGTAGACAGACTTTGGTGGTGCCACTGATGAACGCCTCTCGATGTAACTACATAGAATTTGAAACCGTCATTAATATCTTAAAAACCATTATACATATTCAATTTGTATTATTATATTTATT
The DNA here is from genome assembly GCA_007115665.2 of Sequoiadendron giganteum. NCBI lineage: Eukaryota > Viridiplantae > Streptophyta > Pinopsida > Cupressales > Cupressaceae > Sequoiadendron > Sequoiadendron giganteum. The sequence goes on along the minus strand of CM021108.1, from coordinate 3,928,179 downwards.
TAAAATTATAATATGCAATTCCTATAATACATTACTCTATAAATTGAAAATCTAACTTTTTTTATTTTTAAATAAAATATAATATTATAATAATAATTCCATTAACACCTAAACCTTAACCCCTTGATTTATTTATATATCATAAAAGCAAAAAATCATTATGAAATATCTCATCAATATTATCTGATGTGTAAAGGACCTCACTTAATATTAGTTATATAAAATAAAACTTTTGTGACCAATACATCAATAAACAAATTTCTAATGATGACATTGTCGAGTATAAGACATTTAAAATCTCTAATGACCACATTATCAAGCGTAATACATTAATTACAATTGGTATGATTAATAAATAGTAATAACAACAATCCTACGCTGGTAGCTCTTCAGTCTTTGCTTCATGCCACGTTGTAAAGAGCGAAACTCTTTAAATCAAACATTGACAAAAATTTAAATAATTTCATTTATATTCAAAATAAAGTCGACACTTCATTCATTTAGACATCATAAAATCCAGTCGATTCCAAAACAAAGACTTAAAGTCGATAAAAAGATTCAATATACATTTCCAGTTTAAATACATACATGTGTCATATTACACGACATTGATAATAATACAAAAGAAGTTATAATATAAGTTACAATTTGAGACTTATGCAATCAGTCGCCTTAAGCTCTTCAATTCATAATTACAGAATACAATATAACATAAATGAAGATGGCATCCTTTGATCTTCAATCCAATAGCATATCTTCAATAATGAAGACAAGAACAAGCATCGGACACTTTTTTCGCCCAACCTCGAAGCTTACACTTCCCCGGAATTCTTTAGTCATTCAAAGAATACCCAACCCTACACGAGTCACTTAACAAAAAGCAATTGACAAGCAAGATGGAATCTAGTGCATGCCTTGTATAACTAGTAAAATCACAAGCATTTTCATTTTTCTAATTCATTTAAGAAACAAGCAAGTTCGATACTAGGATATGGTAGAGAGTTCATTAATTTCATCTATTTCAATGGTCCTTAAGTTACTTGGCCAAGTAAAATGTCATGCACGACAAATAAAAGCAGTTTTGGAAAAGCAAAATTACACTCTCTAATAACCCATATTCAGCACTCGTCCTGGAAGGTAACTTTTCAAAAACATGACATGCACATTCATTTATCAAGCATGCATGGTTCCAATCAAATAAATACAATCTTTCTCAAACAATTTAACGAAAATTGTTGTTTCAAGCAAAACAGTTTAAATGTTGTTCTTTTCATCGTTATAATCCATAAATGACATTAAATTAATATTTAGATCGAGTAAATTAAATAACAAAAAAGAAGGTGTACCTCAAGTATGTAAATTAAATACATATATAAACAAGCATAAATGAGCACATGTTCGTTCATTCAATTTACTCATTTAATTTGTTTCCACTTTGAAATAATCCTAGTTTGTTTTGTTTTCAAGTAAATCATATTTTTAATTTAATTGATTTATTTTTTGTTTTTCATACTTTCAGAAAATAAATAATTACTTTTCAAGAACCAAATTAAAATAAATCGTTTCATTTATGTTTCAAATATTTTGAGTTTTATTTGCAAATTTCACTGATTTAAACTTTTATTTTGAAATCACGTTTAAAATTTAAGAGATATTTTATCAAAATCTTTTATGTTTGAATTCTTTTAAAATAACATTTTCTATTTAAAATCTTTTCAAATCTAAGTCTGAGTTTCTCCTAAATGGATAATCAGTTATTTTTCATTGTTTTCCATCAAATTTTTCCTACAAATTTTTGTTTTGAACTTGTTCTTGATGTGGTTTTTCTGGTAATTCATAGTTTGATGTTTAAGAATTTAATCAGAATTCGAAGAAAACAAAAATACTTTTTAATAGTTTTAAAGATCATAACAAGAAAATAACTATTTCATTTGAACTCACTGTATTCATAATTTTGTTTAATAATTTAAAAAAAAAATCCTACCTAGTAATTCTGGAAATGATTGTTTGTGTGCTTCCTCTGTAAAAATTTTGTAGCTCTACCTTTGTTCTTCAATTCTCTTCCTCTCCCTGGTGCCTCTATGTCTTTTGTTGCTTGTGTGAGATAGAGACATATTTATGTTTTCCCACTGCCTTATTCTTCTTTCCCTATCCCTGTTGCATTCCTACTTCTTTCTCCCTGGCACCTTTACCTCCCTGTCACCTGCGCACCTTCCTCTTTTTTGAGACTGACCGCCCCTTCACTAGTCCTCCTCCCATACACGTGGGTGGATATCCTTCTTGGCCACACCTTACTCCCTACTTCCTTCTCTTGATTTTACCTCCTCTTCCCTGGCCACGTGTGATGAGCAAGTGAATGGGGAGCCTTTGGTGGTTGTGTGGGAGAGTAGGGAGTCCTTGTCGATCAACAAACAACACTCTCCCTGCCTTATGCATATCTTTCCTCTCCCATTTTGTGCGCCCTTACCTTCCCTATAGCCACACATGGAGAATGGGGGAAGAGGTGAGTGTAATCTACAGAAAGAAATTAAGACTTCTCCTTGGAAAAATTCCTCATATTGTCTCTTTTTTATTCTCTCTTTTATAAAAATGGATTTTCACACACTTTTCAATTTCGAAATTCTTCACCCCCTTTTTTGTATTTTTCTCTCATGCAATTCATAGATGTTATTAGGAAATTAGATCCACAATTTTAGTGTGATCTCCAGTTTAATTATCAAACTCCAAGTTTCAAATTTGATTGCCTTCCAAATTGATTGAAGATATTTTCTTCAATTTGTTCAACTGCAGTTTGAATTCAATTTCAATTTTGCACGTATGTTTGTTTTTCAATAACTCAGTTTTAGATAATTGTTTATTTATTCAACTAATATTTCCTCTTTCATATTTTCAAATAAGAAAAAATTAAAAACAAATAAATTTATAACACAATTTTTATTACATTTTAACATTTTTTCGCAAATAAAAGTCTATTCTATTAATTTCAAATAAGAGCTTCATTATTTTTAAATAATGAAAAAATATTGACATAAGAAATCCAATTTATTTAAATAAAAATAAATTTCCTCATAAAATAATCAAATCGCCTTTTAAAACGACATATTCTTTTCACAAATTTTGAGAAATCAATTTAAACTTAATTTAAAATTTGCAAGCACATAATCACAAAAATACATTAAAATACTAACTAAGTGTGTGTGTGATTCCATCATCCTCATAAACATCTAATGGCTAAAATGACTCTATCTAATCATTGTTCTCGCCTTCATTCACGTTCACCTGTTCCTACATTCACTTGCACTTGAATTTTCATCAGCAATGACAAACCCCAATTTTAAATATAAACACATTTCAAATCATTGCAATTGCATTTCAATTTAAATTTCAATTTAACTTCTTAAATAATCATTTGACATAATAATTAACAATCTCATGATTAATAATTTGCATTTAAATAATCAATAAAATCAATATGTGACACGCGTAGATTCCCAGAGAGTCTAGGTATTGTGCAGATTGCTCTCGCAAGACACATGCTTCAAATAGGTGATGCATGCATATTAATTTATGGAAGATTTCAAGGGAGATAATAGAGTACCCGATCAGGTATCTTCGCAATATTATCTTTCAATATGGTTGTGACATTTTTGATAAGCTGGTAGACCCATTTGCGACCTTCTTCATCTTTCATCTATTGAAAGGATCAAGACTGCAATGTAAGATTGGAGATGATGGATCAGAGTCTCAAGGAAATTACTTGGGGCTCTTCAGACAAGAAAGAGCCTTTTCTAACAGAGCTTTCACAAAAGGAGAGTTTGACAGAGGAGAGATGAATCGCATGCTTGTGTGAAGCTTCAAAGAGATGAGCTTGCAAAGTTTCTATCTGGAGATGGGAATTCTATGGTGGAAGAGCTTGTGGCTCCCATGATTCAATGAGCTGGGATAATTTTTTTTTATTTTAGAAGTTAAAGATACAAATATTTTTCAATAAATTCATTTTGTGCATATCCTGCAATCATTGCATTCCATGAGATAACTTATGTTTGAGGCATTTTGTCAAACAGATCACATGCCTTTTCTAAGACTACATTTTGCAGACATGTTTACCAGAGTATTTCCAACTATAATAACTGGAAAAATCTTTATTCAATGATTTTTTGATAGATGTCGATGAATCCATAGTCTATTCCAAAGCTCCCATTTTGGCACAGGCAGACAACATATTGGCGAAGGTTGTGGAATATGGCTTTACACCTGCCAATTGCATTTTCTTGAAAGTTGCATGAAGTTAGCCTAGAAATCATTTTAATCCATGAAATGACATCTTTTCAGGTATTATGTCAAAAAGTTAACGTGCCTTGTTAATGCTTCCATTTTTTGCATGCATGTCTAATAGGGCATTTTCGACTAAATATATGGCAAACTTCCTCTATCTTTTATACTTCAATGGGTGTCCATACCTTGTTCCAAAGCTCCCATTTTGGCATGGGTAGGGAGGATGCTAGAAAAGGTTGTGAAATGTGGCTTTAAACCTAAAAATTGCATTTGCTTGGAAATTTCTAAAGCCTATAATATGAACTTCAACCCTTTTGAAAGCATATACATGTGAATGTTGGCATTTTCAATTCAAATGCTTTAGTTTCATAAACATTTATGTTGGTTCTAATGGTTTCATTTGCTTTGTTATTAAAATTTCTAGGTTGCTATAGATGTGTCCTCGTGAGGCCTGGATGTGACAGGCATTGCACATGTAGTTAATTTGGATCTTCCAAAGGTTTATTTTTTAGTAGCATGTAATGGTTTCATTAATATCAAATAATCTAGGAGTTTAGAGATTATTTATTTGATGTGCTAGTTTTGCCTCCTCAACAGTGGAAGGAGGGACTCAGGAGGTGTTAAGGCATAATGAACATTGAACCAAGAAAAAACAATCATGTGGATCAAGTGAATCACTTGGTCGACTTGAATGCCAATTTGTGTAATTGTTTAACCAAATCTACTTGAATATATGCAAGATTTCCTTAAGAAGTGCAGTTGTTTAACCAACCAGAACTGGAGACTATTTACATAGTTTTATCATATAAAATCAAGAAGCTTTAGCTAGATATAATCAAGGTGAATTATTATTAATCCTTCACAAAATCTTCACTTATTCTTGTAGGATGTGTGGGAGAATTCTTCAAGAATATGGCAATGGAAGATAAGATGGGATTTGTTTGTCTAGTGATAAAAAGATAGGATCATTGATTTGGGAAAAGAGTGTAGAGCTGTCACTTTCATACTTTGTCGTCGTGTAATGTCAATGGAAAATTACAATGACGAGTCAATGTAGAATGAATGCATAAAACTAAAAAGCAACAAATGAAAACAAAAAAAAAAATCAACTGTCAAGATGAAACCAATCATCTCCCACCCCCTTTGGAATGTGTTGTACCGTGGATGGATAAAGTGAGTTGGGCTCACTTCAAATTGGATACGCCTTTGGCGAAAAAATTTATTTTTAGAGGTAAATAGTTTTTTCATTATCAAATTTTTAATTATAGATAAACATACAAATTTTATGTAGTTTAATAAATGTATTGTTTGTAGATAGTAATAAATGCAATAACTTCTATCATAAAGTTGTAGAAAAATATTTTAAACAAAAATTCACAACTAAAATTCTATTCCATATGAAACTTATTAGAAATCCTTAATAATTTTATAGAACTAAATTCTATCTAGTCTAAATTTTTGGTGGTTGAATTCAACATGAATGTATCTTAGAGGGATGTTTTAGAATTGAAATACACCATTTCATATATTTGAACTTCTACCATTTAAGGCAAGTGATTTAGTGGTAGAATATTTCATAGGCCACAAGCAAGTTCTAATTTTGAATGTCAAACACAATCGCTTACCCAAGAGTAATATAGTTTTTAGATAAATTAGGATTATAATTTAAATGGTTAAAGAGTTGAATTAAGTTATTGAAAATTGATCTTGAGACCTTTTAGGGATTCCTATAGGTTACACTTTTCACTTGGCAAGGAGTTGTCTCTTCTTCCCATATGATTAAACTAGTGATGTGGATGTGTTTCCTTTATTTGGTAATGCGGAATGCATCATTGGATTGTATCAATTACATCATTTGTGCATGCTCAAGCTGGCTTGTAAAGGATATTAAGCATTGTCCTCAATTTCCATAGTAATGAAAATTGGTGAAAGTGTGCAATAATAGATGATATTTTTCTCACTCACAAATTTTGTATGTCACATTCCAAGGGTAGAGCTAGACTCAACAGACTAGAAGCATTTTCCCATGGACCTTGAGCAGCCATTTACATGTCCTTGGTGAAAGCTTGAAAATATTACAATAAAATAAATTACAATGAAAAAGGACACGAGTATACTTCAAACAAAAGCGTGAGGCTTTCAAATGCGTATTGTGTCCCGAGCAGAGTCACCAAAAATTGTTGGTTAAAAATTTTGTATACCTTGAGGATATGCAAAATTGTAGTTTGAATCACAGTGTGTGAGTATGATACTCTCCTAATTTAGGGAAGAATCCACTTTTCTATTAACTAAATTAAACTAATATGGGTAGGACAACAACTTTTCCTCTTTTTTTAAGAAATATTATATTCTTTTCTCGTCACATAAAAGTAACAACAACCTTTAAGAAAATTATTATAGCAGTTTGAAATGAAATTGAGAGAGAGGAAATGAAGTTTCCTGAAAGCACAAAGACTTTTGTCACCTCCTTTAGAACGGGAAAAAAATCACCAAGCACAAAGTCTTGAGTATTTGAAATCCTATCTACCCTTTTAGAATGATTACCTAAGAACAATATACAACATGTAACAACACAAAGTCTGCAAGTATGGTGCACCTATGAATTACTTTAAATGGGAATTACTACAAGCACAAAGACTTGCAATTCTTCTCAATTACTAATCATAAATTACTAATTCAATCTTCAATATTTACAACACAAAGTCTATAGATATTTAGAGTGAAGCTCTCCTCAACAATCTTCTACAACCTTCAAATAATCACAAGGAAATGCCCCAAAATGACACAAGAACACAATGGATACAAACTAGGACTTCAACACAAAGTCTAAAATTCCAAATCCTTGATATTACTTGAAAAAGAACAATTTATAACTATAAAGATCAAAGTCTTTATAATTACAAAATTTTGTAGACTTTACTTGCTTGCCAAAAAGATGATTTTTACAATGGACCCCTTCAAGTATATATAGGAGAGGAGTCATGAGAATAAGGTGGGAGAATCCCAACTAACTTGAGAAATTCTCTCAACCACCATGACTTATTCCAACTACAGTCCTAATCTAACTCAACTTGTAGTTGCCTTACATGTAATTACATTTTACAAAAATGCAAGCCAACGAAACACTTGCAATTAAAAAATATATTTTTACATGTAACTTGTCGAAAACAAACTACATAAAATAAAGAGAAAGTATCATGAAACGCTTTTTATTCCATTTCATTTCTAGTTTTGAAGGACTCAAAATTGATGATAGTTATTGGTAGCTCATTAGGATCAGGACCTGATGTATTCATGGCAACTACAACAGTCTTAAGAATCACATCAAAATACCTCACTGTTGTTTCTTTGTGTTCTTCAAGGACAGTTTGTATTTCTTCAGGTGTTTGTCATACTTAGACTTCATTTTCTTGTTTGGAGGTGATGTTGGCTCTTCTGTCATTAAACAAGAATTTGACACACTGTGATGAAAACTCAGAAGAGTAAGAACATCTTCAGTAGCTATTGGTGATTTCATGATGCCAAATCCTCAAAAACCAATGCTTCCATCAAAACTTGCATGGGTATTTAACTTGCAACAACTTGGAATGAATTAAAAATTCTTTGTGAATATTCTTTGGACAGCGATGGGAAGGAAATTGGAACTGGGAAGGTCGACTGCAAGCTGAGAATATTATAAACTTTACTTGTAATCGGGTTTCTAAGACCCAATTGCAAACAATGAGTATGTAATAGGGAAGTAAGCAACAATGAATACTTGTAGTCGGGTCTTAAAGACCCAATTATAAATGCCATAATGAAAGTGATGCAAAGCCTTTTTGAAAAGCATCTTGAAAGTAAGGCAAGGTGGAGGTTGCCAAGTTTGATGAAGCTTTTAACTTGCAAGCAGGTCTCAAAGACTCAATTGCAAGCATGCAAACAAAAACAACTTGCAATCATGGAAATGACTTGCAAATGAAACTATGGAGATGTAACATAGAAAGCAAATGTAAGCCAAGAGGAGAAGAACACGATGATGAAGTCATGCAAAAGAGACAAACATCCAAAAACTAAAAACCCCAAGATAACAACAAAGAAAGAACCACACCATCACTTGAAAACACATAAATAAACCCATGGTCGGGTCTTCTAAATTCAAAAGCAAGTGGTTTAAAGTAAAACGACTTTCACTAACTTGAAATCGGGTCTTCAAACACCTATTACAAGTTATATAATATCTATCAATTGAAATCAGGTTTATAAAGATCGATTACAAGTGACTTTTAAGAACATAAAGTTCCTTGCTAACTTGCAATCAGAATCCCAAGGACCGATTACAAGCAATTTGAATATCCAATAACTTCACTTGAAATCGGGTTTCTAAAGATCGATTACAAGTAGCATTTGCAACATCAAGTGTTTAAAGTGGTCTTATAGGAAGTCGGGTCTCAAGGACCTGATTGCAAGTGAAGACAACACTTGCAATTAGACATTCAAGACCCCCAACTTGCAATGAGGCATTCAAAACCCAATTTGAAAAAGAAAAGGCGAAAAACGTGACCAAAAAGACATCTAAACTAATTCAAAAAGGATCAAAATTGCTTAAGAGTTTAAAGATTATACAAGGCATGATTTTCTCTTGAAAAATGTGTATTAGAGAAACAATAATAGGAATTTAAAAAAAAAATTGTATAGGTTGTCCAATTTTTGCTTCACAAAAAATGAAGACAACATATGTAAATAATATTATTGTGATCCCTAAAATGTTCTACCCTATTCTAAGATGCAAAACTAACTAATAATGCACTAAAAGGAAAAACACAAGAAATATACCTCAAGAGTAGCCTAAGGAATGTATGCAAAAAAGATAAATAAAACAAGATGATAAGTAGTTATACCTTCTTTGTGGTGCATATTTCCTTGGTTGGCCCTTGATTTTTGAGAGTTTGTGTGATCCTTGGATGGCTATGGAGGTGAATAGATGCAAGATGAAAAATATGATGAAATGCAAGTGGTTAATGGCTTGGTTGAATGATGGAAAATGCTTGTAAATGACTAAGTGTTGCAAATGAAAATTGGCAAGAGTTTGGTTAGCTAAAATCCCTTTTTTTTAAATGAGAGGAAGGAGGGGGTATTTATAGAGGGATTTGAATTCTCTAGAGAATTCAACGGTTGAGATTAAACCAACAAGGTTAAGATGGAGGGCTATGGTGAGTTGAGGACTCACAAGCCCTCACATCTTGACATGTGGAATCTGAGATGGCCAAGGATGAGATGATATGTAAGTGAGGTGGAAGGAAGGTACATGATGTGGATGAAGGACAAGTACCTTGGAAAAAAGATGGTGTGACCTCTCAATGAACACATGGGGAAGAGGAGAATATTGGGTGAATAAAAGTGAATTAAAAATTCACATGATTGGAGAATATTGTGGATAAGACAAGGTTCCAAAAGGAGAGGTGGAAAGTACCTTGGATAAAACAAGGTCCTCAAAAAAGTACGATTCACCCACATATGACTTGATGTGAAAAGTCAAAGGTTCTAGAACTTGCATGGGGAAGAGAAGATTTTTTGAGTGAATAAATGTGAATTAAAAATTCACATGGGAAAGGGAGTCAAGGCCAAGAAAGGCAAGTTGAAAGGTTGACCAAAAAAGGTATGTTAAATGTGGCTAATGACTTTGATTAAGGTTGTGCAAACACAAGATTAGGACAATTAATGAGATATTAGAGGCAAGTGGGAGATTATGGAGGATGTAACACTAATCTTCATTAAGTGGTGCACATCTTAATCATGGATTAATTAATTTAATCCAGATTAAAAGAGGATTGTGGAGAATGTGACAAGGAGAGAGTAAATGAGGAATTAAAAATTGATTTTAATCAAAAATATCAAATGACTAAATTAAATAAAATGTCCTATTTATTCAATTTGGAGAAGAAAGGTGTATGGTAAAGTATTTAATTATTCCATTATATACTTTAGAAACTTTAGGCAGAAAAGGAAATAATGATTGAATAAATTATTTAATCACTATTAATGAAATAGATGAATAGAGTAGACGATTTTTGGCCATGTTGAAGTGGTCAAATTTAGATGTTTGCAATTATAAATTAAATAATCAAGCTAAGATGTGATGTAGTATTGGATGGAGGATCCAATTGAGGATTATCCAACCATGTAGCTAATTGAAACAATACATAATACACAATAAAATAATAAAAGAGTAATGCGATCTTTATTAATTCTCAATCATGAATGAAGTACAATCACCGCAATGGGCTTCTAAAATATTAAGTGATTGATTACAAGTTGGCAAAAATATAGAATTCAAATGATATTAAAATGAAATGCAAGAATGTTGAGGTAGAACCCAAAACTACCCCACTAGCTTGAATTTGAATCCTTTCAAATGATCATAGGGTTATTTATATGTTATATTTTATATAGAATTAAAATGATATTAAAATAAAATGCAAGAATGTTGAGTTAGAACCCAAAACTACCCCACTAGCTTGAATTTGAATCCTTTCTGTGTGAGTTAAAATATGTAGATTAATTAAACAATAAACTAGCACACCAATAAGACATTATATTGAAAAAAACTAATATAGAAAGCATAAATGCAAACTCTAAACAATTGTAACTCCTTCAAATTCGTCCCATTGTCCTCTATCTCCAAGGATTTGATTAAAGTTGTTGTCTCTCAGTTGTGTAAGCAACAACTTGTTGAAATGACAACTTAAGAGAATGAGATTTTTTGAAAATGCATATCCATTGTTAATGATTTGAACTTATGAACTTGAAATGCTATGATGCTATGATGCTAGAATGCTTATTTGAATGCAACTACAGTAACTACGTATGAAATCTAGGATGAAATCTACTTACCAAATGGTTGTATTTATAGATTTTTGAAGGGCAAGAATCCAGTTGGAGGAGATCAACGGTTGAGATTCAAACTTGTCAGGATGAATGGTGAGAGATGGAGAAGTTGAGAGAAAGGTGGAAAGTTGAGAGGAAAGTGGAAGAATGTTTTCAATCCACAAGACCATCCTTATTCAAAAATGGAGACAAACATGACATTTATCTTTCATTTATGAAATTTGGTTGAAGTTTGAAGATAATTGCTTAATTAAATAAATAAATTTATTTAATTTCTTGTGACATGTGCAAATACAAGTTTCCATAATTTAAATAATTAATATTTGATTATGTGGGAAGTGAAAAAGAAAGGTAATTAAATATTTTACAATATTTAATTAAGTGGGGTGAAAAAGATATTTAAATAGGTAAATTTAAATATGGGATGAAATCATAATATTCCATTGTTTTGTATTTAAACATTCAAACTTTAGAAACAAAATGATAATTAAATAAATAAATTATAAAATTTATTTAGTTTAATTAATAGGAAAGCAGCAATAATTAAATAAACTTTATTTATTTAATTAAACTAGAAGAATTGGAAAAATGAACAATATGAATAAATAATTAAATTTATTTATATGTAGATGATTTTAGAATATTAATTAAATAATTAATATTTAATTAATTAGCAGTTTGAATAACGGTGACCATTTTTAGATGTGTACATTTTGCCCCTCTTTGAAGTGATGTGTTTTATGCATTACTTCAAAGAATTTGCCCTTGAATTTGGAAAAATTGATTGATGATGCTATATGCCCCCTCGAGAGATAAATCGCATGGTGAAAGAATTGAAATGATTTTCAAAGAAAAATTAATGATTTAACTCTCGAAATAACTCTTGAAATAGTGCTTTGTTTTGCAAAAAATTGAATATTTTCACACTTTTACCCCCTTAAAAGATGGAATAGGTGAAAATTCATTATCATTTGAACAGTAACCTTTGGTAATTTTGAGAGCTCTAAGAGGTAAAAACAAGATGCCAATCCATTATGAGCGCCACAGATTTGAACGAGCCCGCTGGTATCAGAGACCAGCCGCATACGGACCTTCGGTAAGTCAACTTGATCCTCTTCGTAAATTTTTTTATTGATTTTCACATTTTTTAAACTTTTTAAAAAATTTAATTCCTATTTTAGTGCATACGAGCCATAGTATAGCACATAGGTTAGATAAAAATGCGCATACAAAGTAGCACATAGATGTGAAACAGGTGCACATAAAAGCGTAGATTTAGCGCATAGCGTAAAATGGCGCATAAGATACCTGAAGTAGCACATATAGAAATGCTTTCCGCGTAGGATTGCTAGATTAGCACATAGGGTAAATTGGCACACAGAATGACTGCTTTTGTGCATATACTATATAAAATACCACAAAGATAGTTTAGCACATCCAATGTTTGTTTTAGCACATACATGCTTTAAAGTTGTGCATCCATGGTTTAGTGCATTGATTGACTGTTTTGGCACATCCATGAAATTTTTCCGAACTTGAATAAGTGCTTGATGATTGTTGCTAGATTAGACAATTGATTTTATGATTTTGAAAAACATCATGAATAGATTAGCTCGAATTGATAAACTTGTCTTCATGCTTGAAGAACAAATAGGTCTGATAAATTTGCTTTCATGTTTGAAAGACAAATAGTAATGATGTTGAGTCGATTGACCGTTAAATTTCTTTCTATGTGATATGAAAAACAAATAGAAGAAATGATAGATAGATTTTCTTTCGCGATTGTGTTGTACCCAAACCGAAATTTTTGCTTCATTAAGGCATTTTGCTTGAAAAGGTCTAAACCTTGTAAAAGTGGGGTCAAAACTCAGTTTTTGGGCAAATAAAGTATGGGCTTTTAGTCAGTGTGATGCCAGGAAGATACTGGCAAAATTTGAAAATTTTGAAAATTAGGGTTTTTGAAATCTATTTTTAGCTCGAAACCCTAAAAAATAGGAACTTGTCAGAATTGGTTGAAATTAATTTTGATTGGCTTATTTCACATCACAATCACAGTGGTGAAGTCAGTTTCAGTTAAAAGTCAATTTAAGGCTAGTGGGTAGTTTTCACTTTTTCAGGAGAAAAGTTAGGATCTTCGGGGTCATCAATGGCAGTTGGCCAGTACCAGGTATCAATATCTAAGCCTGAAACTCAAAGAGGAATGCTCTACGATAAAAGATGTTGGAAATAATGCTTTTTGATGGAGGGGATTTTCAGATTGGCAAAAAGTGCTAAAATATTCTAAGTCTGGGAACTTTTCACTATGTAACGTAGTAGACACTTGCGCAATCAACGTGCAAATCAACTTTATAGTGTCCGTACATGTGAAAATGATGAAGTATAGTCATCCACACACCTCAGCAGTCACAACGCTTCGACATGGTCAACCGCAGGGATGGATACAACGTTTGCAAAGCATAAAATGGTGAAAATCAATGAATTCAAAACAAATCCGCTCCCCTGTAGCCTAGGGGCGCCCTTCCATTTGAAGGTCAAGATTTGAGTGTTTTGGATAAAGGATACATTCTTTATGTTCAGTTTTCAGTCAGCTTTCTGATTAGCCATGAAGCAAGATTATCCGAGTTACAGAACTCCGGCAAACGAAGACAGAAGCAGAGGTTGCGAAGAGTGTTTTCTCACAAGGAGGCAGTCTAGAGATGCAAATTCGCTCCCTTCTAGCCCAAGGGCGATTTTCTTTTTGAAGGCCTAGATCTAGATGCATGTGTGTTTTGATGGTTTCAGTCTTTGCATAATTAGTTTGGCTTTTCAACGAGCTATCAAGTGGAAGCGTATCCAGTACAGAAATCCGGTTATCAGCGGTAGAAGTGGAAATTGCAAGCAAGATACATGTCAGATGAGTTTTCTAGAAATGCAAATCCGCTCCCCTATAGCCCAGGGGCGATCCTGAATAAGACCTGTTTGATGGATGAATTTGCAATTGAGGTCTTCCTGAGATCTCTTCCAGCTCAGTCCAGCTTTGCAGTGTATCCGTTCACAAGACAATCCGGCATTCTGAGTAACTATGACAGAGGTCCTACCGAGCACGTAAAATAGAGGATGGTGAAGCGTAGCTACACAAAGCTGCACAGCTGTAGGCTAGGGGTGATTCTCCTTTAGGCCTACCAGACGGGGTTATTTGCAATTAGAGTCTTCACAAGACTTGTGTGCAATTACTCAAGCTATCCAACGAGTCTAGCCAACAACCTCCGGGATTTGGCGAATGCTCGTACGTGCGAGGTCAAGATGATAATGCTGTAAAGAAGAGCTGATTGAAGGCAGTTCAAAAAATGACTAAGTGTAAGAATATAATTTTCTTTGAAAAAGGCGATTTTCTTTTAGAGGCCTTAAAAGCAATTTTCTGGCTTCGTCGCCTCCAAGAACATCTCTTACAAGTTGACCAAACTGTACAGCAAGACAGGCGGCACGCATATCAGAACATTCCAGTTCCCGGTATCGAGGGTCAAAGTATGATGTTCAGATGAAAATCACACTTTTGTCAAAATGGTGTTTGAGCTATCACAGAATACAGGCGCTCATTCTTTTGGGGTTCTTAATACAATTTTCAAATCTCTCACATATAGTCATTGGATGCAGAATACTTCTAGTCATGCAATGAATCCATTATTCAGTCAATGGGGTTCATTATTCATCGTCAACGGCAGTTTGAAGCATCATAAGGCAAAACTAAGAAATGGCTAAGTCTGGAGTCAAAACATCAATTTAATCATAGGCGCCTAATTTTCTAAGGTATCAAATGATGATTTTAGCAATTGTTGCTCTTAGCATACATTTCATCCTTGTCATGCAAGCTTCGCAGTGGATATCTCAGCATGGTCGCAGGATCATTCAATCATCCGGAAATCAGAGTTGAACAGGGTCAGTTGTAACTTTGCAGTCAGCTATAAAATAGGAGATTCTCAAAAATCTCATAACTCTTGCAAATGGAAGCCTAAAAGTCAAAATTTGACTTTTTAGAATCAGGGAAGTGTGTTGAACACAGCAAGATGCTATTTTTGGAAAAAATGAAAAAAAAATATTTTGCATGCAGAGCATTGAAAAGTGACGAATTTCTTCAAAGACAGATATTGGCGCTTAGTTTTTTGCATGTTTTAAAATTAAGAAATTATTTTAGTCTGAAGACTTAGAGACAGCAGCAGTTCAACTGGTAAAGGGCCAATCAGATTCCTTCTTCATAGTTAGGGTTTGAGCTTGCAGTCTTACTGTTGTGGTACGATTTTGCTCTAGTTATGCAAGCATGGCATTCATCATTTCATTCATCCAGCTTGAGCAGAGGTGAATTCTTTCCAGAGTTGGGCGAATTTCTTCAGCAGTCAGTTGCGAAGGCATAAAAAATATTCTTTTGCAAGTACAAGTCAAGATTCATCAGCAGAATTCAAGGCAGAGTGGCGATTTTGACAGAAGAAGATAATAAATAAATAAAAATTAAAAAACATCTTTCTTCTTCTCTAGATTTCTTCCATCTTCTCGTCTTAAAATTTTCTCACATGTTTGAAGAATTGGCGTTTTTGGCAAAACAAATCATCTGGGTTGATTCAGAATTGCTTTCTCAGCAAAACCCATGTGCTAGAATTTTCAAGAAAAATTTGTTCCAGAGCATCAGTTCTTGAGGCTTTGATTTTCTGAAGTGAAATTCCTTTGCATGGTGGAGTAGAAGTCGATATTTTTCGAATCTAACGTTGTGGGTTGTCTTAGAAATATCTTCTGGACAAAACCCATATCTCAGATTTTCTCGGGAAAAAATGTCCTCACAGCCCCTCAGATCTCAACTGAAAACCTTTTGCATGCGGGCCTAAATCACATTTTTTCACAATTCTGACATTGTGGGTCATCTTAGAATTTGATTCTACATAAAACCCACGTCTCAGAATTTTCTGTGAAAATTGCCCTCCGACAAGCTATTTTTAGCCTCATTAGGAGAGATTTTTGGTTTTTTGGAGAAGTTGTCAGAATATAGCCATGTTCACAGTCAACAGGCGAGTTTTTCAGGATGTAGTTCATGCAAAACGAATTCAAGACCAAGTCAGTCTTAATTCATGATTTCATCAGAAAAGCTTTCATGGATTTGTATCAAGCGCATCGGAAAGGTTGACAAGAGTAGTCACTCAAGTTCACATGGTTTCATGTCTCGTATAGCTGATTGTGTCTTCCAAGGCCAGTTAAGAGGGTTGATACCGTTGGGTTTCTGTGTATGCAGCATGTTCATTTGTATTTCGCACAACCAAAGAGTTCGCAGTTTCATCATGCAACACTCTTCCATAAAGAAAAGCATGAAAAACGTGAGAAGCATCAAGTTGCAGAGGAAACAGTGACCATCACTTCAGTTACAAAGCCGCCATAGTTACCAGCCAGTGAAGGGCCAGTTTAAGTATACAGAGATTTTCAGTTTTGCTTGAGTTGCTAAGAAGCGGTGAATTGACAGTTGAGACATGTGACGACCTTTAGATGGTGATGCAGTCACTAACCTCGTGGAGGGGTTACTTGCTCGAGATCAGGGTCAGTGAACTTCAATTCAAGGCGTCCCACCTTTTCTAAGATAGACATTAGACACAGGAGTTAAACTCGAGGCTTCTTTCCGAGTTAACTGGTTGTTACACATTACATGCCATGTCTTTCTTGGAAACATCTACAAACACTTGGAGTTTAGATTAGATCTTTCAGTCAACTGATGATAGCATTCCAGTTGATTTTCTTTCAATAAGGACGTGCATGTTGCACCTTGTCCATTTAGATTAGATGTTTTAGTTAACTGATGATAGTTTCCCAGTTAACTGTATTGTTTCATTCAATTAGGGTTTAGGAATAAGATCTTGCATGCATTGCAATACTTTAGTTGACTCAAGGTGATTTTCGGGTTGCCTACACCTTGAAGTCTATAAATAAGAGCTTTAAGCTCATCTGTAATTTAACTTTTGCTTGATAGCATACATGTTGCGCCTACCTTGCCTGTAGTATTGCTATTGTTGTATCTGTTCAAAGAGTAATTGTTGTTATAATAAATTGTTGCGCCTACCTTGCCTTCATGTTATTGTTATGGTGTTTATTCGACCTTAGTTAAATGGGGTTGCTAGTTTGATCGTTATTGCATGCGTGTTGCGTCTATACAATCTACTGTCCTAGTTGCTTACCTTTTGTTTTTGTTGATTATAAGCCTATTCAGAAGAGCAAATAGTTGCGCCTACCTTGCCTTCATGTTGCAAAACTGTACTCAAAGCTTATCGTATGATGTGTGTCATAGTAGACTCATTCAGCCAAGCAAATAGTTGCGCCTACCTTGCCTTCATGTTGTAAAGTTGTACCAGGTTTACCATTTATTTGTTTGTTTTAATAAACTTCTTCCTGGATTAGCAAATAGTTGTGCCTACCTTGCCTTCATGTTGTGAGCCCGCACCTGGAGTTTATCGTACAATACATTCCTGCTCCATTTCCTCATGCTCTGTTTCTTGAGGAGATTGGATAGATATTAAAGAAGTTGGCTTAGTTGTAGTTACATGATCTGCGAAACCATAAAATACTTAGCTGCAATGTTCTAGGTTTTCTTAACCTTGTGCCTCTACCAGTTGAGAACAAAAAGATAGGACATTAGTTTAGTTTTCTATTTTATGCATTCCAGCACAACGAGGGAGCTTCCCCTCCTAATTTGAAGAGCACTCATTACGTAGTGTGCATAGTTGTCCGTACAAACTCACACTCCAGAGGTGTTAGTTCTTACGCCAACAGATTGAAAGACAAAAATATTTGAAAATTTTACTTGCCTGAAGAAACAAATAAGATTTGATTTGATTTGATTGAACTTTCTTGATGGACCGATTGATTTATATATCCCTTGATGATTGATTTGCATGATTGTTTGTTATGTCGTAAAGGAGGAATTTAACCTCCTCCATATTAGAGAGATATTTCCTCAGACATGGGAGATGATTCCTCGACTATCATAGGATTATTTAGAGGTGATATACTAGTGTGGTTTGAGTCCACTGTTGAGGATCTCGCAATATCGAGTCAACAAGGCGTTGTTGACCGCATTAGCTAAGAGATGGAACAACAAGCATAACACTTTTCATCTGCCGACATGAGAGATTACCGTGATGCCAGAGGACGTATACAAGATCATGGGTATTCCTGTAGTTGGTGAGCTTGTGATCTACGATCACAAGGAGATTGGAGGGACCGATGCTTTGAGACGAGTCTTCCAAGATCCTCATGTCTCCGGATATGAGATTCCCTGGAAGGAGATGGTGGAGAGCTATACCCCACTGCCTTCAGTGTTAGCAGGATTCATCGGTGGTTTCCTTTTTCTTGATCGTAGGGCAAAGGGACTATCAGTTGGTTGGGGTAGGATCCTGGAGGATATGCTTCTCCACTGGACTAGATATGCATGGGTATCATGTATGCTTGCCCATCTATACCACGATCTTCATCAGGTTGTATATACAGATGGGAAGAGTCTCTCCTATGGAGTTACTCTTCTATAGATATTTGCATGGGAGCATTTTGCCATCACTCATCCCATTGTTCGGAGGGATCGTCCCCTTGGGTTTCCATATGTTTATGCCTACACAGGTCCCCTTGTCCAACTGAGACTAGGCAAGTTAGAGTATTGGCGGTGCGTGCTAAATGATTTGGATACAATCATCTAGAGATCTATTTAGATTGCAATCCATGGGAGGCAGATGATATAGAGTTGCCTTACTGCACGAGGTCGAGATACTTGATTGGACAGACTCCTTTTATTATTGAGCAGTTTCTAGCGATGAGGGTCCTGAGGTAGTTTGGATTAGTGCAGATGATGCCACAGGGTCAAGTACACTATGCTAGGCGATGAGACGATGTGTCAGAGTGGGGTCCACTTGTGACGATCGAGGCTGCCAAAGCAGAGTATCTAAACCTGCAGCCAGACTTTTGGGCTATACATCCAGAGGTTTCAGATGCAGGGATGACAAATGATTATGCAACATATTTTTACACACATCCCTTTCCTATATTTACTAGTCCAGAGGAGCCTACTCCATTATTGGGAGGACCAGCGATACAACGAGCACGACACCCAAAGGTACAGGTAGCAGTAGGGCAACCACAGGGTCAGGCACAGGCACAAGTACCAGCAAAGGCAGGGGCATAGGCCGATGATATAGATGGAGTAGCCATGGATGTGGATTCAAAGGATGAGGAGATGGAGAAGTTAGATGACTCAGGGGATAGCGGTGATGACGGGGATGATGGAGGTTGTGGGAGTGGAGGGCAGAGGTTTTTCTTTGATGTACCTTTTAGTACGAGGCCCCGTACATCAAGAGTAGTGGATCAACCAAGTAATTCAGCTCCATGGATCATTATCAAGGCTCCCTCACAAGGATAAATTGATACCTTGCAAGCAGAGATTCAGACTCTTCAGAGTCAGTTAGCACAAACATAGGTGACGATCAGTCAGCTGCAGGCACAGGTTGCACAACCACCACCTCCCGACCCACAGATAGCTTAGCTTACAAAAGAGTGAGACAACTTCCAAGAGAGGTGTATATAGGTTGAGGGGGTAGCTAAGAGACTCCTCAGATCAGTCGAGAGCACCTCCATTGGGGAGGTGATGGCAGAGGGTTTGGAGATTGCTTGGAAGGTCGATTATTACAGGATGAGATACTTCGAGACAGTACCACTTGAGAGGAGGATTGCCTTCATACAGTTAGGTACTCGATCTCAGACCCATTCATGCAATCACTCCAAGAGTGCTACCAGGAGTGTGGTTCAGCCGATTAGATGAGAGATTAGAGCCTCAGGGAGCAGAGATCCTATGAGATCTACTACCTCAGGAGATAGTAGCACTCACGTGCCCCAACTAGATGCCCCTCAATGATGAGCATTTTGACACATTTATCCCATTGTATTTGATATATCTTTTTGAAACATTTGATATCCTTGTACTCCTATACATTTGTTTTGATGAGATTTATGAGATGCAGTGGCGATTCGATTATGCATGTGTTATGGATGATTTATGATGTATGATTTTTTCTATATGCTATGTCGTGTATGATTTTTTTATTTTGATGCAAATGATGGTGTGATGTGAATGATGATGCTTTTATTTTATGTATGATGATGCAATGGTGATTTTATTTCATGATGTATGTAATGAATGCAAGATGTAAGATGTAATGTGAAAATGATATGATCAAGAAGTGATATAAATGGATGATAATAATGACCTAAATGATGATGAAATAATAATAATAATTGGTAAATAATGATAATAATGATAATGAAAATGATAAATAATGATAATGAAATGATTATGAATGAATGAATGATAACGAAATGATACATATGGAATATGATAATATACTAATACCTAATGATACGATGCAATTGATATGAAAATAATAACCTAAATGATAATATGAAAATGAATGAGATGAATGCAATCTTTTATTAATGTGGATTTATGATGTGAAATGAATGTGCAATAAATACAAATGTAAATGTTAATGAATGATTATAATAATGACCATGCATATGATATGTAAAAAAAATGGATTATGATCATGATGAATTGATAACGAAATGAAATGATAATACAAGTATGCAAAAACAATAATGATGATGAATGACGGTGAAATGATATGAATGATAATGGAATGAGATGTAATAAATGTCCAGTTGTACTAAATTTTTGTTTGAAAAAGATATACGAGAATTTGACCAATACCTCAAAAATCTATTTAAACAACCCCCAAAATGTAAATAAATTATGCAGTCCTAGAATGCATTAATGAACCATTCTCCTTTTTATCTTTTCATGTTGTGCTTGATTTTCATCATTAAGCCTTTTGATATGTTGAAAGTTAGTACAAGCATCAAAGGGTATGTTAGCACTAATGATGACCTGAGTATTGCTTTCATAATGTTTGATATAGCAAGTTAATACAAGCATCGAGGTATAATTGAACCAAGATGACTTGAGTATTATTTGCATAAACAAACAAAAGTTAACAATTTTCCTATGCAGATTTTGAAATGTCATCAATGATAAGTTGTAGAGCATGTCCCATGACCAATTTGCATAATACTAATGATTAGCTTATAGACAACAAACAAAGAAAATCATACTCCTTCCTTGTGATTCCAGTTCAGTACATCATTGAACCACTCCAAAGATATGATGTCATCAAATGTCAAAACAACAATTGCAACTTATGCTTTTAAGTTTGTCATTCATTTTATTTAGATTAAGATCATCCAATTTGTTTTTGTTATATGTCAAAACAGTCATGTAGTCTCATTGTAATTGGACAATTTTGTTGTTTCCTAATATTCTGATTCTTGACATATGTTACGAATTGCCTGCTAGAAAGCTCCAAGAAGCGAATTGCCCCCTAATGACCTTGTACTTTGACTCCTGTTGTATACAACTACTGCTACGGATAACCTTGATCATCAAGCCATGATGAGATCCTTGTTGTTTCAAGGAGATGTTATAACACATGATGTGAATGTGATGGTATGGCATGCATGTGATGCTAGTGAAAGATGGATATGCAGAATGTATCCTAATGGATAAGAGAGCCAAACAAAATCACAAACAATGTCTGTTTGTCAGGTTTTCACCATTTGTTTTTATTACAATTTTTCTTGATTTTATGATTGTTTTGTTGTTTACTAAGACGCCTGTTTGCCAGGTTTTCATCAAGGCAACGATTTTTTTTTCTATTTTTGATTTTGATTTTGATTTTTGCTCTTTTTGATTTTTTTTATATTTTTTCAGGAATTTTTATATTGTTTTTGATATTTTCGGGCATAGAATTTCTTCAGATGAATTTTGTTGGTTGGATCTTCAAATAGGTCCCCTTCTGATGTTGACAATTGATATGCCCCCGATCCATATGCCACAATGATAACGAAAGGGCCCAGCCAATTAGGTTCAAACTTGCCTTTATTTTCCCAATCTTGTTGATTATGAGGGTTTCCTTTGAGAACCAAGTCACCTACTTGAAAATTTTGTGGTTTGAATCTGTGATTGTAGCTGCGGGACATAACTTGTTGCTACCCCTTCAAATGATTAACTGCAATTTGACGTCATTCATCAAGTAGTTCTAGCTCTTGCAACCTTGATACTCTGTAGTGTTCATCATTGATTAACCCCTTCAATGATTCTCGAAGTGAAGGAATCTCAACTTCCAGTGGCAGAATAGCTTCTACTCCATAGACCAAAGCATAAGGAGTAGCACCTGTTGGTGTGCGAATACTTGTTTTGTATGCCCATAATGTTGGATTCAATTGGATGTGCCAATCATGACCTGCTTCATTCACCGTTTTCTTCAAAATCTTCAAAATAGTTTTGTTTGAAGCTTCATCTTGACCATTCCCTTGCGGATAGTAAGACATAGAGAACCTATGTTGGATGTGAAATCTTTCACATAGCTCGGCAACATCCTGATTTTTAAAGGGTCTTCCATTGTCTGTGATAATGGAGTTGGGAATACCATATTGACAGATGATATAGTTCAAAATAAATGAAGAGATTTGTTTTCCAGTAAAAGTTGTTAGGGGAACAACTTCAATCCATTTAGTGAAATACTCAGTGGCTATAATGATGAATTTATGTCCATTTGAAGATGACGGGTGTATCTTGCCAACCAGATCTAATCCCCACTAAGCGAAAGGCCATGTTGTGGTGAAGGGTTGTAATTCCTGAGCAGAAGCATGAATGAGATTCCCATGAATCTAACATTTTGCACATTTCTTCACAAAAATGAATGATTCCTTCTCCATGGTCGGCCAATAGTAACCCAATCGAACAAGTTTCTTGGCTAACATTAGTCCACTTGAGTGTGTCCCACAAATTCCACCATGTACCTCTTGTAAGGCCTTTTTAGATTCATCACGTTTGAGACATCTAAGGAGGGTACCATCCAGACCACGCCGATATAAGACGTCAACAATTAAGG
Source organism: Sequoiadendron giganteum (assembly GCA_007115665.2). Taxonomy (NCBI): domain Eukaryota; kingdom Viridiplantae; phylum Streptophyta; class Pinopsida; order Cupressales; family Cupressaceae; genus Sequoiadendron; species Sequoiadendron giganteum. Next base: position 3,905,044 of record CM021108.1, on the reverse strand, counting down.
TGTAACATGAGGATTGATGGATGAAATTTCTTTTTTGATTCCTAGACAAGTCTAAAGGTAAAGTAGTATCCTTTAGGTAAGTGTAAATTTGGTCATATAAGGGAGAATCGAAACTGGTTAAGTGACAAATTATTTGAGTTTCTGGATTGTCATAGGCGGGAGAAAACAATTGTTCCACCAGGAAATCGTACCGTGTTTGATTTTTTGTCAACTGGAGTAGAGATGCTATTGTATCCATTGCATCGGCTGCTTTATTATCAATACATGGAATATGTATGAACTTGATATTAACAAAGTATTTCTTGAAATCATCCACCATTGTTTTATAAGGTATCAACTTGTCATATTTAGTGTGATATTCATCATTGATTTGATTTATAGAAAGTTGTGAATCACCAAAAACTTGAAGTTATGCGATTTTCCAATCTACTGGAATTCTCATGCCAATTACCAATGCCTCGTACTCAGCTATGTTGTTTGTGCAAGGAAACATTAACCGATAAGATTTTGGAATTGTATGTCCTTGAGGTGTAATAAAAATAATCCCTGCTCCTGAACCATGCTGAGTGTAAGAACCATCAAAATAGAGTGCCCATGACTGCTTAATAATTGCTGTGAATACATCAACATCAGGAAAATCAATGTGTATATGGTGTTTTGGTAGTATTGGTGCTTCTGCTAACTGATCCACAATTACCTATCCCTTTATAGCTTTCTGATCCACATAGTGAATATCAAATTCGCTTAGGATCATAACCCGTTTAGCCAACCTGCCAGTTAAAGTTGCCTTACTTAGAAGATGTTTAAGTGGGTTTATCTTAGCCACAAGTTTTACTGTATGTGCTAGCATATAATGTCATAAATTTTGAGAAGCGAATACCACTGCTAAGAAAGCTTTTTCAATGAATGTGTAATTTAGCTCATGACTTGTCAAAGTTTGACTGATGTAATAAATTGCTCGCTCCTTTCCTGAGTTGTCTTCTTGTGCCAATAACTCTCCTAGGGACACTTCTATGGCAGAAATATACAATATGAGCGGTGCACCTTGCACTGGTGGAATCAATATTGGTGGATTCATGAGATATTGCTTTACCTGATCAAACGTTGCTTCACATTTGTCCTCCCATTTAAATGGAACATTCTTGTGTAAGAGATGTTGAAATGGTAAACTTTTATCCGCCAGTTGAGCAATGAATCTTCGAATGGATTGTAATCGTCCCTGCAAAGAACGTAGTTGACTAATGTTCCTTGGCAGTGGCATATCAAGAATTGCTTGTACCTTAGCTGGATCCACTTCAATTCCCTTTTCTGATACAATGTAACCTAGCAACTTTCCATATTTCACTCTTAAAACACATTTCTTTGGATTAAGTCTTACTTTGAATTGTTCCATTCTTTTGAAAATTTTAGATAAGATATCTATGTGTCCTTCTCTAGTCTTAGATTTGGCAAGGACATCATCAACGTAATATTCCATGAATGTATGCATCATATCATGAAAAATTGTTGTCATTGCACGTTGGTATGTAGCTCTTGCATTCTTCAACCCAAAGGGCATTACATTCCAGCAATAGGTACCCCAAGGGCATGTGAACATTGTTTTATCCTGATCCTCTAGTGCAATATTTATCTGGTTCTATCCTGAAAATCCATCCATTAATGAGTACATTGCATGTCCAGCAGTCAAATCAACAATCATATCTATGTTTGGCAAAGGGAAGTCATCCTTAGGACATGCCTTGTTCAAATCTCTAAAATATGTACAAATTCTAATTCTTCTGTCTGGCTTTGAAACAAGTACGATATTGGAGATCCATTCTACATAGTTGATAGACCGAATGAATCCAACATCTAAAAGATTCTTTAATTTCTCTTTAACCAATAATGTAACATGTGGATGCATTTTTTTGAGTTTTTGTTTTACAGTTTTTGCCCCCGACATAATAGATAGATGATGCATGATGAGATCTGGATCTAATCTAGGCATATCCATGTAGGACCATGCAAAACTGATTTGGTTGTTCTTCAGAAATTTCGTGAATCCTAGTATTTTCTCTTTTGTTAAAGATGCAGCCAATTGCAAGATCTTGGGCTTTTTTGTAGTACCTATATTGAGTGCCTCTGTTGGTTCGATTAGAACAGAAGACCTTTCTTGGTAATGTTCCAGAAGAGTGTCAAGTTTCCCATCCTCTAGTGCCTTTGAAAGGTTTTCACCATTGGATACACTTTTTATTTTTCTATTTTCTTGATATAATACTGTGTTTGTTAGGTTTTCACCATTAGATCTTTCTTTTATGTTATTTATTTCATAGCTGAGAAACTTGGCACTTTCTTGTCGAAAACTCTGATCTTGCAATTCCTTGGTGGAACCTGTTTCCAGATGGGATGAACAAAGAAAGTTTATTATGCTTTCGTCATTAGGAAAAGTTGGGACATCAATAGGTCCCAATCGATGAGTTCAGGATGAATGAAAGGAAACAGATCATTAGGATGGGTAAGGTCATTGGTCATTAGAGTCATGATTCTATTGTTAACGTCGTTATGGGAGAGGTCTAGGATGGTATTCTCCTGTGGATGATTTGTCTCACTTTCAATTGAATCGGTTTCACTTGAGTAATGATCGCTTTGCAGAATGTAATCAAGCGAAGACCTTGAGCCTTCCCCTTGTAAGAATGCGGATGTGAATTTGTGTATAACATCCACCCTTTTCTCTAAGATGAAAGTATCATCCAAGAAGTCATCCCATTCATATTCATTAGAGTCGGTGTCAGAATTATTTGCTTGAATTCTCAGGATTGTTTCAGTTAACTCCTCTTTAGACATTCTTTGTATCACTTCTTCCTTTGTATCTTCACCATATCCTAACCCAGTCTTATCCTTTGGGTGCATTGTTTTCAGTTGGATAGGTTCAATGATACCCTCTTTTCTTTTACCTATAGGGCCATTTCCTTCATAACCCATTTGCTGCATGATCACATAAACTTTTCCATACTATTTTGTGGGTAACTTGATATGTTGTAAAGATTCTTTTTCATCTTTATAGAGCCAATCAAGGATAGCCCTATCTTCCATTTCATTTTCTTTGATAAATACCCCATTAAACTTGGTGATGGGAACTGAAGTTGAGGCTAAAGTTTTTGTAGCATGCTATATGGATGTTGATGGTTGACCATGGGATCTTGGAGATATGGGTAAATTAGAGAGAGATAAAGAATATTCTCCCACTCCATTATCTTTCAATTTTAGGTTGGCGCCAAAATTACTTATCATTTCTCGTGCTTGCTCATTGTACTTGGAAGTAGAGATGGCCAAAGCCTCTCTATTATGTGGGATGAGTGTGTCCTTAGTTGCTCTTAGATTAGAGCAAGTTTGACTGCTAATGTGATCAATAGGTATTATTACCTCCTGTCCATCATATGGAAACTTCAAGCATTGATGATAAGTAGATGGAACAACTTGCATGTCATGGATCCATGGACGACCCAAAAGTATGTTATAGGTTAGATCCTAGTCTAGAACCTGACAAAAGGTATTCTTCACAATAGGTCCCACTTTGATTAGTAGCATGATAAGGCCTTTGGAAGTCCTTTCCTCATCATCATATGCCTTGATTGTAATCTTTCTTCGTGGATCTATAGATTCTTCTAAATATCCCAAAGCTAGGACCAATTTTAAGGTACAAATGTTTTATTTGGCTCCCCCATCTATTAGGACACGTCTAATGCAAGCTTTGTGAACCATGACCTCTAAGTAGAGTGATGAATTATGTGGATGGGTTATGGATGAGTCATCCTTTTTAGTAAAGGATAAACATGTGGATGAGGACAAGTGTCCCACCATGGCTTAAAATTTATTGATATCCAGATCAGGGGATACAGTTGTATCAACAAGTGCCTTTTCCAGAATGTCCTTATGCGCAGGTGATAACTTTAAGAGCTCCAAGATAGAAATTTGGGCTGATGTTTTTCGTAGTTGATCAACCAAATTGTATTGACTTGGAGGGGGAATTTCTACTTTAGATGAGCTTCCTTTTACAATGATTTTGGCTTGTCCCCTTGTCGTAGCATTGACCTCTCGATATTCTTTCTTACCTTTGATTCAGATAGCATTGATTTGCTGATCGTCAGTATAAATATGATTGATAATCGTTTCGTGGACATAATTAACATTCTTGCCCTTGTCACCCGAAGATTCCCCCTTTAGATAATTAGGGAGAGGATCCTTGAATGCCTGATGGTCATCATTGACATTATGTCCCTCAACCGTTATGGTGCAGTTATCAATCAGATCTTGAACAATATTCTTTAACCCTTGGCAATTATTTGTCTTATGACCTTTACACCTATGATAATCACAAAAGTGTGAGTCATTCCACGATGGTGGTTTAACTCAAGGCTCATAGTCTCTTTGTGGTGGAAATGTAATAGCATTTTGACTTAATAATTATTTGAGAATGGATTTCAAATATTGTCCCAAGGGAGTTAAACTCCATCGATTCAAAAAATACGAAGATCTGGGCATATTTGAATTTTAATTATTGCCAAAATTATTTCCATGATTATTAGTCACATTCCCTTGATTGGAAACATTACCTTGGGTACTAGAATTTCTAGCATTATTGCTACGTTGAACACATGACACATTAAGGACGGTAGGCTTCACATTCACATTGTTAGCGTCTACTACCCCATCATTCACAACATTTTTATTTCGAGTCCAAAATCGTGACTTGTCATTGTTGTTACTATGGTTGTTGTTGTTGTTGTATGAATTTGAACCTTCTTTATCAGTTTTCTGAACTCCACACTTGACCAAAGCACTTTCAATAGTAATTGTGTTTTTAATCAATTTTTCAAATGATTGAGGACAGTGAAGGTTTAGTCTATAACTCATCTCTATAACAGTGATGGGGGAATGATCTTTGAAATCCACTCCATGGATTGTCCACCTAGACTTCATGGAAACAATCACATTAAGTAGGTATCTTCATGAGCGAATTCTAAGCTCATATTTCGGAAATCCCTCACATGTTGAATGGGATTAGTTTTCCCATTGTACCTATCAAATTTAGGGATTTCACAATGTTTTGGAAAAGGAATCATTTGAAGACTCCTATCAAACGGATAAGGACATATGTCATCCAAAAAATACTTCTTTTTTGTACCCCCTTGCATTTCTTTTATTTTCCCTTGTAATTCTTTTATCTATTGAGTAAGGGCACTAAAATCATTAGGAGGAGTTTCAGGATTCTCTTTAATCCCTTCTGTATCAAAATCAACAGGTAACTTAGCTCCTTGATTAGCTAATGAAAGGAAATATCTTTCCTTGTTTCGTTCTAAAATCCTTTCGATAAAAGTATGGAATTGGGGATCTTGCTCTTCTTTTTGAAGCTTTTCTTCTATTATCTCTTCAATATGAAACAGATTCTCTTCTCTCTCACTATTATCACCCATTTTACTTATGGTACTTTCTCTTTCATCTTTTTCTATGCGCTTTCGAGATCTCATGACAATAGGCATAAGCTTTGCCAAATTTCTACTAACTCTGATCAAAGAAATGAAATAGTGCAATTTTGATGGATATGAAAGTCAGGAATAGAATGAAGATTCTATGACTTAAATGATTTCTAGTCTTTAGCTCGTGATTTCCTTGATTGAAAGGATGAAAATCCTGTTTGTGGGAAATTAAACCAAAGATTCAAGAAATAAAAATGATGTTGCACTTTGTGAGGTTTTGATCGTAGCTTTGTAAAAAGATGGATTTGTGATAAATGCCTAATATGTTTGAGTTCTCTATTGCAGAATTTGATTGGGACGAGTAGAGTATACAATTACAGGTTGGGGAATATAAGAAGAACGGATACGCTGACTGTGGTTCTGCCTTTGAGAAAGGGCTCTTCTTTGAAAGAAGGCTTGTGAGTATAAAGGTTCTGTAGCATAATCGTCAATGAAACCTCTAACAAAGTCATGATATCGATGAATAAAGGTCCTATGTTCAGGCAAGACCTTTCGACTTTAGTAAAGAAAATTTCCTTTTATTCAATAACTTCTTATAACCGAGAGATTTTTTTGGCTTTCTAATCTTCCTCTCTAGGGATTTTTTGGCAAAATTTGCAGACTTCCAAACCCTGAGCATGGAAGAGACTAGACTGAGAATGACTGAGTTTTCAAATATCAGAAAAATACCTAGGCTTGGACCATACATGCACTGAAACAAAGCATGAATGTGCTAAAACATACTACCTATGCACCGAAACAGAGCACATATGCTCCAAAATAGAGCATGGATGCGTCGAAATAGAATAGCTATGCACTGAAGAAGAGCACAAATGTGCCGAAACAAAACATGGATGTGCTGAAACAGAGCACAGATGCGCTGAAACATAGTGGCAATGTGTTGAAACAGAGCAACAATGCGTCGAGACAGAGCAACAATGCGCCGAAACAGAGCAACAATGCACCGAAACAGAGAAGCAATGCACTGAAATAGAGCAGCAATGCACCGAAATAGGGCAGCAATGTGCTAAAATATCCATTTAAATTTTTGAGATAGACATGTTTGGATAGTTTGATATTTTCGGATGATCTTAATCTAATTTAAATGTGAAAAACACGGCATATAGTAGCAGACAGTTGTTTTGTTAATCCTAAAATCTAAACAAAGAGTGTATGTTCTTGAGATTTTCACAGGTATTGAACAAGATAAGCACTTCAATCAGACTCACTCTTAGTTTTTCAAATAGGTCATCATAACACCCACAACCCACATCTTAAAATCGCGTCGACTCACATAGCCATGTCACCCCTTAGAGGGCACTCGTGTTTTTGTCTTTTCCCAATGTGTACTCAAGGTGACGGAAGTGGATACCGAATCCCCTGAGCAAACAATCCATGGCAATTATATGGTGAGTGTCTTGGGGGCAGATTCTTCCCTCCCCTTGCACTGTGTTTGAAATGATGTTTGGATACTGACACAGTTGGATTTCTACACTATGGTTTGTAGTCAAGGTTTCCGTTTGGCATGGCAATAGATAAAATCCCTCAGAAGACCTCCCAATCTTTAAAACAAATATTTTGGGGATGTTTATCTTGCTCACTTTCGTTGAATATGGGTTTCCTCAAAAATTCACTTTTGATTATAGTGGGTTGGAAAACCTGGCTTTGGTTGTTCTCACTTAGGTCGTTCCCATAGGGCTAGTACTTTTTTCCACTATGGTAGGCCTTCTAAAGGATTTAATAAAGCTTGAAATGCATAAAATGAAGTAGGTAAGTCTGGTGTTCTCATCACCTAGGAAAGGGGAGAGCATATACCTATTACCCCACAATCACAGCAAACAAGTGGTTGAGTTTTAAATCCAAATTGACAATTTTCTATGCTAAGTGAAGATTTTGCTTCAAAACAAACATTAGATTCATTTTAACTAGCATGAAATGACATTTGGTGACTATTCTAGAATTGATAAATTTCAGATTTTAAATTTCTATCCTAGGGTTGCTTCATTTTATTTAAAAACTGAAGTTAAAATTTTTTTTCCGCAGATGGCGTTGGAATCAAAATTTATTTTTACAAACCCTCCGTATGCGCTAAAACAGGCCACCAATGCACCAAAATAGTTGACAAATGCGTTAAAAGATAAATCAGAGGTGCGTGAAAACAGGTCGTCTATGCGTCGAAACAGTTCATGGATGCGCCAAAACAGTCTGGGGATGCGCTGAAACAGTCCGGGGATGCGCTGAAACAGGCCGGGGATGTGCTAAAACAATCCATCTATGCGCTAAACCGAGACTCATATGCGTTAAAGTGCAACTCCAGTCTGTCACCTGTCAAAAATTTCTGCAATAAAAAGATTAAAATGGGGGGAAGCCCCACGGTGGGCACCAAAAAAGTGTAAATTAAAATATGTGGACTAATTAAACAATAAACTAACACACCAATAAGACATTATATTGAAAGAAACTAATCTAGAAAGCATAAATGCAAACTCTAAACAATTGCAGCTCCTTCAAATTCGTCCCATTGTCCTTTATCTCCAAGAATTTGATTAAAGTTGTTGGCTCTCAGTTGTGTAAGCAATAGCTTGTTGAAATGACAGCTTAGGAGAATGAGATTTTTTGAAAATGCATATCCATTGTTAATGATTTAAACTTATGAACTTGAAATGCTATGATGCTAGAATGTTGATTCAAATGCAACTATAGTAACTACGTATGAAATCTACTTACCAAATGGTTGTATTTATAGATTTTTGAAGGGCAAGAATCTAGTTGGCGGAGATCAATGGTTGAGATTCAAACTTGTCAGGATGAACGGCGAGAGAAAGGTGGAAGGTTGAGAGGAAAGTGGAAGAATGTTTTCAACCCACAAGACCATCCTCATTCAAAAATGGAGACAAACATGGCATTTATCTTTCATTTACGAAATTTGGTTGAAGTTTGAAGATAATTGCTTAATTAAATAAATAAATTTATTTAATTTCTTGTGACATGTGCAAATAGAAGTTTCCATAATTTAAATAATTAATATTTAATTATGTGGGAAGTGAAAAAGAAAGGTAATTAAATATTTTACAATATTTAATTAAGTGGGGTGAAGAAGATATTTAAATATGGGATGAAATCAGAATATTCCATTGTTTTGTATTTAAACATTCAAACTTTAGAAACAAAATGATAATTAAATAAATAAATTATAAAATTTATTTAGTTTAATTAAGAGGAAAGCAACAATAATTAATAAACCTTATTTATTTAATTAAACTAGAAGAATTGGAAAAATGAACAATATAAATAAATAATTAAATTTATTTATATGTAGATGACTTTAGAATATTAATTAAATAATTCATATTTAATTGATTAGTAGTTTGAATAACGGTGACCATTTTTAGATGTGTACACTTTCAAATGATCATAGGGTTATTTATATGTTATGTTTTATCATTAAGAGTGATCTACACCACCTACAAGGAGGTGCAAAGCTCAATGCCAAATATTGCATGGAGTCAACTAAACATGTGAAGGATTCTCTTGGAATGAATGTGGTAATAATAGATTAAAAAATACCATATTATAAGGTCACATGGATCAAATGTATCTTGTAATATATTTTTCTATTATCATACAATTTATAAAATTTTCACAAACTATGAATAATAGAATTCTAGATGCTTTCTTGGTATGCCTAGTAATGAGCATTGATCCAGGTGGATCTCAAGAACCTAAAAATTGAATTATTCAATATGCCCTTGAAAATGGAACCATGTTGAAGTACTTGGAAAATTTGACTCAACACAACTTGAATAGGCGAAAAAGTAGTTGATACGTCTGAGTTATGGCCAGTCAAAGGTTGGTCAAACCAAGGATAGGGGCCACTTAGAAAGGCAAAAAAATTGACCGACTCAAAATCAATCGAAAATAATGTCAAATTGAAGGGCTCGATGACATGAACCCAACAATGTTCATTTCATCAAAATTCGAGCTCGTACACAAAAGTTATTGCGAGTCAAAGTTCGTTCAAACCTTGCAACTAAGCAGGTATTTTTAGGTGAAAATTTTATCATCTCAAAATTCATCAAAATTGACATCAAAATGAAGAGCTTGTTGCCATGATTCCAATGTTGCTCATTTCATAGAAAATAGAGCTCGTTCGACGAAGATATGGCCAATCAAAGTTGAAGGTTGACTCAATTGATTGGATGCTAACATGGCAAGTGCAAGTGATGTGGAAAAAATGTGGATCCCCCTCACTAAATTCACATACCACCACTACACCATGCTTTATTTTTTAGAAATAAATTGGTGGAGGTTTATTTTAATTCACAAAATTCATTTTATGGGATTCCAAGTGGATTTTGTGGGATCCGAAGCAAATTTGGTGGGATTTAAAAGGCAATGGATTAAAACCAAATCTCCTAAAAATTAAAAAAAAAATAACCCCTTTAAGAAAATAATGAATAAGCCTGAACTTATAACTAATATCCTTAAATTGTTATCAAATAAAAGACAAAATAATCTAGTGAATAAAAGAAAACACCCAAACCAATATAGCCCGTGAATGAAAAATGACAAGGGCTTAAAAAACAAATTAAAATGGTTTTTAGTGGGGATTGTTATCATTTTATATATGAAATAAGGGGGATTGGTTAAATCCTAACCTTAAAGAGGAAATGTCCAAATTTTGTGGTTTTAACCAAATGGGCTAATTTTTTGTATAAAAGGGGGGTGCAAGTGAGGCATTAGGCATCCCAACTCAATTTATGCTATCCAAGAATCAAGCATCCAATTCTTTTAGATCCAGGCATTCAAGGTATGCTTTTGAGTTGATCATTCAAGATCCAGAGTCCAAGTGAAGGCATCCAAATGATATAATTGTGTAGAGCAACCTGACAGAAGGATTGGGATTTCAAAACTCTGTACAAACGATGTCAGAAGGTTGTGCTTGAAGGAGTGTTGTTCAACATCCAAGTTGAATACTTCTCTATTGCAAGGTTGCAAAAGATTACAACATTTGTGAATCTAGTATCAGGTATAACCATAGTATTTTTTATACTTGACTTTATTCTGGAATGGTGAATTCAGTATTGTTTGAATCATGTTTAGTATGATTTTATAAATGTGGCAAGATACCTTTGTATCTAGTTCACATTCAATTATGCTTTAAGAACTAGGACTGCTTTGTCGTTATTGTTGGAAGCACTTGTTCAATGTGGATTCAGGAAGTGCTTGTAGGGCTTGAAATTTCCTGGTAGTGACAACTTTGTCTATGTAGATAGAAGACCAGATGTTGTAAGAAGTTTGCAGGTTCAACATTAATGGAAATTTGATCACTCTTATTGAGTGGATCCAAAGATGTAGCCTTGAGAGGTGAACTTCGTAATCAAATGTGTCTTGCTTTCTTGGTTTTACTTGGATGTTGATTAATGTTCTTTATTCAACATTTTTAACTAATTTCAATTGATTAAGTGAAAAGGCACTAATTAGTTAGCGTAGTAAATTGATGGATTGAGTTTGCATATTGGATTCAAACCATTAATTAAAGATCTTAGCTCAGATTTGGAATTAAGTTAGTTAAGCAGCTGATTTTAAATCTGATAAATGAAGAACTTAGTCGAGTAAGCACACTCTAGATTTTTTTAGATCAAGTGGTATCAGAGCGGTTTCTGAGCTCAAGTTTTGTTAAAGTGACCAGTTTGTCAGTTAGCTCAATTTTCTCAGTTTGCTTGGTTAAGTAGATTACCAGTTTGTGCAAGTTTTCCATTTTGATTAGTTTGATAGTTTGTTGGTTTGCAAGTTTACAAGTTTAACAGGTGTACTTCCAAGAGGAAGATGGCATCTACGCAAGGGTAAAATTCTAAGGTGGCAATGTCTGCATCCATGATAAATGACTTCCTTGCCAAGAAAAGTATTATTGAAGCACTCCACCAGGATAAGTTCGAAAGGCTTCAAGAACTTGAGGAAGCCAATCAACATCTCCAAATGGAAAATGTTGAACTTAGGAGTCGCCTTGAAGGTTTGGAAGATGAAAAGAAGAAATAACACCTTATGTTGTAGAGTGTTGTGGAAGAGTAGATGGGAGAAATTTTTGGTGTAAAAAGTCCTCGTAGGATTGAAAATCCTGACATTTGTAATTTTTGTCCACACTCAGAGGATTCCTTGCATGTATTCCTCACATAGCCTAACCGTTTGGAGGCTTCCTCTATAGTAGTTCAAAAGGAGCCATTGGAAAACATTCAGGAAGTTGACCAAGCAACAAAGAAGGTAATAAATGAAGTAATTTCAATTCCTTCCTTTAACCATGATCATGCTTTTGCAGCATTTGAAAAACATACCAAAGGTATCGGTATGAAGTTGTTGATGAAGATGGGCTACATTGGGAAAGGCCTTTAAATTCATGGCCAAGGAATAGTTAGTCCCATAAAGGCGATAGAATGACCTCGTTATACATGACTGGGTTATGATAGTGAATAAATTGGAGAATGTTCCAAAACCATGTTTGTGAGAGGTCAAGTTGAAGGTGAACCACACTATGGTAACTATAGTGACTACAAAATATCTCCTAGAAAAGATGCACTTGGTGGAAGAAAGAATAAGGCAAATCACCTTCAATAGTTGGGCACAAAACCTGACAAAGGCAAGGTTGGTTCTCCTAAGAAAAACAGTGCTCAAGTTGGTCAAGGGAAATCCCAAGGTGATGAAAACTTTAAATCTATTATTGATTTTGAAAGTAGCAATTATTTTGCACCAACCTTATGGAATATGTGACCATGCACATTTTCCATGCCCCTAACCACCATGCAAGCTAAGGAGACAATGAGGCATACAACACACCTTCAACATTTCACTCCGAAGAACGAAACTACACTATAGGACAAAGCCTAAAATTATTGTACTCACTGCAAAATCAATGGGCAATGAGTTGAGAAATGCTAGAAGTTGCACCTAGAGCTTTAACACTCACCGAGGTCTACGAAGGAGCCAAGTCAACATGAGGTTGTAGAGGTAAAGGAAAAAACTGTGGTTACCATCCTTGAGGTAGTTCGAGAAGAACCTAAGCAAAAACAAGAGTAGTTGGAAGAGGAAATTTCCTTTGTTCAACTCCGTAAGAGATGGGAAAACATGTCAACTATATAGTTGTGTCAACTTTGTTTTATGTTACCTTTTTGGATTGTGGTAATATGTTAGTTGATGTAAAATGAGTATGGTTTTTGAGTGAAAGACTCTAAATGATTTTTTTTTCCATGTATTTGTATAAAGTTGTATTCCTATAAGGTTGAGATTTTGTAAGGCTTTTGAAGCCATGTCTCTTGTAATTCGAAGGAGAATAATTGAAGACTTCTTTATGCAGGTTAAAGATTTGTTGCTTGCAGATTTCTTGCAGTGCTCAAGTGATTATCACAAATTCTCGAGGTGAGAATGTGTCACTAAGATTCTATTGTAGAAGAGAATTTCTATGAGATGGATAGACCATCTACTCACCAAGACTCAGAGTTGCGAGTTATGCTCAATGGTGACTTGTATGTTCCAGATTCAAGACTCAGTCATATGATTATTACAAATGCCTACAAGGGGCAGTGATTTTCAATTTCCTTGTTGCTATGGAAGGCATGAACAAATTTGAATGATGAAGCCTTGAATCAATAATTCTGAAGTACGAATCTGAAGGAATGTATCAAGCTGAGGCACAATTTTCCATTGTTTGAGAAGTTCATGAGCAAGGAGGAGCAACAGTGTTATACCAAAATCTTCCTTAGTACTGTTGAGGCCCTGTTGATCCACATAATGTAGAGAGGGAAATGTTTTGAAGGAACAATACACTTTTGGAGACCAAAAGTTCTTCAGTGGGGAGGTCTGATCCAGGTGGATCTCGAGAACCTAAAAATTGAACTATTCCATATGCCTTAAAAAATGGCACCATGTCAAATTTCTTGGAAAACTAGACTCAACGCAACTTGAACAGGCGAAAAAGGAGTTCATACATCCAAGTTATGGCCAGTCAAAGGTTGGTCAGACCAGGGACAGGGGCTAGTCACAAAGGCAAAAAATTTGACCGACTCAGAATTAGTCAAAAATAACATCAAATAAAAGGGCTCGACGACATGAACCAAATGATGCTCATTTCGTCGAAATTCGAGCTCGTACGCAAAAATTATTGCGAGTCAATGTTCAATCAAACCTTGCAACTGGGTAGGTATTTTTAGGTGAAAAATTGATCATCTCAAAATTCATCAAAATCAGCATTAAAATGAAGAGCTCATTGCCATGATTCCAATAAAGCTCATTTTGTAGAAAACGGAGCTCGTACGACAAAGATATGGCCAGTCAAAATTGAAGGTTGACTAGATGTTGACATGGCAGTTGACTGGATGTTGACATGGTAAGTGTAGGTAATGTGGAAAAAATGTGGATCCCCCTCACTAAGTTCACGTACCACCACTACACCATGCTTTATTTTTGAGAAATAAAGTGGTGGAGGTTTATTTTACTTCACAAAATCCATTTTATGGGATTCCAAGCGGATTTTGTCGGATCCCAAGCGGATTTGGTGGGATTTAAAAGGCAATGGATTAAAACCAAATCTCCTAAAAATTTAAAAAAATTAACCCCTTTAAAACAATAATCAATAATCCTGAATTTATAACTAAAATAACCTTTAATTGTTAGTAAATAAAAGAGAAAATAATCTAATGAATAAAAACAAACACCCAAACCAATATAGCCCGTGAATGAAAAATGATAAGGGCTTAAAAACAAATTAAAATGGTTTTTAGTGGGGATTTGTATCATTTTATTTGTAAAATAAGGGGGATTAGTCAAATCCTAACCTTTGTAAGAGAGGGGGACCACCCACTGCAAGGCCTGAGGTCACAAAAGGCCAAGAGTGAAAAGGTTGCCCTAACTTACCTTTGTTCAAAGGAAGGTTAGGATAGAGAGGATGAGAATGATGAAGACTATATGTCCTTCGATCACTTTGCAATCCCGAGAATTGAAGGGGGACTAGACGAGTCACTTTTCAGAGTCAACTTTGCATCACAGGTAGCTCTCTATCCGAGGACAAAAGCATGGTTCTGGGATGACAGCGTGACATGCTAACATCTCATAGGTGGGTTTACATCCGTACAACCAGAAAACCATAGAAACGAGGTTGGAATCCTGAGAAGGGACTGACAGTCTAGTCTAGTAGTTTCGGGAAGTAAAGAACAGGACTAAGAAAAGAGAAAGGTAAATACGAATATGATAAAAGAAGTATATTACCGTGAGGGTGACGAAGACGATTTTGTAGAACAATCCTCTCGCCAACTTGTTTTGAGATCTCTCCACCTGCACACAATAAAGAGGGAAAGTGTTGGGGCTGTTTAGGGGCCTGCCTCAGTCAAACCCCCATCTTGGTGTTTCCACCTCCACGGACAACCAAGTTTGCAATGATAGAAATAACGATAAAGGAAGGAAATACAAGCTATGTATGCAAGAAACACTACAAAATAGTATGTTCTTACTCAATCGAATATGATAGAGGAGATGAGAGGAGCTTACCACCTCCATCAAAAGTGCTCAAGGCTTGTGGAGGAGTGAATGAGAGGAACTCAAGCCTCTGTTGTCGTGGTGTATGTCTTTTGCTCACACTATCAGAGTGATGGAGTGGTAGATTGCTGCAATGGAGTGAAGAATGTTGCTATTGTTACCCATTTTTTTCACTTACAGCTCAAATCAGGTCGAGCTTTTTGTTTTCTTAAGATTTAACAAAACAAAATGAGGTGCATTTCATTTTAGTCTTCCCTATATTGCATTCAGGTGTATAAACATAAGAATTAAGAAGCTTTTATTTTCAGTAATGGATTGTTTCATTTATACAAATGTATACAATATTGAAAAGATTTACACAAAATTGTTGAAAGGTAGTCTTTATTGATTCAAAGTTAAAATCTATCTCACACAAGCCATGAGATATAGCTTGTCTCATGTGCATAAAATGCAATATATACAAGAATGGATTGAAAGAAAATAAGATGCATATATAGGGAGGGAGGCTGGTTATTGCCTGATGGTTGGTTTGGGTCTCTCATCTTGCGTGATCCTCAACTCCTTGTTGCTTGTCTTGTGTCCTTTGCAGCTAAAAGTCTTCATATCCTGCACTTGAAATAATTGCAATGGTTAGAGCAGAGCTCTAAACAATAAACAGTCTCCAATCCTACATACATATCCACCCACTAATGTATAGACTATCTTTTACATGCATCAAACAAGCTATAAGTCACTCCTGTCAAGCGAAGAGAGAGAAAGAAATGATCATACATCTAGAAAATATTTTATTTCTAATCTGTTTGTTTCATGTGCAGCTACAGGTGCAGGTATAACTTGAATCAAAATGAGTGGGGAAGAATGAGGCTCCCACAAGGGTTGAGCCCAACTCATATTAAAATGTGTAACCAAATTTATCTTGAGTAAACGGATATATGTTATATCGTTTCATATCAACAGCTACAGTAAGAGTGTAATGTATTTACAATCATAAGTCTATTGTGACAAGCTCATGGTGCGGCAGTAGACTTCATAAGATTCATAAATACAACAGTGCAATGAATATGAGATCATACAGGAGCTATTATTCTAAATGTTGCATTAACAATGTCAATCAAATGGAAGACTATATCTTGTGAACATATGGCCATGTTGATACAGGCAATGATACAAGCTCAATGAATTATAGTGTCTTTGGAGATGACACAAGAATGATCATAAAGGCAGCATGAGTATTTAAGGATTTCAAAAAACAAGCGTGGGTGCAACTGTGAAGTAAAGCAGTGGTGTTAGTAAATCACAAATGGTATATTGAGGAGGTTACAGTTGATTAATAAATGAGTCCCGAGTTCACCTAAGCACCATGCAGGGTCTTGATTCAAAAAACAATCATAAAAGGGTAGTTTTAGGAAGCAAAAAAGGATTGTCACAATTAAATAACAATAAAGAACAATAGATATTGGGATAGAAATGTGGAGAGCTACTTTGCACGAGATGCAATGTCATAAAATCAAATGGCAGCATGGAGATCTAGAGGTTGACTGGTGAAGGGCAATCACAACTTTTAAATCAATGAATACAATACTTCTCCTGAAATATTAAATGCAAGGGAAAGGCAGTAAGGTGGAAGTAAAGTAAAACAGAGTTCATTTCACTTGTTTTCAGAAAATGAAGAAGATAACCAGAATACATAAGGCCATACGTACTCAGTTTTTTATCATTTTCCATGGTACCCACATTGGGTTTATGTCAAAATACAGAAGTGTGAAGATTCTTTCAAGAAATTTTAAAATACCAGATACAAATCTTTATACAGATGCAGATTTGCTATGGATTTCTAAATACCCATATGGGTTTTTGATTAATGTAGTTTTCTTCCATTTTCCTGTTTACCTACTTTGGGGTTTTACAAGCAAGAAGGAAAAAAATGCCTAAGACTCATCAATGGCAGCCAGCATAGAGTTTTTGTTCTATTTTCAAAAGAATAATGAAAGAAAGCATTATTAGAACAAAGAATGGCGCGACATAGAGATCTGGAAAAGCAATGGATAGTCACTTTTCTAAGTGAAATGCATCAATAATATACAAATATGGCACAACTAACACCTGGGTCTGTGTTTTTCTAAGCGAATAGCAGTCATTTTTCAGTAAAGATAAGCTTCTAAAGATTTTGTTTAGAACAAGGAAGCAAACAATGGAAAATCCTTACCTTTCCCGGTCAAAGAAGAGTACAGAGGTCGTGCCCAACTCATATGGAAACAATACAGGAGACTCCCCAATGGTGCGGCCAACAAGGAAGAACAGAAAAACAAAGGCACAAATTCTATCTCAATGAATACAGAGATCTCCAATGGCGCGGCTAGAGTTCCCAAGTGGTGATGAGTCAGCAGAGAAAAGCCTAGGAATTAGCTTCAGTGTAGAGGAATCAACAGAGAATGTGTGGAATGCTTCTGTTTCTACCACAAAACTGCCAAGAGATCTTTGACAGAGTCCCATGAAACCCCATGGCGGTAGACTTAGCTTCAGCTAATGTTAAAGTAAAATGCCTTTGCTTGTTTTTGCATTTTGCCTTTTAGGGTTTTACCCTAATAAAAAAAATGTGTTTCAATGCCTCTTTGCATTTTTATTTTCTTTTATTTTAAAAGAATGGTTAATGTGCCTCAAGTCTTATGATTTATTTTCCATTTTAATCTTGTAAAACAATAATGTATTATGCCATTTTATTCTTGCATTAGAATATAAATGTAAAGCTCATGATTTTAATGATGGCTTTATAAATCATTTAAATCATGTGTCTTCTTTTATGCAAGGATAAGATGCGTATCCCTCTTGCTTTTATGAGAGTTGTTAAGGTTTAATGCCTTTTGAAAGGATATAAGGAAGTTATACTTGAAATTCAGAACATGAGGAGAGTATATAGGCATGTTGACTCAGTTTTGAAACATTGCGAGGGTATCTAGGGGTTGTTGGAGAGGATTCGGGGTTTGGATTTGTCTTCTCTCAGGTAGTTTGGATGCTTCTTTTTTCAGTTGGAGTGCTTTTTGAGGTTATTTGACTGAGTTATGGGGTGGTTAATAACTTTGCGAAGACTTTTTCCATGTTTTTGGCTTCTTTTGGTGAGTGGAGTGTGCTATTCTGTAGGCTATTTTTATGGATCCGACCCATGGAGGTTGAGAGTTGTACTTATGAGTTTTGAAAACTCATTTTCAGTTAGTTCTGCTGCATGATATGAATTTTTTTTTGGAGTTCTAGTACCAATTTTTTGCTCTTTTTGCAGTTGTAACTCATGATATTTTGAGGAGATCCTTGCAGTCATTCTGATAATACAAGAGCTTTTGGGACCTACTTTGGAGTTCATTTTCGTATGCTTCTGCTTTCAATTCGATGTTTCATGCTGAGATTTCTGTTAATCCTACATGTTATGTCTTGAATGAATATTTAGCAGCTGAATAGGTTATAGATTGTGAAAATTCATCTAGTTCATGCTTGGTTGTAGATTGTGAAAGCTCTCTCTTTTCCTGCTAATTCAAAGCTCTGAACTAGTTTATTACCTATCTATGAAACATCTTTATGCAGTTTCTTACTTGCCAAAGTTGAGTTTTAGTATGCTCAGTTTTATTAGCCTCGCTGTTATGTGTTGTCAAATCAAGATATCCTTATAATTTCGGTGTATCACCTTAGAAATTTTGAATACCCAGTTATTTTATTGTTCAAGTTTCTTTCCTATCCTTTTACCTTTCAAAAATTTCAAGTTTTAAGTACTTTCAGGTGATTATCCAAATAGGAGTTGGTCTAGAACCCAGAGGTTTCACTTCATTCTAAATGTCCCACATAGAAGTGAATCCCATGTTTTACCAGAATTGCTGAAGCTTGTTGAAATTCAGTATCGGGTGCAAATAACCAACAACTACAAAGCTTGAATGGATGTTTGAAAGAGTGGAGAAAATGTGAAGTGATGAACTCAAGATCTTGCAAAATTTGAGAACGGATGGAATGGTCAAGAATATGAAGGAGAAGATGGAAAATGACCATATTCGGGTCGGCCAGCCGAAGAGGGACGTTACTCTTCGACTTCCAATCGAAAATGTAATGTCTCTGTAGACTCCAACCATAGGAATCTGCCAGGGATGTAAGTGTACCGCGTGGATGTTTGCGAGTTGCGTGGGCGTCCCCAATAGAAACGTACCCACCGACACACATACAGGGCACCAAGTGGAATGCAAACAACAGGCTTAAGTGGAATTAAACCTTCGCTTTTAGTTTTCTAAAGTGTAAATGGGTGAAAGGGGAATTTGTGTTAGGGGTGAAAATTCACTCTCATACATTTTTCCTCCACTTTAGCGAGCATGAGTATTGATGAGTGCTTTGGTAAAGTAGAGTAGTAGGAAAGTAACAGAGTAAGAGATGTATACCTAAACCGACGAGGATGTAGAGCATGGTCTGGCGAACCCGGAAGTGCAAGAAAGGACTTCATAGTTTCACGGAACCACAAAGTTGAAGTAGTAAAGTTCCTTACAGGCTCATGGTCCTATAAGGGAGGTATCCTTCAAGAGCTCTCACACAAAGGAAACTAAGAAAAGAACCTTACAACCCCGCAAACCTGTAAGGAAGGTATCCCCCAAGAACTCTCACATGAGGGAGACTGAGTAGAGTGTCTTACAGACCCACAAAGCTATAAGGAAGGTATCCCCCAAGAACTCTCACATGAGGGAGACCGAGTAAAGGGGAATCTGTAGAGTCAAAGATGGTGACATGTTTACCCGCAGATAGAACACATCAGGAAGCGGTCGCGCAAGCCAGTGAACAGATAGTCATGCAAAACATCGCTAGGTTGTAAGAATTTCAAAGGGCTCCCTCGGGAACCCTTCAAAAGGAAGGAGGGTCCACTCAAGAGACGTCTTGTTTGAAAGCCGAAGTCTAGTCGGGTTGCCCCCAAGCTAGACGTAAATATGTGAAGATAGTCTAGTCGGGCTACCCCTAGACTAGATGCGAAGAAACGAAACCATCCTAGTCGAGCTTCCCCTGGGCTAGATTCCATAGAACTTGTTGAAAGATTTTGAAGGGATCCCTTGGGAACCCAACGTGAAAGGGAGGGATCCACTCAAAGGACACACTTTTCAAAATTTACCATCTTCCTTCTCAAATCGACTCGTCACCAATGAATCCTTTTGAAAAATGTTCACTTCATCAAGGAATTTGAAAGGAAGGAGATGCGCTCATGCGAGCGGAAGACTAAGACCGTTCTCACTTTAGAGAAGGATTCCCAAGTGATTTGTTTACGAACCCATGATTCCTTGAAACATGTTTTGCTAGGGTTTCAAGTTGAGAATAAACTTCTGACAAAGAAGTGCGTGAGGGGTCTTTCGAGAAAATATTCATTTGGAAATGATTTTTTTTCTAAAGACCAAGTAATGTAGAAGAGGCGTTGTCGCACATGAAAGGGACAACTCAAGAAAAGATGAGAGAAAGATAAAGAGAAAGTAAAATAAAGTAGATCACACACAAAGGGCATAGGGGGATTTAGTTTCGCGGGGTCGGATCTACCTTTATTTATATAGGTTAGGTAATGGAGACAAGAGGCAAAAGATCATCAATCCCCAACCAGATTAGGAAGAATGCACAAAAGACAAATAAAAAATTAAAAAATGGGTCAACATGGAAGGAGGCCTAAATGCTCCCAACACTTTGCATCGTCCCCAATTTTCCAAAATTCAATCACAAACATGGAAGAATAGAGGTACATATAGAGGAAGGTTTATAACACAAACACCACACCTGTATCCAAGCACCAAAAGGGGTGACGAGGGTCATCCAAGCACATATAGCACGGTCACAGGGAACATGTCACAACATACATGCACATCTAATCTAAAGATCAAGAAGAGGGTCTCCCTCTAACACTGGTCGACCAAGAGGTCATCAGCTTCCCACTCTAGATAATCATAGGGGGAAGGATGATGAGTCTACAATGGTGTAATGTTAAGGGGAGGAGCTTCTGATCCTCCCACAACAAGGGCCAAGGCAGAGGGACCTGTGAGGTCTCCATCGCTCAACTCTTGTGGGTTCAAGGTTAACGAATTTGAAAAAATCACTGACAAGGTCAGAACTTCATCCACTGAGTTAAACATGCATTTAACGAGAGTGCCATGCTTCAATTTTGTCGACAGAGAATTTTGCACCCAAGGTTAACTGCTAGGCTCACCAAGAGACTCAAGAGTGGTGACAAACTTGGGGGAGGATGGGAGTGGTTTTGTTACTAGGATAAAACAATCAACTTGGGGCCACCTTTCAAGGAAGGTGGGCGCTTCTTACATCCTCCACTATTGGAGGGGCTATGCTCTACCTTCTTCTTCATCAGAGGAGGTGAGCTCCCCATAGATGAAACAAGGAGGGTCGAGGGAGAAGAGGAAAGAACCGCAGTGGACACAACTGAAGTGTTCACCATGTCCACGGGCTTTGGGAAAGGTAAGACATCCAGGATGGAAGTCAAGAAGGGTGGCTCTGTCGAAGGAGCGATGAACACTTGCACCCTTCTAGGTGCATGTGCACTCACAATGGGAATTGAAAGGGATTCAGAGACGGAAGGAGGAAAAGAGGAGGAT
Source organism: Sequoiadendron giganteum (assembly GCA_007115665.2). Taxonomy (NCBI): domain Eukaryota; kingdom Viridiplantae; phylum Streptophyta; class Pinopsida; order Cupressales; family Cupressaceae; genus Sequoiadendron; species Sequoiadendron giganteum. The sequence continues at coordinate 3,883,428 of CM021108.1, read as the reverse complement.
GCAGCAGGAGGTGCAACCTTCTCGTCCTCCTTCTTTTGTAAGGAGGCTTGCTCAACTAGGAGAGCCTTTCGCTGATGCTTACACTCATGTGCAAGGCGGTTTCTACGGCTCTTCAAACCAGAAGCCAAAACTTTCGAAGGGACGAAAGGATTTTTCTCAGCCATGGGAGTGTCCTCCACAGTTGTTTTCGGTCGAAGCGCAGACTCCTGAATGGGAGGAGGGTCGGGTTCAGAAACAGTGGGAGAATTTGAATCTACCACTTTAGGAGTGGAACGTTTTTCGTTTGAGGGAACAGGAAGAAGTCGAGGGGAAAACTCTCTACGCGAGCCTTTCCTTTTATCGTACAAATAATAATAGGGTCCTAGGGACCCAATAGGGAGATCCGATATCTTGACCTTGGGCTTTCACCAAGGAGGCATCATTAGACTCCGCAAGTAGAATCCAGGCTTGCTCATCCAATACTCCTCCCAAGAAAGGGGAGTAGGCGAGTCAACTTTAGAGGGAGCGATCTTTTCCTTTGCTTTTCGAGAAGAGGAGGTATCTGGCCGCTTTGCGATAGGAAGAGTCAACTTCGGCTGCCCTTTGCCCCCATTTTTGTACTTCAAATAGTTCTTGTAAAGTAGGTTCACTCTATGTGGGAGTAGACCAACCAGAGTGGGCCAAAAGTGATCCAACGAGTATCCTCCATAGGATACCACAAGCTAATATCCAGTGTCATGCACTACGTGCACAAAGCCTTCGTGGGAAAACTTAAGGCACCTATGAATCACATAGGTGATCCCATTCATGGAAGCTAGCCAAGGTATGCCTAGCTTCACTCTAAATAGGTTTGACTTGAGGATGACATCGAAGGCCATGTCTACACTCCTAGGTGCAACTAGGACGGACAACATTATTGATCCATAGGGTTTAAGAGAAATTTTATCATGTGTATGGATGATGGACTTTGTTTTTTTGTACTCCTCCCTTTGTAGGGATTTTAAGAGTAATGTCTCCTCCGAGATGACATTCACTCTACTCACGGGGTTGACCAAGACCCCTATCACAATGTTTCCATTGAGGTGAATGGGAATGTACATCGGAGAAATTTTACGCTTTGATGGCATGTCTTGCGAAGTAAATGTTATATCCGATCAACCGGTCGCAAGGTGACGAGAGGGAGTAACAGCAACCGTGTTAGCATACGCCTCAGGGTGAGAGGTAGAATCAGCGGGATCGATAATCATGTTGGTAGAATGTGACAGAAATGAGTCTGTGTATATTTGCAATTCACTATTAGCTTTTTCCACTAATTTGTTCATGTTTTTCTTACCTCCATCAAGACGAATACTACCATCCTCGATGTGATCCTATATCTCATGACGCAGGCGCTTACATCATTTGATATCGTGTTCGTTAACTCGATGGTACTAAAAAAAGGTATTCTCTTCATACTAGCTAAGGTATGGTTCTCTAACTAGTTTAGGAGGTGGTAGGGTAAGGATCTTATCCTTCACCAAAATTTGCAAGATGGAAGAATAAGATTTTGATAGCTTCATAAACTTTCGGTCACGTCTGAGGTCGTTGTTATCCACAGTGGCTACTACATTCGCAACATTTTTACCTCTTCCCATGATCGATATGATAGATCTTCCTTCAGAACAAGAGCGTGAAGGAGCACCCCCGAATTGAACCACCATTTATTGGTACTCTCGTAAATCCGCACACAAGTGTGCAAAAGAAGGATACTTCATGAGAGCGAACTTCTCTTGCCAAGGCCTTTGTAAGTTCCCTATGAAGACCTTTTGTACATCAGAATCGGGTAGCAGATACAAGATTTATGAGAAGAGTGCTTGGTACCATGCTATAAAGTCTGTAATATTTTCATTATCCCCTTGTTTGCATCTAACAAGGTGTGAGAAAGTCATCTTTGGTCCGATATTGGCTTGGAACTATCCCAGGAACTAATTCACAAGTTGATCGAACGTGAAGATGGAATTATCGGGCAAAGAATAGTACCAATCCAGTGTTGAATCTTTGAGGGATCGGGGAAATAGTTTGGCCATCAATGCATCGTGATGGAAAAATTATGTGCATAAGGCGTTAAAGGCAGACAGATGTGTCTGTGGGTCCCCTTTACCACTGTATTTCTTGAATTTGGGAATCTCCATCCCTTTGCGGGAAAGGAGTGTTTAGGATTGCAACCAACAACGAGTTGTGTTGAAAGAAAGGTTGGAAGATAGGCTGGATTGAGGCCTTGGAAAGGTTTTCCAACTGATTCTGCATCTTCCCCATATTCTAAAGAAGGGTATTCAAAATAGGGTCATTACAAGACATAGGACCACTAGAACCACCGCCAGAGCCACCGTCGTGACCACTGTCGTGACTACCACCAGAGCCACCACCAATACTTCCTCCACTAGTATGACCTTCGTTGATGTCACCATCATGACCACCGCCAGAGTTGCTGCCACCAGTGTGACTTCCGTCGGAGCCATCGTTGTGACTTCCACTGGTGCTGCCTCCGCCAAAGCCACCCCCACTCCTGAAGTTTCCATCGCCAAAGACTCCACCCATCATTCCACAAAATCCTCCACCACCAGAGGCAACAAAAGTGGTGAAGTGAAAACCCAAAGGGTTCTTGCTTACTTTGACATTTTATAAACTTTCAGAGGTAGTGGGTATATTGATCGACGAGATCGTGTCAACCATATACACAGATATAGGAGGCATCAACATCTCCAACCGTGTCTCACATTCCTCGAAGAGGCCACCTCGTATCATGCAGTCAAGGCTCGAGGGAGCACATGCTTCAGCTAGACCAATGAGACTAGCTAAGAGTTCTACACCTTTCTGGTATTTTTCCACCATATATCTTATTTCACCGATCATCTTAGCAGCCCTAGCCAACTTTGGGTTGCCTTCCAGGTGATTTTCCAATGCACCTAACCCTTTACCAAGGCTAACGACATACTTAGAAGGGATACATACGACCTCATGCTCATCTACGAATGAAGAGGTCAGCGACACAGGAGGAGTAGGGATGCGCATTCAGTCTCGTCAAGAAATCTAGATTCGCTTTGTGATACGTACTCCTATGTAGACAAACCAACTGCAAAACCAAAGAAAAGGTTGGTAGTGAAGATAGAGGAGACCTTCATCTTATCCATTGGAAGGTGTCACATAATTCTTCTAACAATATTCCCAAAGGTCATAGACTGGGTCGTGAAGCTCCTAAAATTTCACAACACACCAGGGTACACCGACCAAGAGGTGTATGAGAAAAAGTTTGGGATGCCAACAAATGGATAGACATTGGTTCACATCAGGTTCACCAAAAATGTAAGAGAGGGGGACCACCCACTGCAAGGCCCCAGGTCACAAAAGGCCAAGAGCAGAAAGATTTCCATGACTTACCTCAATTCAAAGGAAGCTTAGGATAGAGAGGATGAGAATGATGAAGACTATGTGTCCTTCGATCACTTTGCAATCACAAAAATTGAAGGGGGAATAGACGAGTCGCTTTCTAGAGTCAACTCTGTGTCATAGGTAGCTCTCTATCCAAGGACAAAAGCATGGTTTTGGGATGACAATGCGACGCGTTGGCATCTCAAAAGTGCTTTGCGTCCGTACGACCAAAAATCCAGAGAAATGAGGTTGGAATTTCGAGAAGGGACTGACAGTCTAGTCTAGTAGTTTCAGGAAGTAAAGAACAAGACTAAGAAAAGATAAAGGTAAATACGGATATGATAAAAGAAGTATATTACAGCGAGGGTGACAAAGACAATTTCATAGAACAATCCTCTCGCTAACTTGTTTCGAGATCTCTCCACCTACACACAATAAAGAGGGAAAGTGTTGGGGCTGTTTGGGGGCCTGCCTTAGTCAGACCCTCATCTTGGTTTTTCCACCTCCATGGATAGCCAAGTTTGCAATGATAGAAATAACGATAAAGGAAGGAAATATAAGCTACATATGCGAGAAACACTACAAAATAGTATGTGCTTACTCAACTGAATACGATAGAGGAGATGAGAGGAGCTTACCACCTCTGTCCAAAGTGCTCAAGGCTTGTGGAGGAGTGAATGAGAGGAACTCAAGCCTCTGTTGTCGTGGTGTATGTCATGTGCTCACACTATTGGAGTGATGGAGTAGTATATTACTGCAATGGAGTGAATAATGCTGATACAAAGCTTTAATGGATGTTCAAAAGAGTGGAGAAAATGTGAGGTGATGAACTCAAGATCTCGCAAAACTTGAGGATGGATGGAATGGTCAAGAATATGAAGGAGAAGATGAAAAATGACCATATTCGGGTCGACCAACTGAAGAGGGATGTTACTCTTCGAATTCTAATAAAAAATGTAACGTCTCTGTAGGCTCCAGTCGTAGGAATTTGCCAAGGATGTAGGCACGTCGTGTAGACATCTGCGCACCATGCGGGCATCCCTAACAAAAACGCCCCCGCTGACACACAAATAGGGCACCAAGTGGAATGAAAATAGCGGGCTTAAGTGGAATTAAACCTCCCGTTTTGGTTTTCTAAATTGTAAAGGGGGAAAGGGGAATTTGCGTTAGGGGTGCAAATTCACGCTCATACAACCTTAGAGGGGAAATGTCCAAATTTTGTGATTTTAACCAAATGGGCTAAATTTTTGTATAAAAGGGGGATGCAAGTGAGGCATTACACATTCCAATTTAGTTTATGCTATCCAAGAATCAAGCATCCAATTATTTTAGATCCAAGCATTCATGATATGCTTTTGAGTTGATCATTCAAGATCCAAAGTCCAAGTGGAGGCATCCAAGTGATATAATTTTGTAGAGTGACCTAAGAGAAGTATTGGGATTTTGAAACTCCGCACAGATGATGTCAGAAGGTTGTGCTTGAAGGAGTGTTTTTCGAAATCCAAGTTGAAGACTTCTCTCTTGAAAGGTTGCAGAAGATTACTACATTTGTGAATCCAGTGTCAGGTATAACCAGAGTGTTTTTTATACTTGAATTTATTGTGGAATGGTGAATTTAGTATTTTTTGAATCATATTCAGTATGATTTTGTAAATGAGGCAAGATACCTCTGTATCTGGTTCGCATTTAGTTATGCTTTAAGAACTAGGACTAATTTTTTGTTATTTTTGGAAGCACTTGTTCAATGTGGATTCATGAAGTGCTTGTAGGTCTTGAAACTTCCTGGCTGTGATAGCTTTGTCTACGTAGTCAAAAGACCAAATATTGTAAGCAGTTTGCAAGTTCAACATTAATGGAAATTTGATCACGCTTATTGAGCGGATTTGGAGACGTAGCCCTGAGAGGTGAACTTTCTAATCAAATGTGTCTTGCTCTCTTGGTTTTACTTGGATGTTGATTATTGTTCTTTATTCTGCATTTTCAACTATGTTAAATTGAGTAAGTGAAAAGGCACTAATCAGTTAGCTCAGTAAATTGATGGATTAAGTTTGCATATTGGATTCAAACCATTAATTAAAGATCTTGGCTCAGATTTGGAATTGAGTAAGTTAAGAAATTGATTTCAAATATGATAAATGAAGAACTTAGTTGGGTAAGCACACTCTAGAGTTTTTCAGATCAAGGATGGAAGTGAATTATAACTTTGTAATGATCCAAATATTCTATAAAATTGAATATAATGTTATAGAATCAATATGAAATGAGAAATTCTAACCACAAAATGAAATATTCAACTATAATGAAAATGCAATAAGATTTATAATGACTAGTAATGATTAGAATGTGAATGAAACTTATAAACAAATAAATAAAGTAAAAATAAAATATTTTTTGGGTGACTCAATATTGTTCTTACACCATAGAATGCTCCTACATTAAACACCTAAGGTACTTTAAAAATTAACTCCCTCACTTTTTGGTGGCTAAAGGGAAACCAAAATGGTCTTGACAAGAATCAAAGCTGGTGAAAATTCTTCCTACACTAATAAATGAGAGGAGGTATGTGCAAAAACTAAATAAATCATACAATTACAAGAAAATAAACACAAAAGAACTATACCATAATATAGTGGCTTACATGGAGAAAAAAAATCCAAATCAAAATCCCACACTCCAAAGCAACTCATTGTATTATTTAGTAATCAAACGTTACAATATACTTACAGAGTCTAAGCTTTTACAAGAGTATCACCAACCAAACATCTAGAGTAATTATAATAGCATAATAGAACCAACAAAACTTACTATCATAACCTCCATTTGAAGCACCTAATATATAAGAGAAGGATTACACAAAACTATAAAATATTAATTACAAAACCATGAGATAAAACTGCTTAAATGTGTGGCTCCCAAGTCCTTAGTTAGAAAACCAACATCCAAATCCTAAGATGAGTTTACAAGCTAAAAATAGAATATGTCTTCCACTTGTCCTAAGTGTGTCATATTCCACTCATCAACTTGGGTTTTCCATTTTGGCTTTATCATCTCCACTAAAAAATGACATATAACACATCATAATACATGTCATAAGTTGGTCAACAAGTGTAACCAGGCCTCTTATAGCTCTCGGGGTGGGTGGGTTCAGGGAGGTTTGTTGGATATAGGATGATGGGTAGGAGGAATAGTCAACATGTCAAAAGTAATCTCAAACATCCTAGATTTTTTTATTTTGACCAAAACCCTCTATGGCAATAGGTTAAGTTTTACAAATCATGTTAAGTAAATAGTATCTCAACCTTGCAACTACATGAGGTTACTATTTATAATAAGTTTATATTTAGGAACAAATTGGTGTGGAATTTCCCTAGAGCTTCAGAATGGCTAAATAAGCATGATTGTAAATTTTCATTGCAAGATCGTGTTTGGATTTGAAGATATTAAAGTTTCTATTTTTGATAAATTTAAAGTTCGGTTTGAAGGCTTTCGAGGAATTTTATGGGACTGAAAGTGGTTGTAACTAGAAAAGTGGATTATATCTTGATAGATTTCTTCATGGGCTTTCTACGATTCAAATGGTTTGTTAATCGAACACCCAGATCGAAAGCTATGGTCTCTAAAATTTTTGGTCTCCTAAAATAGGAGATGTAAAAACATGTTGGACGCATAAATTAACTATAAAGGGGGAGCTACAAGTGGTGGTGTGTGTTTTGAAACATCATAGGTGTAAGGATATAATAAAATGAATGTAAATTACTAATCCAAGTGCAATTGTTTGAAGAATAATATTACCATTAAGATGAAAACCAAGAGCACTAAGAGCATGCACACCAAATTATCTAAGAGGAGACACAAGATTTTGTAAGGGAAAAAAAACAAAGAAAAACCCTCAATATTATGAAGATGACATAAATCCTAACAAGATTACAAAGAGATAATGAGAGAGAGAGAGAGAGAGAGAGCTCAAGCATAGAATGCTTCATATGAAGAATGAGAGAAGCACCTCAAATAAATAAAGGTGAGAAATGAGTTGCATAAGTAACTTCCACGTATATGCATGCCACCTTTCATCATATGTGTGTGCAAGGTGTCCAGGTCCTCATAAGGAGAAGGCTACACCAAAGCCTTAATATTCCTCAAAAAATGAATTATAAAAATGAGTCATCCTCACACATGTGTGAGAATACTCAAATAAAAAAAGACTTGTAAGGATTCCTTTGAAATTTTTCTATAAGTATTTAAATAATATAATTAATAAATAATTTACGTCTAAGTAAATATTAATTCCTAACACCCCCCTTAAGCTTTACTTGGGGAGTTTACATCAAACCCTTCAATGGGTTGTAATCCTAGATTTTACAATGATGTGGAAATTTATCTTTATAAAGAGATTTGGTTCAAGAATATTGGCAACTTGATCTTCACCTTTACAATATAAAAGAGAAATTCGCTTGTCTTCAATTTTCTCTCTAATGAAATGATGTTGGAGAGAAATGTGCTTGTTCCTTGCATGAAAGACATGATTCTTTACCAAATCAATAACACTTTGATTATCACAATATAAGGGTGTGAGATCCTTTTGAGGTAGACCAAAGTCTTCAAGTAGTCTTCACAATTATAGTGCTTCTTTGGATGCATTGGTACAACCTTTATATTTAGCTTATGTAGAACAAAGAGAAGTAGAGTGTTGCTTCTTACTATTCCATGAGATTTCACCTAATCCAACAAAGAAATAATAACCACAAGTGGATCTCCCATCATTGAGATCACCTCCTAAATCTGAATCAACATAACCTTTTAAAGAAAAATCACAATTTGCATCATAAAAGAGACTAAGATTAAGAATACCTTTAAAATATCTTAAAATAATTTTTGCAACTTAAAAATGATTTTTTTGTGGCTCAGACGTGTATCTAGAAACTAAACCAACTTTATATGAAATATCAAGTCTAGTACAAGTTAAATAATTTATAATTTCAACTAATTGCTTATATAAAGTGGGATCAACAAAAGGAGTTTCCATATCAGCTAATTATTTAGTTCCTAATTCACAAGGAGTAGAAACACAATTTGCATCATTCATTTTAAATTTATCTAAGAGATCTTGAGCATATTTATGTTTAGAAATAAAAATACCTTTAGGATTTTGCCAAATTTGCATGCCTAAAAAATAATGTAATAAGCCTCAATCAGTCATTTGATATTGATTATTCAGTTGAGATTTAATATCACTAATCAAATTGTTAGAACTAGAAGTGATAATCAAATTATCAACATATATAAAATAATGATCAAAATTTAATTTTCACTATGTTTAATATATAAATTTGGATCATTTTCACTTCTAATGAAATATTGAGATGTAAAAAAAGCATTAATTCTAGAATACCACCAAAAATTGTTGCTATTTTTATTCAAAACTAAAACTATTACAATGGTTGTTCTCTATGATTCTAAGTCCTTTTGTAAAAGATGATGAACGACCATTAATACAACGCCCCTCCGGGCCTTAAAAAGAAGAACTCCTTCAGCATTGAAATGAAATGAAATGAAAGATTTTAATAACGTCCATGAGGCCACAACAGCCTATGGGACCCAGGACTAGCACATAAAAGATTCTCACTTCCTCACCTGCAGGCATCGCTATCATGGTGACAATTGAAATAGCCTAACTAGGAAATCATAAGTGATCCTCCATAGGTGGCAACAGTGTCATATATCCCTCCTCAACCTTCTATTGTAACCGCTTGCTCACTTCGTCATTAAGTTGGCCAATGATGGGTTTTTTTCAAAAATACAAGACTTTAGTCCTCAGGAAGTGAGTGGGCTCGCCACGCGTTAGCCTCGTTTATACCCCATGGTAGGCCCACCAAAAGTCCTTCTCGTGGCATGTAAAGATGCCACATGGCACCTTGATGAGTTGCACTACAATCTTAATCCTCTCGGCTCGATAGGAGTTTTGTAGCTTTGACACATGGCTCCCCTCCATGCAAACTTTGAAATTAAGCACAATGAGGGCCCGTGGATGGAATAAAATGCTGAAAAGGGGCCCGTAAAGCTAGAAAATGAAGATTGAATCCCAATTGGCACAAAATCTTTGAAAGCTTTAAAAGAGGCATTATTTATAAAAATTCCTTGGAACAAAAACCTTCAACAAAATAAGGTTGTGGTAGATAATGTCTACAACTTTTGGTGACTCTTAGGGACCTTTGCTTGTAGAGGTGAGAACCTAGAAATCTGGTTCTGCACACGAAATCACAAAAGTCAAAGAGGGAAGTCCATTGCTCTACATCTTTTGAAGAGAAGATTGCATAAACACCCATTTCACTTCAAATGGTTGCAATTTCTTCTTAAGTGCTTTGGAGACCTTATCCAAAGCGATCATTTCTTTAAAAGATAAATTATTTAAAGTATACACAACAACCTTCATGTGATACTCTTGTTGGGTGAGCAGCTACAAAATTTCTTCCATCTCGGAAACACTTGGGATTCACTAAGGCCCTAAAAAGTGGTTTGGTCTTACTACTTCTCTTCTAGTATCTACTTCATCTAATCTTATGATATGATGGTGTCATTTGGAAGTAAAGGGGAAAGAAGCCCTAACTGAACTAGCTTCCTGATATGCCCCTTCATATTTGTAATTATTTGATCTAAAGCATTTAAACATGCTTTACATTTGAGGGTCACTTTGTTATAGTTGAGGATCTGATTAGCTTTTTGGCCATTAATCTCTTGTTATCCACTCCCGCAACATTCAAGGCATCATCAGTCGCATTGCATAATTTTTGAATTAGTTGTTGCAAGCCCGTGACCTTTAGAGTGACAAATGAGATCATTTGATCCAACAAGACACTCATCTCTACACTTTCCCTCTAGGAATCTGCAATGAATGTGAGCACAAGCTTCAAGGAGGTAGCTATATCTTTGATTCTTTCCCAATGTGATACATAAAGTTTTTGAAACATGGGAAGAATACTAGTTTGTTGTGATTTGCAAGACAACTCATCCTTCAATTGTTGGAGTTGTTTGTCTTTATCCTAAAAAATTTGTTGGAGTCATTCTTGCATGTCCATAGAATCAGAGAGCTCTTTATCCATCAATTTTAACACCTGTTCCTTCTCCTGCAGCTTGGAATCAGTTACCTCCTATGCCTTTTCCTCAATATCCTTTTGAGTTTATGCCTCAATTAGCTTCATTGTTACACTAGCATTCAAATCTCGAGCTTCATCCAACTCTTTTTGGAACTTGGATTCGGCCAACTCCTTCTCTTTCTCTACTCTTTGAATTTGGGCTCAAGCTTCGTCCAATTCCTTTTGGAGTTTAGCCTTTTCAACTTGCTCAGCTTGGAGGGAATTCCCGGGGTCTCTTGCTTGTAAATTATTATTTAGCTCTAATATTTCATCATCCTTAGCCCTAATATTAGTGACCAATATGCCAATTGTACCCTTCACCAGATGAGCTCTTGGTCCTTTTGTTGTACTTGCCTACTGACCTTGAGGAAGTTAGTGGAGACCATCTTTTATGTTTCCTCCATGAGCTCAACTTTGTCTTCGGGGTGGGATTGGCTTAGGTTTAGGCCTACAACATGGGTTGAGTAATCTTCTGGTGGATAGGATAAAAAAGAATCTCCATTCTTGGGGTGACAGGTTTTAAGCTCTCTTTCCTCCTTTATTTCTAGACTCTTTCTTCTCGAGCTTTCTAAGGTATTGATCTAATGATAGTATCTGGAAGGAGATTGAATATACTACCTTTCAAAGGGGGTACCTGGAGGGAGGTTGAGTGGGATTAAAATGTAGAAAGTGACTGCTTTCACTCACTCTGAGGTAGATGATGGAAAACTTATAATAGATGGGAAAAAGGGAGGGATGCTTTGCAAAGTGTTATCCTCGAATTCAACGTGCTCAATTCGAGGGATAACCCCTACAAAACTTGTCTATTTCATAGCCTGCCTCTAAGCATGCAAAATGAGGCAAGTTTCATTGGCCCTCATGTGTGGTTCCCCATCCTCAAAAATTCATTATGAGAATTAACCTTTGTTAGTTCGTCAAAATTCGCATTTTAAACCAAGTTGTGAAAACTCAGTTTTGGGAGTTAAAATTTTTTTTGCACATGCAAGAGCTCAGTTTTTCACCGCTTTTACATATTTCATGTAGGAGCTTTGATTTTTAGCACTCTTACATATTTCATGCCTTATTCATTTTCTGGCACATGTAGGAGTGGGGTATTTTAGTGCTCTTACATCTCAAACCACATGTCACATGTAGGAGCGCTGATTTTTAGTGCTCTTACATATTTCATGCCTTGGTCATTTTCTGACACATGTAGGAGCGAGGTATTTTAGTGCTCTTACATCTCAAACCACATGTCACATGTAGGAGTGCTGATTTTTAGCGCTCTTACATATTTCATGCCTTAGTCATTTTTTGGCACATGTAGGAGCAAGGTTTTTTAGCACTCTTACATCTCAAACCACATGTCACATGTAGGAGCACTGATTTTTAGCGCTCTTACATATTTCATGCCTTAGTCATTTTCTGGCACATGTAGGAGCAGGGTTTTTTAGCCCTCTTACATCTCAAACCACATGTCACATGTAGAAGCTCTATTTTTCACCGCTTTTACATATGACATGTAAAAGATTTTTTTTGTTATCGCTTTGACATGTGATATGTTGAAGCAATGTTTTTTAGTGCTTTTACACAAAATACAATTTCCTTCCAAAACATGTCAGAGCACTATTTTTCAACACTTGTGCATAATATGTAGATCTTCCAAGATGTAAGAGTGAGGATTTTTAGCGTTGGTACATAAAGATGAACTTCTTCCCAAATGTTGAAGCATTGATTTTTAGTGCTTAGACATGAGTTTTTTCCAAGTATTCAAAGCATGTTGGAGCAGTGATTTTCAGCGCTATTACATAAAAGACAAAAATTTCAAGATATTGGAGCACTGATTTTCAGCGCCCTTGCACAAAAAATAGTTTTTCACTGAACGTTCAAAAATAATCCAAAAATGCATTTCGAGCTCCATTCTCTTCCAATCCATGAAATTGCTCAAATTTACATCCAATATGCAGTGTCTTGAAAATTTGAGTAATTACATTTGAAGTGCAATACCCCATGCAAAAACCTCAATTTTTCCTACCTTTACATTAGAATTGTTAAGCCTACTCTTGCATATATTCTGATCTCTTGTTCCTAGATTCTGAAGCAGTTTTGATCAAGTTACTACCTATCACCAAGAAAGAAGTATCTGAAGTACAATTAGAAATTTATTCCCATGTTTTAGTTTTTCAAAGAAGAAATATGAAGACTTTCGCACCCAATGCAAGGAACCATGAAGACTTCTTTTCATCTCTAGTGTTAGATAGTTTTTTGCTTACATTTACACATTATGTAAATAGTTCTTGACGTCTTACATGTATTTTTCCAAGAGGTATTTACATGTAAAAACATAGATGTTTTCCTAAAAAGATGGATGACATATTTGAAAAGGTCAACTAGTTAATTAGGTCAAGTTTTCCTAGATTTTCTCTTAGGTTCGCTCTTTTGATTTTCCTAATTTTGCTCTCCTATCCCATCTATAAATAAGAGAGGATCCTATTGTAATATTTTATCTTTTACAACGAAGTGTTGCCCTTTTGAGAAGCAAATACATGAAACTTTGTGTTCATCTTTGTGTATATATTTTGATCAATAAAGAAGAAAGTTGCATATTAGACTTTGTGTTGGAAACGATTATCTTTTGGATTTGATTGAGATTGTCAATGATTAGGGACTGAGATCTAAATGGATTTGAATAAATCTGTGTAAACTTTGTGTTTCACTCTTTATTCGGATTTGTGTTTATGTTTGCATAACTATTGGTGGATTATCTACAAGACTTTGTGCTTGTAATTGTTCATGGTGTTTGTGGAATTGTTGTATCTAAGAAGACTTTGTGCTTCTAATATGACAATCCTTACATCTCTCAAGGATCCATCGGTGAAAAACTATGAAATGAATTTGTTCCTTTGTGAGCTTTTCTTTCTTATTTTATTGTTTATTATTATCATGTTGGTATCTCTAAGCTTTGCTTTGAAAAGATAGAGATATTGGAATTACTACTTTGTTTTTATTTTAAAGTTGTATTGAATTAGAACTATCAACCGTGAAGCATTGTAAAACATATTCTCTGAAAAAGGAGAGAAGTATGAATGTGACACACCCCTATCTCGTAATTGTAGTGTACATGTTTGTGAATATTTAATTAGTTTTACTTAGTTTATGTAAGCAGTAAGAAGGGTGCATCCCCTTTTTGAGAGGAGAGATTACATCTCACACAGTTGTGGTTGAAATGAGGTTACGTAATCTATTGAAAAGAGGATTACATCATTTTCACCCAACACAAAGAATGAGTGGAAAATGGAGGCGACACAAGAGTGATCTATGTGGTTGATAATGGGAGCATGGGAATTGACATAGATGCAAGTTTGGAAACAGAGATAGAAACCAAAGGCTGTGAAATGGTGAAAGTTGCAATAGGAACTATAGTCACAAAGGGGTTAACCAATGATTGAGAAGAGAGTAAGGGAGGAGATAAATATACCCGCATGGTTGAAACCACTGAAACTCGCGTTGTGGCAGTTATTTCTTCATCTTCCTCTTCATATTTTTGGCTAAGATCAACATACCTTCACCTTCTTCTCTTCGTAGGCTATGATGGAGTGCCTAACAAGGACCCTTCTCCAGTCTAAGTTTTTTGAGTATTTGAATATCCTCGATGAACTAAAAAGTGTTGGCTCCTTTATCCTGCAACATTGTAAATTTTCTCTAATTAGATTGGCGAGGGTCCCTGTGGTCTCTCCTCCAATTTATTTTCCATTGAAGCCTCCCTATGCACACAAATTGTATTAGTAGGTGAAGATGACCTTGAATGCGCTATGTCCCAGTGCTTTTCAAGTTCATCTTTTGACACAACTTCATATCCTACATTTACAATATCATTTTCTTGGTGGTAGATCCAAAAATTTGTGATCTACTACATTTCCCATCCCTCACTATCTAGTCTGAGGTGGAGCCCCTTAGACATTTTTAATGATGGATCAAAATTTTGCTTGGGAAAATAGAAAGAAATCCACAAGGACCTTTGTTCTCATGCAACCCTGTCCAAATCAATGTAAACCTATCCAGGAACTTGTGAGCCTCCCAGAAAGGGTGCGACTCGTGGAAAAATTGCAAGGTCACCTTTAAGCCTACCATACATCCATTAGGGTCATAGATCTATTGATCACAGATCACATCCAACCCCAAATCTGTTAGTTTTAATGTGAGCAAGTTTTCTTCTTTCCCTTTGTTAATGGATATCCCCTTTTGTGAATGAAAGCTCGTGATATCATTTTTCTTTTGACCAAACCCATATTCTAAATCAATAACATTTAGTTGTTGGACTAGCTCCAAAGCCAAAATTCTATCTATTAAATATGTGAGGAGCCTAAATGGTTCCCCTTTGAACTCGTGCACTTGAACCAAAGAAAATTTAACGTCGAAGAACCAGTCGCAAGATGAATTTTGATTACTTAGCTAGCTCATCTAGCAGGCCATGATTCATAAAGTAATTTTTTTGGGATTTAGGTCTATTAAGGTTGGGGTCAAGAATGACTTAGTAAACTCATAATAATCATATGTGATATAGACAAAAGATGATTCCATGAGGATACTGGGATCATCTTAAGAACTGAAGAGGATCCAAGTTTCCAAGGCTATATATTGGCTAAAGAAGTCCACATTTTGAAATAGTAGATGGGCTAAAAATGAAGAGTGCCTATTTTTTTGCTCGTGCTTGTATGCTTGCAATTGTTGGTGCATATCATACTTAAATACCCATGAATTATCCTACATTGCCCCCTTTGTCAAACCATAAAATATTGTTCCCAATCTCATTTTGTGTGAATCCACATTTTTGCCATCCTACATCATATATTAATGAACACAAAAGTAATGAATAAATCTACCACTAGGTGCCCCCTCCCTACCAAGATTGTCACTTAAGAAATTTAGCCAAATTCTCATTCATGAACAATTCCCACAATTTGTCACATAATAGGGTGGCATTGGAATTTCATCCTCCACTCACAATATTTGAATCCAAGATAGTTAATTGTTACGTTTTCCCACATTCTAAGTTCCTATTTTTTAAATCTCAAAGAAAACTCCTTAAAACTAGCTACTTTTACCTCATTTTTACATAGAAAAAGAGAAGTTTTGAGTTGTATATAAGGGTTCTTTTATTTCTAATCATGGAAAAAATCACTATTTTATTACAAAAATTCCAAGGGCGAGATAGCCTCATCCCTAAAATCCCAAATAATTATATTTGGTCATTAGAAAATGTTGCAATATATCTTTCATACTAGGTAGCTAATTTTAAAGGATTTCAATAGGGTGAGTGATTTCCATTTGTAATTTTTGTTTAAAATAGAGTTAAGTTTCTATATTTTCTACAATTTCATCTTCTTACTTCTCCTTCACACCCTTCCAAGCCTTCATCATCCATTTTCATCCATTCTTTTGTCTCCAAATTTCCATTGTTTAAGAATTTACCTTAGTGTTTAATTGTTCCCACCTGATTTTTTTCTAGATTCACTATCAACCCACTCTATGCTTCAAATTTTTAAACCTTCAATCCCTATTTCATTTTTTAAGTCATCATGGATTCATTTCATCATTTTGGTGTGCTTCCCATTGACCCTTTGTGAGTGCAAACCTTTATGGCACCTTTTAAAGTTATAATCCCTTACCATGCAGAACCCTTGTTAGAGTGATTAAAACTTAAGGTTTCCCCTTCCTATATATGTCCTCTTCAATAATCCACATCTCTTTTAGACTAAACCAAACCTTGTTTCCAAAACTATTCTCCCACACCACTAGCTTTATTGTGTTGTTGCAAGATTTAATGCTTATATCTTGATTTAGAATTATTTTTTTACATAGATCAAATTAATAGCCTACTAGTTATCAATTTTTTAATGTGGATCTGCTCTTGAAATCTCACAAGAGGAATAAGGTAGACTCCCCCTTTAACATTTATTTTTCAAGATTTACATTCATGAAAACTTGATTTTAATTTAGTTTAGAAGAATCTATAAGGTTTCAAAAGAAGTTTTGGAACCAAATTACCATTTAAATTTGTTTATTGAGCCCCCACAAATATTTTAGATCTTTATTTGATATAGACAAGGCTATATTATTAACTATCAAGAGTAGTCAATATTACCCTACAAGCCACCACTTATTGATATTTTAGAGCCTTAAAGTAATTTTCAACTCAATTCGATATAAAATAAATGAATTGGTTCTAGAGACTCACTTATGCTTGGAAATCAAAGATTTATCAAATGATATCACTCCAATTTGTCCATTTTACCTCATTATTTTTTCAATAATCAAGACTTCTAAGTCTTTGAGTTATTCCCAAGTTTTAGTTAGAGATCAAGGCCTAAAAACTTAGGATACTTTTTCATGATATTACCAGTGGTCCCTATCAATTTTACATTGTTACCATTCCATCTTCCAAGTGAAATTGTACCAACTCTTCAAATTGCATGCATTGCGTTATTCATGTTTATTAAGAAATTATAAACTTACTATGAATCACATTATTTATGTTGGTCACTAAAAGGTGAGAAATTTCCTATGAAGCTTAAACACTTTTTCAACAAGCTCTCTTACAATTTTTAACTTTATGCCTACTCTTTGGTCAAGGTTGCCTCCCTAGACAATGTTGTCATGGTGACTACTAGGACTTGTCAATGTTGTCAAGCAGGTCATTTTGCATACAAAAACTTTTTCCTTTGGATCCAATCACTATTGAATTTCACACACCACTCCAATACCTAATTTTGAGGAACTTTCATAGGACCGCATCTTTACATAGATACATCTAAAGTTATTTATTCACTATTTTTTATTTAAATGTTGTCAAATTCACTACTTGTTGATTCTAGAGTCCTATGTGTGACTAATTTACGTAAGTCAAATTTTCAATCTAGTTAATAGTGACAACTAATGTGGTTAGAAATTAGAGTTAGGATAGTTGGAGATAGTCATTCACTATTTTTCATTTTTAGTACTTAGTCAAATTCACTACTTATTGATTTTTGAGTCCTACATGTTACCAATTTGCATAGCTAGCTAGTCTAATTTCTAGTTGAGCTGATAGTGACAATTTGCATGGTTATAATTTATAGATAGGCTAGTTGGAGATAGTCTTAGGTGAATTTTATTTGCACACTATTTACACACAGAACCATACTTAAGACAAAACTAACACCTAACTTTCAAAACATGATTCATCTTTAAGGTTCTTTGTCTACAAAGGTTGAGTATGAAGATCAATTATTGCTAGCTATGAGGTTCCTAGGCTTCATCAATTGATGATATAATTTAGTTTTCCTCCCGATCACCCCACTAATCTTTGGTGTGATAATTATATTGACATACACATTTCTCACAACATAGTGTAGTATCAATGAACAAAACACACATGAGATCCACATGCACTTCAGTTTAACAACTCATTTAGGATGGTGTACCAATATTTCCATTATAATATTATTTCTTGCTTCTCTCTTTTGGAAGGTTTGTTAGTGTTACAAAAACCCCTTTTTTCTAAAGTTAGTTTGTTAGCTTCAACATTTCTTTTAATGGTCACATAGTCCTCAAATTTTTGATACAGGCTCTCGTGATTTATAGATTTATGTCTCTTGTACCTCTAAAATTCATCCTTCATTATTTGGACCATAGAGAGAAATTATGGGTGGAAGTAAACTCTAAGAAAAACAAATGGAAATTGGTTAAATTTAATAAAAAATCACAACCCATAGAAAGGTGGATTAGTTATGACATATTCCCTACTTAACAAGGTGGTGCTAGCCACCAAATTTTATTGGAAATTGTGTGTGGAGGAACATGCCTTATTCAAGGGAGAATCTTGAAGCTTAAATACCTAAGTATGGATAATTATTTTTCCATTCCTTGGATGTCATATTTTATCAAGGGTTCTCAAATATGAATATGATTAAAGTTGGCCTCTTCTAGATAGTTGGACATAGTGACAATACTCTTTTATGGGAAGATGCATGGGATCGACATAATCTTCTCTCTATGGATTTTCCTTGTCTCAACTTAAAATATAAATATGTTGAAGTGGGGATGTGAGGATTTTGAAATGGAAATTTAAGAATCTCTAGCTATGTCAACAATTTTCCCTTCTTATTTGTTGATTAGATCATACTTTAGCCTCTAGGAAGGTGTCCTTAGACAATCATTCTAACATCCTTGCTTAGGGATTGAGAGAATATAGGATTTACTTGATTCAAACTAATTATAAAATTTTGTTGGTAGTAAATTTTGAAGTTAATATCTCTAGGCCCTGAAATAGGATATGACATCCTACATGTTGGTTGAAGGTTAATGGTTTATGTTGGAATCAAGGAACACTGAGAGGGGGGGTGAATCAGTGTTCTGCAGTTTTTCACTTTATTAATTTGATTGTTAAATAACTTATAACATTCAACCTAAAGAAATATGGATGAACATAAGACAAAAAATCACAACACCATAACACAAGTATTTTTACGTGGAAACCCTATTAGCGGAAACACCACAGGGGAAGTCCAATCCACAATATGAGTATACTCAGAAATAAGGGTTTACAAAATGGGAATGCACTTGCATTCAGGCACACTGCCTAGAGCTCACTACTCAAAACAAAAAGGCTCATTGCCTTACAAAACATTTAGATTAAATTCATCTGAAGAATTGAAATGAGAAAGTAACATATGCTAATGCCTGATTACAGTTCCAGTTAAGCTCAACAATCGAATTCTTGACCTTTTGTCTGATTCTTCTCTTTTGCTCTGACTGCTTTGACTCGCATCACAAATCCTTTTATGCACAATTGAAACTGTGCATAATCACTCTATAATCCTTCTGATATTTGCATCACACATCAACGTACTTCGCATCTATTTCAAAATGATATAATCGATCACTTATATATATTTGCAACTAAAGATTTAATCCTACATGTCGGCTCCAGCAAAATAGGAAAAATATTTACAAACTATCGGCCCAATCCATAATTAATTCTAAATGCGCACTAACCAAATTTGGACACAACATAATGATGACCCAAATAAACATGTTCAAACACAAAAATACTTAAACAATTACTCCTCAAATATCCACAACGGTTATATCCACCAAGTCGGCCTTCATGCGTTGTTAATCAAAAAATTAATCAACTAGATCTTCTATCTCGCACACAGATCAATATGAGGCTCTAAGATTCAAGAATAACATAGATCATATACCAAACAACCTTCCCTAAGATCCACAACTAAAAATAATAACAAAAAATAACATGTGAATCGATAAACACAATTATGTCGAATGCTTTGTTCTTGCTTGACAGTTAATCACAAAACTTTGATCTGACTTCCGATATGATCAAATGATGATGTGTGGATCAAATCACTGACTAGGATTGTCTTCAATGACAACACCAGATGAAATTTGCAGTGTGTCTTGCCAACAATCTCCCCCTTTGGTATTGATGGCAACACAGTGAAAAATGACTAAGTGTCAAATTAGTACCAACATGAATACAATGCCACCCTTCAATATTCAAAAACACAACTCCCCCTAAGATTATTAAGGCATTTTTCACTATCCCATTCTCCCCCTTTGACATTAATGGAAAAGGTAGGAATCCGCATACCAAAAATCAATCAAAATTGCTATAAACAAACTGCATATGTACAAACAGGCTTCTACAACTTACATAAACTTGAATAGATCTGAAAAAAATTTCTTCAACAAGCTCATACTCATGACCCAACCCTTCTTGAGACTCTCCAAGATAGTCATGTGGCCACATAATAGGTAAGATTGCATCTCTGCATATTCAAGGTTCACTGGATCACTGACCGCTATAACATCTTGTGCTTCCTTCAATGCACTCAATATTGTTGCCATCTTAGGAGCAATTAGTCCTCTAAGATCACAAACCCTTTCAACCATTTTAACTTCTTCATGCTTCAAAATTTTGATCTTGTCAAGTAGGGATATGACTTGACCTTCTTGCTTTCCAATAAAGACAATTAGAGGATCGAATGCTTGAGTGATATTTTCTAACTGTTTCTCACATTCTTTCATTTATTTTCAAAGTCCTCAGTGAACTTAGATAAAGATAGACATGATTTATAAATGTTACCACCTTCAGAAAAAGCACTTTGAATGTTCCTTACACAAGTAGCTAATAGAGATTTATCATTAGCTATTATCCCTTTCAACTTACTAAACCTTTTAGCATCAAACTTCTTTTGTACCTTATCCTCAGCTAACTTCTCAAGGTACTCAAAATGAGTACTTTAATAATTAATAAGCTCCTTTATCTCACCAGAGGGAGAACCAGATGGATCCTTAACATGGGAAGGCATGATCTTCTCCAGAATACCAAATGCAAGATTCAACAACTCACTATCTTCAATATGTGATTTCAAAATTTCTTCCCTTGCCTTATTATGAGCGAATGATGCTACCTTTATCTTTTGAATAGGGGATAAAGTGTCCAAGTTGAAATGACCTTTTACTAGTTCATAATCAAATTATTCCTATTGTTCTTCCAAAAAATCCTTCACTGCCTTAGTGGTGTCTCTTGTTTTCATAGGAATCACCTTCACTTCATCCTTCTTCTCTTCAATTATAGATTCTTGCATGGCTTCAAGAATATCTTTTTCTTCAACTGACACAAATTTAGGAGCTTTAGTCTCCATAGGAATTTCAGTATCATGCATCTCAAGAGGATTTAGAGTATCCTCAAATACATATTATTTTCCCTGTTCTGCTACCAGACCAAATGAAACATCTCCATCATGTACTTGTTCAGAAACAACATCGATTATGTTCCTTTAAAAAACTTCCTTTAGAATCTTTTCAGTTTCTTTTTCAACTTCTTCAGTCTGACCAATCATAAGCTTGTTTACTCTTGTTTTGCTTTTGAAATCCTTTTTAGCACTGTTCAAAATTGACTTCATTTCCTCAATAGACATTATCGAACATAAACCAGAAAGAATGCGCTCTCTCAACTATTCATCTTCGGTTCTTGCATTCACTCTTCTTATTTCTAAAACTTCATATAGAATTTTGGGTAATGCAAACATTATTTCAATAAGTGCCACATTGAAATTATTCAAGTTTTTTATTGAAGCTTCCTCAAGAACTCTTTGACCAACACTGTCAAAGGTTTCATACCATTCACAAAGAGGCCTAAGATTACCATCCTTAATCAATGCATTCTCCACTTCTTCTATAGACATACCTATTTTGTTTGTTTTCTTCTTTTTCTTTCCTCTCTCTTCACCAGAGGGCTTGTCCTTAGAGACTATTGTTTCCTTTGTTCCCTTTTTCTTGATTTCTCTTATCTCTTCATTAGATTCAGTTTCTTCATCTTTAGAAACAACATAAACTCTTGTGCTCTTGTCCTTCTTCCTTTTTCTATCTCTCTTGGATGACTTGGCTTGAGCTTTCACAGGACTTGACTTCTTTGCAGGAACGAATGGGAGAGTAGAGCTTCTTGTAGTCTAGTTCAGGCAGAGGATATTGTTAGACTAGCAGATTCAGTTCTAGTTGTCTCTCCTACTTCATCTTGTTCTCTCTTTCTTCTAGCTTCTCTCACAACTTCTGCAGATATACCCATGCTCTCTGCAAAGGCTTCCACTTATTTTCTTACTCTTTGGACTATCACAGGCTTTCTTAATTGATTGTGCACTTGTATATCCTTCTCTGAAAAGGTACCGAATCTTTCTTTTGACGGATCTCAAGGTTTTCTCAACAAATGTTCAGCATACATTTCCAAAATATGTTCCTCGACCTCATAGCCCATAGGCATAATCCACACTGTTCTAGGATTTGCAACTTCCATCAAGCATTGATCAATGTCAACCATAAAACAGATAGTGTCTTTGTACTTCTCCATAATAGATAAGAATTATTTCTCTTGCTTACATCTCATTCTAAAAGTTTTTGAAATAACCCCATATTGCAGTATTCTGTGTCTTGCTATCACCAAATTTGTGCAAGATATCTCTAATTTGAGTAGCTACAGGTTTATTACCTTGCCATTGTACTTTTCCAAATCTTAAAACTTCATTCCTAAAGTAAAACAACAAACACAACAACAAATTACCATATTTGAAGGAATTATTCTTATCTTTCTTGATTTTACCAAGATTCTCCATCAACTAGCTTCTGAGTAACTCACATAGATCATATTTTGCATTCTCCTTAACCATCTAAGATGTTGCATAGATAGTTGTACCAAATACAAAATTATCCTGGCTGGAATGATAGATCTTGTAACCAATGACCATCGAGGAAAATTTTGTTAGGTTTTCAAAGGTAGATATCTAAAAGCTAAATGCAGATTTTATCAAATAAACCAGAAATAAAACACATAGAAAAATAACACAGAAAATTTAATGTGGTTCACCCAATGTGGGCTACATCCACCAAACCGCAGCCATCCAATGATTTCATTAACCAGTGTAAAACCCTATTACAATATTGTGAATTATCGCATTTTCTTGTTCTACTGTAACTCTATTACAAACCCCTTATAACTAGCTTTTTAGAAGCTTTCGGATTAGGGTTATACAAAGTTGGGGTTTTCCCCTTTTCGGTGATTTTTCCCTTTTTCGGTAATTCCACGAAAAAGTAGGAGAAATTTTTTTCTCGAGGGCTATTGCCCCCGAACCCCGACCCAGCCCCGGACCCTGGCGAGGATACATGAAGAGTGTATAGTATACAATGATTAGTCGCCGCATACCAACAAATTCGACATCCACATCAATAATATCATCAATTGTCATAGCTCTTTTATCATACACTGAACCGGTTGCATCAGTAACTGTCTGATTCTTCACAGACTTCAAGATTGACAGCCCACCGAAGGAATTTAAACCAGTAATAGCACTTATGGATTCTTTTGTAATCTTTAAGGGTTGACTCAACCACATAAATTCAACATGAACTCGGCTCAAAATATACCCGACCCACTCAATTTTTTTAAACACAGGAAATTTTACAATCTGTGTGAATTTCTTCTCCTCTAGGGTTTTGAATTCAGGTTTAACACATAAATCCTCTCCTATAATGTGTTTGGAAAAAAAATTCAACAATTGCAAGCTCTCTAACTTCTCAATGTTTGCATGAATGTATGCCCTAATATCTTCAATATGCAAGATGTCATATGGAACGGACAAAATGCACCTAAGGGCTCTGTCTCAACAGATTTGAAAGGATGCCACTTAAATTTTGGATGGGGTCTATCCTTGACATCAACTACCAATGGAGTATCCATATTCACAAATTCACAAGTTCACAAGTTTTCTCGATAAATACCTTTTCACTGGATTAGGGGTTTGATCACCGAATCGCCTTCACACTTGAATCTTCGCCAATTTTTTCCAAAGTTCACTTCAGAGCTCTCCAAACTTCTTCTTCTCAAAGTGTAAAGTGACACATGAATAATACAAATGACCTTTTATCATTCACACACCTAAATTTTTGTCGCAATAAACGCTTTTTCCCTAACTCATCTGAATACCTTGTTTCCAAACTCTATGAAAGATAACTCTTTTGCAGACCTTCAACTTGCATGAATACTTTATCCAACTATTTCAACAATATATGTAGATCATCAATGCAATTACTGCACTCATCCATATCCTGGTACCAACTACTGAGAAGAGGTTTGAAGGATTTTCTTGAGAACTCCCCCTAGGCCAGAGGCCTTAATCTAATTCCCATAGGAATTCCTAGAACCTGGTGCTAGTGTAGAATCATTTCCTTTAACAAAGGGATTCTTCTTCGCCTGTATCTTCTTCATTTGCTTCTTGATCTCACCCATAGTGACTTTCCCTTTTCCCTTTTCATCCTTCTGTGTGTTTCTCCTTTGATTTACTGGACCCTTTTTGCTTCTACAGAATCCAACAATGTGACTGGATTTGTAGCAATTGTAGCACACCACATTTATTTGTCCAAACAAATTGTTCCATTGATTTTCTCTTGATCTAAACTGGTTAGCAATATGGTCAAATCTATTACATGTATAACATCTAACATCTCTATAAAGATTTTTCATCATATTTTTTGCATTCATTTGACTAATGACCATACTTGTTGCAATTAAAGCATTGGCGGAAGAATGATGGATCACTTGAATTCATTCTACTTCTACATTGAGAAACCATATGATCAAATGTATTGCAACCAAAATAATAACCATTTAACCTTTGAGCATTAGGTTGTCTTACCGGATACCTTCCAGATTTGTTCATCTAATTTCCTTGCCTAAATCTCCTTTGTCTAGATCTGGAACTTTCTCCTTCCTCATATCCAAGACCTCACTTGTCACCTTCAGTCCTCTAAATTTTAATCAATTCATCAAGCTTAGCTGAGCTAATCTTGAACTTCTCCTTGAATTCATTTGCAGTAGTAAGTTCATCTCTGAGGGTAACAACTTGTCTTTCAAGTTCTTCTTCATTGTTTTTGGATTGTTGCAATTCGAGTGCCATATTAATGAATCCATCATTAATTATATTGCATTCTTTAGATTTATATTTCAAGGACCGAGCAAGCTTCTCTTCATTCTTCTTTTTGTCTTCAATCTCTTTGGTCATCCTCATCATAATAGATTCCATCTCATGCTTTAGGACTGTATTATCTCTGGTAAGCTTTTGACATTCTTTTGTCTTTTCCTTTGGGGATTGACTCAGTTATTCATCTTCAATGCTCTTACTATCTTTCTTCTTGAACTGATCACAAAGTTCCCTTCTCTTCTCCCTGGACTTATTGATTTTATCTTTCAATGACTCAATGAATCTCTCAACATATAAGAGACTTTCCTGCAATTCCTGGACTTCATATTTTCACTAATCAAGATCATCTAGGGCCACCAAAAGTTGTTGTTGAAGACTGCTTGAATCCATTGAATTACTTTCCTAGATCTTCCCCGAGCTGTTAAACTTCTTCGGAGGAACTAGGCTCTAATACCAATTGTTGGAATCAAGGAACACTGAGAGGGGGGGTGAATCAGTGTTCTGCACTTTTTCACTTTATTAATCTAATCGTTAAAGCACTTATAACATTCAACCTAAAGAAATATGCATGAACATAAGACAAACAATCACAACACCATAACACAAGGAATTTTACGTGCAAACCCTATTAGGGGAAAAACTATGGTGGAAGGCCAGTCCACAATATGAGTATACTCAAAAATAAGTGTTTACAAAATGAGAATGCACTTGCATTTAGTTACATTGCCTAGAGCTCAATGCTCAAAACAGAAAGGCTCGCTACCTTACAAAACATTCAGATTAAATTTGTGATCCCTAAAATGTTTTACCCTTATTCTAAGATGCAAAACCAACGAATGATGCACTAAAAGGAAAAACACAAGAAATACTGTTCAAGATTAGCTTAAAGGAATATCTATGTGAGAAAGATAAACAAAACAAGAAGATGAATTGTTATACCTTTTATGTTGTTGATTTCCTTGGTTGGCCCTTAATTTTTTAGAGTTTTTGTGCTCCTTGGATGGCTATGGAGGTGAATAGATGCAAGATGGAAAATGTGATAAGATGATAGTGGCTAAAGGATTTGGTGGATTGATGAAAAATGCTTGAAAATGGTTAAAATGTTGTAAATGAAAATTGGCAACAGTTTGGTAGCAAAAATCTCATTTTTTTAAAATGAGAGGAAGGAGGGGGTATTTATAGAGGGATTTTAATTCTCTAGAAAATTCAACGGTTGAAATTGAACCAACAAAGCTAAGATGGAGGGCTATAGTGAGTTGAGGACTCACAAGCCCTTACATCTTGACAAGTGGAATGTGAGATGGCCAAGGATGAGATGATGTGTAAGTGAGGTGGAAGGAAGGTACATGGTGTGGATGAAAGAAAAGTACCTTGGAAAAAGGATGATGTGACCTTTCAATGATCACATGGGGAAGAGGAGAATCTTGGGTGAATAAAAGTGAATTAAAAATTCACATGATTGGAGAATTTTGTGGATAAGACAAGGTTCCAAAAGGAGAGGTGGAAATTACCTTGGATAAAATAAGGTCCTTAAAAAGGTAGGATTCGCCCACATGTGACTTGATGTGACAAGTCAAAGGTTCTAGAACTTGCATGGGGAAGAGAAGATTCCTTGGAAGAATAAAAGTGAATTAAAAATTCACATGATTGGGGAATCTTGTGGATAAGACAAGGTTCTAAAAGGAGAGGTGGAAAGTACCTTGGATAAAACAAGGTCTTTAAAAAGGTAAGATTCACCCACATGTGACTTGATGTGACAAGTCAAAGGTTCTAGAACTTGCATGGGGAAGAGAAGATTCTTTGGAGGAATAAAAGTGAATTAAAAATTCACATGGGGAAGAGAGGAGCCTTGGGTGAATAAATGTGAATTAAAAATTTACAAGGGAAAGGGAGTCAAGGCCAAGAAAGGCAAGTGGAAAGGTTGACCAAAAAAGATATGTTAAATGTGGCTAATGACCTTGATTAAGGTTGTGCAAACACAACATTAGCATGATTAATGATAGATTAGAAGCAAGTGGGAGATTATGGAGGATGTGACACTAATCTTGATTAAGTGGTGCACATCCTAATCATAGATTAATTTATTTAATCCAGATTAGATGAGGTTATGGAGGATGTGACAAGGAGAGAGAAGGTAAAGAATTAAAAATTGATTTTTAATCAAAAGGTTAAGTGACCAAATTAAATAAATTGTCTTATTTATTTAATTTAGAGAAGAAAAGGTGCAATGTAAAATATTTAATTATTCAATTACATACTTTAGGAACATAAGGCAGAAAATGAAATAATGATTAAATAAATTATTTAATCATTATTAATGAAATAGATGAATAGAGTAGACGATTTTGACCATGTGGAAGTGGTCAAACTTAGATGTCTACAAATTCCATCTGAAGAATTGAACTGAGAAAGTAGCATTTGCTAATGCCTGATTACAATTCCAGTTAAGCTCAACAATTGAATTCTTGACCTTTTGTCTGATTATGCTCTTCTGCTTTGACTCACATCACAAATCCTTTTATGCACAAGTGAAACTATGCATAACCGCTCTATAATCCTTCTGATATTTGCATCACACATCAACACACTTGTCATCTATTTCAAAATGATATAATCGATCACTTATAATATAATTGCAACTAAATATTTAATCGCTACATGTCGGCTCCAACAAAATAGGAAAAATATTTACAAATTGTCGACCCAATCCATAATTAATTCTCAATGCACACCAGCCAAATTCAACCATAGCATAATGATGACCCAAATAAACATGTTCGAACACAAAAGTACTTAAATAATTACTCCTCAAATATCTACAACGGCTACATCCACCAAGTCAGCCTTCATGCACTGTTAAACAAAAAATTAATCAACTGGATCTTCTATCTCGCACACAGATTGATACGAGGCTATAAGATTCAAGCATAACAAAGATTATATACCGAACAACCTTCCATGAGATCCACAGGTAAAAAGAATAACATAAAATTGCATGTGAATCGATGAACACAATTTTTTCGGATGCTCAGTTCTTGCTTAACAGTTAATCACAGAACTTCGATCTAACTTCCGGTATGATTAAATGATGACGTGTGGATCAAATCACTGACCAGGGTTGCCATCAATGACAACACTAGATGAAATTTGCAGTGTCTCTTGCCAACATTTTCATGTGGATAGTAGCTTTAAATAAAATTCTTTACCAAGACAAAGTTTTAAAACATGGTGCTCCTGATCCAAATAGATGTATCCTTTGCCTTCATGGTGAAGAGGATACAAAACATCTCCTTTTAACTTTCCTCTACCACTTTCCTCCACTATTTATGGTGTGATCTAGTGAAAATTTTGAGAAACAATTATGATTCCATTTAGGACTCTCTTGAGACTCAAGCATGCCCCTCTTTGAAGTTAAAAGCCCTTAATATGGTTATATGATATTTTTCTTCGTCTAATTTATTGGAATATCTAGTTAGAATAATATTTGAATATTTTTAATGCCATTACTAAGAATATCAATCAAGTTTGGGGTAGAATATTGGCCATATTGAAAATGTCAAGTTTAGATTCATGATTATCAAGCAAATTCTTGGCGGGAATTTAGAATTCTTGTGGGATAATAATGTTGGTGTAAATAGGTATTTTACCTAGCTAGTTCACTTATAGGTCTTATTTACATGTTAAGTTTACTTAGGTCGTAGGAATATCTTTAGAAGTCTTAGGTGTCATGTGATCTTATCTTATCTTATCATGTCATTTAATACGTGCTTCCTAAGTCATTTAATATTTGATGAGTTAGTTGTCCTATGACATAGGATTAAGACACTTGTCATGATCTTGTCTAATCCTATGTCTCATCTTAGATATATAACCAAGGATCTCTCATTCATTATACATCCATTCTATTTGCATTGATTGATAAGAATACAATTTACTCTTGTCATATTGATCTTCTCTCTTTGTGCTTTTCATTTGGCCTTTAGATCTTGAGTGCTTATCTCCATAGCCAACTCTTACATGATATCAAAGCATGTTGGGTGCCTTTGGTTAGTAATTTTGGAGATATTTTGGTAGATCTTGAAAAGTTGAGTATGCTCTTCGCTTGCATTGAATGATAATCTCGAGAATCTAAAAAAACTTGATAGAAATACTAGATTTTAAGGGGCTTATTTTTGTGGCTTTGTATTGCAGGTTCATTTTGGAGCTTGTTGGTGCAAATTTGAGCTCACCATTGAGTTTAGGGCGTTTGAAAAATTCAGTATTTCCTTTTGTTTTGTCTAAATCAAACATATGAGGCCAAATCTATGAGACTTTGAAGATGAAAAGTGATTGCCAGATCTGGAAGGTAGCTGCAATCTTGGAGTTTTTAGGTCAAATTTCACCCTTCCATCACATCTAAAAGGCCCAAAGAATTCAAGATCGATTATCAATTTTTCAAAATCAGACAACTTTGCCCAAAGCCATCAAAGAATTTTGTTGTCATCCTCGATCATTCATACAATTGTACAATGGCTTGCATAGTCATCTACACATGCAATACAATCACAAAAAACAAAATCAATTTTTTTAAATTATCTATTTTTTAAATATATATTTCAGACTTGTTTCAAAAAAATTATTTAAAAAAAATTAAAAGTATTTCCAGTCACGGTTCGTATTGCAGGCCTGCAAACTGCATTGTAATCGACAACATACCCATCCAGCTAGGTGATGCCACACCCCTTATAGGCCTTGCTACCTTTAAAAAACTAGGTAATCAATTTTATAGAAATTGGGGAATGAGGAGAATATTTTGTTCGTTTTAAATATTTTGTCGATAGGTATATTCTATAGCATATTCTAACAACCAATCTGGCCTAAGACAACTCAAAAAATTTAATCTCACAATTTCAACATACTCAATATTCTTTGCTGACATCAGTAAGGTCTTTTTAATTTTTCCCCCCTCTCCATTTGAATTTTGGTTTTGAAGGGCGATTTTCAAATGCTCATAACTCGAGCTCAAGACCTCCTTTTTGTGAGCATTTTTTTTAATTTGGGGCTGATTTTGTGCTCTTCATAGTGGTGTAGATGGTTTTTTATTTTGGTGTCTAGATTTTTTAGAAATTATAGATTCTCACAGGTGTTGTTGAGTCATTCTCGTTTTGGGAACTTTCAGGGCTTCGTTCTCACTCCTACAATAACATTTGTGGGTGTAGTTTTTTTGAAATCATAATTTTTTGTTTAAATTTTAGTGGTGTGATCAGATTGATCTCATTTTGTCAAAAAAAATTGTACTTTAATTTTGTGGCCAAATTTGGCATTTGGATGTACCAAGATCAAGACCACTTCGTTATTTTTGGCAAGTGGCATCTATAATCACACTAATAATAAAGTGTCAAGCTCATATATTTCTAGGGGGTTTCTCTGATTGAGTGAATTTGTGGGGGAATCTTCTTGTGATTGTGGTCGCATTCCTCTAGATTTGTGTTTTCCCTTCTTGTGTCATCATGGAATAAATTTTAGTTCCACTTCTAACACCTTTGAACTATCCTCAATGGAAATTTGAAATGAATAAATTGCTAAGAGATAAGAGGTTGTATAAGTTAGTTCATGGACTTGATAATGAACCACAATATGATGAAGTTAAAAAGAATAAGTGGTTGAATAGTTGTGAAGAATCCATTAGCTATTTGTGTGTGGATGTCTCTTTCAATTTGTTTCACATTGAACACTTGGATACACCCATGGCTATGTAGAATGCATTGTCAAAATTATTTGGGAAAATAGATGAAATTCAAGGATATTTGTTGGAGAATGAATTAATAATTCTCAATCCATGTAATTTTGACAGCATACAAGACTTCATCACCAAATTCACATCACTAAGAACACAATTGAAGGATTGTAAAATTGAAAACCCAAATACACAATTGGTGTTAAGTGTTCTTTCAAATCTAGGACCTAAATATTTAGTGTTTGTCTACTTTATATGCTACAAAGAATGTCTTTGGGAGTGAGTTTAAGATTCCTTCCTTTGAGGATTTTGCTATGCAATTCACTATGGAGCAAGATAAGCTTATTCAAATGGGTGCTTTGTGTTGGCAGTTGTTGTCAATGATGTCAACACTTGAGGAGTTTTGTGGGAGATTGTTGGCAGTGTTCATCACTTATGTCAACACTGATTGTTGGTTATCATTGATGTCAACACTTAGTGAGATATATGTTTGTAAGTTTGTTGGCATTGGTTGATGACACCACTTGGTGAATTGTTTGTGGTTGTAATTGTTGTCAGGACTTGAGAAGTAAGGGAAACCATTGACATTTGATGAGATTGTTGCAGTGATTGTGCCTTGGCATTGGTTGTCATTGTTGACAACATTCAGTTTGGGCTAACATTGATGTATGGCAGTGTTGTTGAAGTTCATGGTTGGATGTCATGCCTTGTATAATGTCAAAGAAGTATTAAGTATTGTTGTTGTCAATAGAGTTGGTTTCATAATGATATATTAAAATGAGGATTAGAAGCATTAAGATGAGGATTATAAGTGTTGTTGATGGTGGAGAGATGTTGTTGATGGCCTACAGTATTTTTTCTCTCTCTTGTTGTTCCTAATGAAGCATATGTTGTTGAAAGAAAGTTTTGGCCTCTGCAAATTAATTGAATGTTTTGGTTCAAAAAGTTACTATGAAGACTACTTGGAAGAATGCTCCACATTCCTCTGTTGTTGAAGATGTGGTCTTGCAGCTTGGGATTCAAATTTAGTGTTCTATGGATGTTGCACTCCTATCTTTTTAGGTCACCAGTGTTTCCGAGGAGATTTATGTGAATTGCAAAAGGTTGGAAATATTGTTGGATGTTTTATTGGTCCTAAAAATGCTTTGCATTTCTCCGGATTGATGTATTTTCTCCTACAGCTTGGTGAATGTGTTCTCAATGTATATGTAGTGTCTTAGTTCCAATTTGATGTGTTGAATTGGTCCGCAAGTTGATCTGTTAATGTTATATATCTTGAATGAATTGTTTGAACTTTTGGGATGAAGTATTTTGTTCTTGTTTGGTTTGTGGTAGTTGTTAGTGGGATGATAGTATGAAAGAAATTTTTGAAAGTGTTGTTGGATGTTCATAGAGCATCCCCATGTGATCTTCATGATGTTGGTTGACCTCTTTGGTTTTACATTGTGTCTTGAGTTAGCTTTCTAGGGTATTTGTGGATATCTAGTCGAAAAGGCTTGTTTCTTTGCTTACATCATGTACTTAGCAGTTTGCACCAGCATTTGAAGATGTGTTATAATGGATTTAGGTCCAAACCCATCTTGTTGGGGACCACATTGTGTTAATTCAATTGGAAGTATGCTTTTGGGCCAACTAGTTATGTGTTTCACGTTTCATTTACACATTTCCCTGTTGCCAACTTAAGTTTATGTGCGCCAACATGTGAATTACTTTGGATCACTTTGGAAGATGTAATGAGATTGTTTTTGGTCCTCTCTATCCTTAGGATAGAACCGTAGTATGTTGTTGTGGCCGAATTGTTGAAATCATTGTTTGTATTCTGTCTTGATTGACCTAATTGATGTTTAAAGGTCTTGCAGTGGATATAAATGCAAGAAAATTTTGAATGCAAGATGTATGGAAGTGTGAACAAGTGCAAAGAAGCACGTGAATGTGAAATACATTGAATATCTAGAAAAAAAAGTGTGAAAGTGTGTGAAAGAAAGATCAGATTTGCTTGAACACATCAGTCGATAGAGTGTTGTGTTGACAAATATTATAAATTCTCTAAATCATTTTGTATCCTACTCTGAGATAGTGAAACTCATCAGGTCCTTATATCTTACCCCTAACGTTGTGTTAGCTTCATTTCTACAAGTCCTTTTATATCTTGCTCTAAGGTAGTGTGCCTTAGTTGCAGTGAGCCTTTATATTGTGAGTTAACTCTCACTGTGGTTTTTCCTTCATTGGGTTATCCACATAAATTTGGTATTATCTTGTGCTTGTGTGTTTTGTGCTTTATCTTTCAATGTTGTTGATTCGATTAAAGATTGAATTTTTGTATTTTTCATTTTTAAGAGTTGCTAAATCTATTAAGGGATCAAACTACTATATCTTTCATTGTTGTTGATATGTTTAAAGGTTTTGAGTAAGAAGTTTGTTTTGTGTTGAAAAGCTTAAGTTCTAGAGGGATTTAAGTTAAAGCTTTTGAATATATTGATTCACCCCTTCTTATTATTTGGTGTGTTCAACACTTTGAAGTCTTCAAAATCTCAAGTCTTGATTACTAAGGATGAGAAGCCT
Source organism: Sequoiadendron giganteum (assembly GCA_007115665.2). Taxonomy (NCBI): domain Eukaryota; kingdom Viridiplantae; phylum Streptophyta; class Pinopsida; order Cupressales; family Cupressaceae; genus Sequoiadendron; species Sequoiadendron giganteum. The sequence continues at coordinate 3,850,120 of CM021108.1, read as the reverse complement.
TTAAGTGGCAAAGAAAAGAAAAAGAACAAGCCAAAGAAAAACACATAATCCACATCTAATTTCACAAAAGAGCATGAACATTCCTCTTCTAAGGGAATCATCTAAGAAGGAGAAGCCTACTTGTGCATATTACAAGAAGGATGGACATGAATAATATTATTGTTATAAGAAGGATCTTGATGAATTGAAACATCAGTTTACCTTCTAGAATTTCTACTTCAACTTCTTCTTCCAAACACACATAATTTGAAGAGGAAAAGAGTCATACTATTGGGACAAGTAAGAATAAAGGACAAGGTCTTTGTGCTTCTGCAAGTCATGGATCAGGGAGATGGCTTCTAGATTCAAGAGTTTATTATCATATGGCATCTTTGCAATCTATGTTCCCTTATTTTGAGATTTGTGTCATGACACCTATTTTGATGGGAAATCATACTTATGTGAATGTAATTGTGAGGGGATATATTGATATTAGGGATGACACCTTCAATGATGTCTTGTGTGTACCTCATTTGAGAAACAATCTCTTTTCTATCTATCAAATCACTCATTGTGGAGCAGGGAGGATTATGGAATCTACTCTTGATTCAGTTGTCATTGGAGTCTTAAAGAGCAAAGAGGTCATTGTTACTGGGATGGTTGATCATGCATCTTGTCTATACACCTTTTCAGACTATTCCTAATGACAACTTTGAGCCTTCAGATGATGATCACACTTCTAGTGTGAACTATGATTTTGAGGAGACTTTTGGTTACTTGAATTTGGGTGATCTCACCAGTGATCCAGCTCTTGAGCCATGCATTCCATCTCCTCCATCTATTGTTGTAGTTGATGATGCTTGTGTTGCTACAAATATGGTTTCTTATGATTCAGTGCAACAAAATCTTCATTTTCTTCCAGATTTGTTGACTTGGATGACTTCTTGATAGGTATTTCAGACTTGTTTGTGGTGTCTCATATTGTAGATTTGGGAGACAACATTGATTGCATTCATCTTCTCTTTGATGGAGATAATCCTTCTTCAACTATTGTGAGGGAACACTTTGACCCTCTTATTCATTCTCTAAATGATCATTCTTCATAGTTTGATATGTGGATACTTTTAACCAACATTTGGAGGAGGCTTCTTTATCTTCAAAAGAGATATCTTTGTCTTTGGATTGTGTTCTACAATTGTTTCTAGGAGATTATGGATTGTCCTTTCCATTAGTGCGGCCTAGAACACCTGTTTGGAGTGTGTTAGCTTTTGGCATCAATACGAAAACACTTGGGTATGCTTCAGAGACATCACACATCTTTCTTTTTCCCTCATCTTCCTTTCAAGACTGGGAAGAAATCTTGCATACATTCTTGGTTTTGTTTCTTCCTAAGGGGAGGAATATTGTTCAACAATATTTGATCACTTCAGTATTCATTATCGGTCATCTACCATCATTGTAGGAGAAACTACATTGAGGGGAAAGCACAAAGATAGAAGATTAACACAAACAAAATGGATGTACAATGAACGAGAGACCCTTGGTCATACAACCAAGGTGAGACATATGATTAAACAAGATCATGACAAGTGTTAATCCTATGTCATGAGACAACTAACTCATCAAATATTATGACCTAGGAAACAAGTATTAAATGCCATGATAACATAAGATCACATGACACCTAAGGCTTCTTGACAGATTCCCAGGATCTAAGTAAAATTAACATGTAAATAGGACGTATAAGTGACCTAGATAGGTAAAATACCTATTTACACCAACACCTCCCCTTAAGTGCAACTTCGGGAGGAAGAAACTAATGTAAAGATGGGTCTCGACTACTAGGCCATGTTAGGTACCCATGTACAAATCTAATCTCTCATAGATGGAGAAAAGGAGAAAACCCTATGGGACAAAACTCCTCTTCAAAAGAGATGAAAACAAAACGCTCTGAATGAAATAGACCCCATGTAAGGAAATAGACCCCCATGTAAGGACAAAGCCCCATGTAAGGAAATAGACCCCCCATAACAGACACGAAGAAAAGAGACTAGGAAACCCCCCTCAATGTAGTTTCTCTACCAATAATAACCCTCGAAAAGATAAAATAATTAGATGGGAATGTCCCCCTCCAAGCTTGGCTAAAATTAATGTTAATGGAGCTTCAAAAGATAGTACTGAAAATGCTAGCATGGGAGATGTTTGTCATGATCATAGTGGCACGACTTCTTTCTTATTTATTGATAGTCTTAGTACTCGGTATTGGTTTTAATCATTGTTTTGAAGATGCATGGCCATTCATCCTCTATTAGAAACCACACAAATGCTTTTTACAAATATTGTTCTAGAATTTAACTCTAAAATATTGATTTATCACTTCAAAAGGCAAGCTTTCTATAACTTTCAACAATGGCAATTGAACGAATGCAAGGACATCAACATTCTCATTTGTGGCTTCAATTTTGTTAAGTGGAACCAAACTAGAAAGAAAGGAAATTAAGTTGCCGACTTCTTGTCAAAATTAGATTGAAACAACATCAACATTGAAATGAGATAATCAAGAATGCCTTACCTAGGACTTGGGCAAAGACTTTGATGTTATTGTGAATGTTGACTACAAGACTTCCTTGGATTCTTAACTTTAGCTACTATGTTAGTTCTTATTGTGTTCCTCTTTGTTTCCTTATGGTTGACACTTTTATTTTCATTTGGTTTAAGAGCTTTTCCTACTAGTCCTATTTCTTTTAGATAAAGGCAAAGATTAGATGTTGACCTGATATTCAAAGATTATAAAAATGTTTATGAAAATGGGTGCCTATACCTTTTCATATTTAGAGGGTTCCTCCTTTTTTGTTAATTATCTATTATATATCCATCTAGAATTTCATGATTTTATAAATTGGTGTTCCATGAGTCTTTTTAAGACTAATAGACCTACTCTATAATTTGTTTTTTTCCTTAATGTAAAAAAAAAAAAATACATTTTAATGAACAAGAGACATTGGCTCACTCCACTTTTTGTAACTTCTACTTGATTGGCTAGATTGCACTAAGCATTGTGCAATATAATCAACAATCTAATTTTTTTCTTTTTTAAAACTATATTCCAAAATTATGTGTACACATTCAATTCCCTTCACGTTATCTATCACCATGTAATTATATTACCTTTGAATATGAAAAACGTCAATTTTTTCTCTATTTTTTGGATTCCCAAATTTTTCTCCTATTATTTTTTTTAAATCCCTTTTTTTGAAGTCTATCTTTTAGTTTGTTAAATTATTTCCCAAAAATAATTATACCTTCATTTCCCTTTGTTAAATTATTTCCCAAAAATGATTACACCTTCAATTCCCTTCACTCTATCCATCTCCATGCAATTATGTTTCCTTTGAATATGAAAAACAACAATTTTTTTTCTCTCCATTTTTTGGATTCCCAATAAAAACTTCTATTGTTTTTTTTTTTTAAAGTCTATCCTTTGGTTTTGTTAAATTATTTCCCCAAAATGATTATTATTACTATAGTTTATATTATACATGGTGATGGGCTATAAATGAAAAGAATACACAATTTAAATTGCAAAATCACCATACTAACGTATTACCAAGTGCTGAATTGATATTACATCCCCACAAAAATTAAAAACAATGAATTAAAATTGACAAGATAGAATTTAAAGGGCAATCATCGCCATGAAAAAATTCACCACGGCGAAAAATTAACCGCATTAATATTTTTTAATATATATTTCAAAAATTATGATTTTATTAAAAATATTAATGAGGTTAATTTTCCGTCACAGTTAATTGCTGTGATAAATTTTACTTGGCGGAAGGTGAATTGCTGGTAGTAAATTTTCCATCGATAAAATGCTGACGATGAATTTGCCATATGCCAATCTAAGGATATAAACATACAAAGCCAACCAAATGCACTTGTGCATATTTCTTCCCAGAAGCATACTCGAGCATTTTTCTTGATGATTATTGACATGCAACATACAAAGCCAATCAAATACATTCATTGGGGTTACTTATTCCTTCCAATGATCATAGATTAACCATGCATCTTAGTGTTGTGCTTTTAGACTGCCGCATACACTACACTTAAATATGGTAAAACCACTTACAACTTGTTAAGTAATTGATTGTATGTGAATTGAGCTAGCTTCATTCTGTCTGCTCTTAAATGGAAGTATAGATTGGAGCAACCCGTCACCAAAGAAAAGCATTCACTAGCATAAAGACTAGATTAGTTAGATGTTTATTTGGATGTAATTCTAATGTCCTTGAACGATTGATACCTTGAATTTCAAACCCAAATTTCCCGTTATGCCAATTAGGTGCCAACACCGAACGTGAAAGGTTTATAACTGGTGTGAGCCTAAATATTTTCTTTTTGTACCTTGGTGACCATCCCATCAATGATTCCATTTACAGGATTTTGCATCCCCGAGTTGGCCATTAATTAAACATCATTTTCGCTATATAGAATTTATTCGTCCACCCCAATATGCCTGCGTACAACGAAAACAGAGCTCGTGAATCATCTCACTCAAACAATTGTGATGATAAATGTAGTTCAAAAAGGTTGGATAAGTTGTATCGAAGTCAATCTTCTGCTTTGGGAATTTTGAGTGATTCATGTGCAGAATCCTGTCTAAACATGGAAAAACAACTGCGTGCAAATCAGAAAACATCTGAGTGTAACTCTTCTGCTTCCAGAGAAACTTTCGAATATTTGATTTCTGTAAACGTCTATTTCAGATTGCCATGAAAAAGAAAACATCATTTCGAGGTCAACTTATAAAAATGAATATAACCCATTGACTAAAAGAACGTCATTTGGTGTGACGGTATGGATTTAATCCCAAGGCATGGATGTACTAACATCGGGATAGCTCTCTAGTTTTGCTTATTTCTAAAGATGAAAGATTGTTGATTGGTTCGAAAAAAAAGTCTAAGTGTATTATGTACAAAATAACTTAAAATTCTAGACAAACATCAAGTGCATGGCCCGAATTGTTTTGCTTGTAAATGGAAGTTGTAGAGCAATCCTAAATATTTAATCATGAAAGGGCACTGACAAGCAAAACAGAGACATACTTAAAACAATGTTCCCCACTCTTTGGAAAGAAATGTAGTGAGACAGCAGTCATAGCCCAATTATTAACGGTGGTACTAGAGGAGTGTCAGGTAACACTGAGGCCGTGAACAAGCATTCTTCACACCAGAGCCACGTTATTATTCTATGAGGAAAACAAGGTGCAGATTAAATAATAACAACTTGATTTCCGAGTGATTAACTAGAACTCACCTCCAGATAGGGTGCAATACATAATTTGGTACAAAGACGATGCATTTTTAACAGTGACGGAAATTCATTTGCCTTAGTTGCATTCTTCACTTGAACACGTGAAGAAGCTCCAGCAATATGTTATATACTGGTATTAGATGTGATTTAACAATAATTAAATGTTTCTCCTGCATAAACACTGAATAAGTGAGTGCATTGACTCACTATTACTGCATCCTTTGTTGAAAGTAATAACAGATGCACTTATGGTTATGTTGATAGCTGGTACTAGACTGAAGTTATACTGTTTCCTGTATGATGTTCTACAACCTTCCTGTACTTTCATATTTGGTATTCTAGCAATGCTCGTAGAATATGATAAATGACTTCAACACAAGAACATAAATAATACATGTGGCGAGCGCTAAAACTTTGGAAAGTGCTCTGACTCCCAAATCAATATCAAATACATAACACGTACTCAGAGAAAGGTAAGAATTGAACTTTAGTCCCCTTCACATGTGCTAATAACCAGCTTTCCAAAGCTAAAGTGTCAAAAAGATACAGAAGGCACCAACAGAGGGCGTGCTTGAGTGCAAGTTCCAAAAAAATTAATATGACTTGAGACCTGCACCACAATAATTTAACATATACACAAAAAATACCATCAACATGCAATCCAAGAACACGTTGATAAGAATCCCCAAAAGGAATTTTTTTGTGGATATGATCATAATCGCTGCTAGAGTCAGATTCGAATTATATCTGGTCATTTCTTTGTGGAGGCACTTGCACATCAGCCAGGCTTGCTGCCATTGCAGCTGCTAATTCAGAAACATTTGAATAGCCAGTGTTGATAGACACTGTATTTGGCATTGGAACTGTGACCTGGGTCACCTGATTGATGGGTGTAAGATTATCCTGAGATAAAGAAGAGTTCTGCATACTTGGAGCTAATGTTGCAGTTGAGACCAGATCTTGTTTCTCTTGCAAGTTATCCTCCATTGTTGTAGGAAGGATTGTTTCATGCTGACTATAATCTGCAGCCACTGAGATATTGATGGATGATGAAGGAATATGAGAGGAACCGGGTAACAATCCAACATTTTGCTCCAGATTCATTGAACTTGACAAAACAGATGCTGACGAATGAGGAACATCTTGATTCTTAGAGTTCCCACTACCTGAGGTAGAATCCTTCAGACTGGCTGCAATGGCTGCCATCAATTCTTGATCTTCGTCATCTGATATAATATGCATAGGGTCAAATGGCCTGCTGAATGAATTTGTATAATAACCCTTAACACTATGGTTTTCACCTTGTGAAGAATCATGTCCCAAACTAGCAGCTATTGCAGCCCTCAACTGAGAATCTTCATAATTAGAATTATCAACACTTAAAGCTGTACCTCCTTGTGCGTTAGAAGGTGAAGAAAGAACTGATACGGACTTTTGTTCATGGGACGTATTGTGTGTCACTGATGTGGATTTCACAATCCTCTGTGCATCTTCAGGAGTGAACCATTGCCCAAAAGCGTTACTACTTTCTGAACTGGAGACAGGGCACTCTCTTGGAAAATTACCTCTTACAAGGAAGATGCTCCAGCCAGCACTCTTAAGAGTGTCCATATAGGCAGACAGATAGAACTTGGAGAGATGCTCGGGAGCAGGATAGAGGCTATTGAAATTGTACCACTCTCCACCCACTTTCCTGATGCAGAACCAATGGTCCTGAAGGTGACATATAAACCCCTCCTCATTCTGAGGATCTCTCTGAGCTTCATCTGCCAATGGTGAATCAAATGGAATCACCCGAAGATCCCAAATCTCTAGAGCCTTCTCTAAAACCTGCCAAATAATTCAAAGAGAATTATGTCAACAATCACTCCACTGTAGAATAAATCGTATGAATTACTATGCAAATTTTAAACCAATATAGAATAAACCTGTCCTAATAAGTGATAAGGGAATATAACAATCTATGATACAAAATAAAAGCAAAAGAAATTACCAACGAAGGTTATTAAGAAGTCACATTCACAAACGTGTGAAACAGGCATGTGGAAACCATTTCCATAAACAGTGTTGTTTGGTTACAGGACTTTTGATCTGAAGCTTATCTCCACTTACAAAAAATGAAAGGAGGAAAAGATCCCATTTATTTCCTCCCAAGAATTTTCATCTGGGCCCGGTTAGCCCAGGCCTGTCACCTGAGGACATCACAGGACTCATATTATGACCCTTATATGGTGATCAACACGAATGCTCACTCTTTGAATGAAATGATCCAGGGTTGCCATGCTCAAATGTGGACAACCCAATGTTTCATGCCCTTCACGACCCAAATCATTGGGTGGCCACAAAAACAGCCCAGAAGCATTTTGTCACAAAATAAAACATTGTAAAGGCCTGAAGGATCCAATGCTCATTATTCTTCTGCTATAGATTTTGACACAGACTAGAATTTTGTCCTCCAAAGGTTCTTTTCTCTTGATCTCTCAATAATGGGACTGCTTTTCACAGGACTGATTGGCATTCTACAGTTTTTGTATGCTTGGTCTTAGATCTAGAATTTACCCAATTAGATCTGCCCCCTCTTATTTGGTTCTACTGATTCCAAGTCTTAGTTTTAGATACTTTATTCTTACCAAACTTTTGACTTGCATTGACCTACTTTGGCATTACTAACCATTTAGAATATTTGAAATTTCCTTTTTCCTTTCTTCCACATCATTATACAAATTCAACCCTCTTAGGAAACAACATGTCAAAAATCTTAAAAAACTCAAGATGGTATGAATTCAACTCTTGCATTTGTTCATAGCATAAAAAATTCTTGGGTATATAAAACAGAAAATGTAAACCCATGATTATGAATACAAGCTCCATATTATCAAACTTTCCTTTCATAATATAGTCTGCAATGACCACAAATGCTGAGATATCAAAGCACAGAAAACATGGTTGTCCATGCTCCATAGCTCAATTTGCAAATTATTTAAATATTAACAATTATCTATTCCTGCATCCGCTTATATTAAAGTGAGAGCAATAGAACATCATGGTTAAGCCATTAATTCAACATGAAATGAACTTTATATTTTTATTAACATTCCTGGAAGGACCTTGTATGATCTGTGGAACAACAAAACTAAACATACAGCTTGAGCCGGTATGTTTGTAGATCAACTTCTTCCAACTTCAGAATGATCTAAAATCACATTCTTAGAATCTTATATCATAAGATACACTTAGTGTAACCGACTTTTCAGGAGAAAGGACCAAAAGACTAATATTCATTTCAAAGAACTTATTTAGTTGTTCCAATCTTACTTACTATTACCTATCACGGTAAAGTATCATTTTTTTCTCATGCTCACCACATACCCATGACAATTTACACTGAATTCTATGTTCTTCAATCTATCTGTTTTTACTCCTAGGTGATCTGAGTTTTAACCTGAGCAGGCATAAGCCTCTTTACTAAGAAATTCTCTTAAAGTGCTGTTTGTGTCTGCAATTTTGGAGCAATATCTGGCTTATAGAATCTTTATTTATTGATTTCCTTCCATATACTTTACTATCTTCATTTTACCAAATGTAGCCCTGGTTATATAACCTAGCTTAGCTAACAAACTTGAACTAGTTTACTTTCATAAACTGTAGCTACTCTTGCTCATCAACGTGTCCAGTTAACATTACTGCAGCATTTGTCACAAGGTTCGTATTCGTGTTCAAGTTTGGCGAAGAAAACTTTCAGAACAAGTTCATCAATTAATAAAATTCAAGAAAAAAATCATGATAAATTCAAATAATATAAATTTGTGATATTTATTTTTATTTAAATATTAGTTAAAATATTAAATTTCAAATAAAATGCATTAAATTTAAAATCTATTTGAAGTTAAATAATTTTTTACATTTTAAATAGAAATAAATTTTGAATTCAAAATCTAGCCTATATATATTAAATAACACATGGCTCTGTTGGAAATAGTGTCATTGATGTCAAAGGGGCATGGATTGTTATCATTGATGTCAAAGTAATGGCAGATAGAAGACATGTTATAGTGATGTCTCCATTGAAGAAAATCAATGAAGGATAAAAACAATGATAAAGACAAAAGATCAAGGTCGACTCCTCTAAGGGCAATTGTTAAGTTTAATTAAAGATGTAAACTTGGTACTAAAGTTTTGAAGACCTGAAATTAAATTGTGTGAAGCGCCTCATTGAAGAATTTAAAATTAAAATAAATAAAATATTTATTATCCATGGGCTGACCCCATGCCTTGTTAAGCGCCATCTCGAAGAAAGAAAACTAAAAGTAATTAAATTAAAGTTGTTTTATGTGTGGCCTACCTCTTTGGTTGAAGCATCACCTTGGAAATTTAAAAATAAATAAAATATTATTATCTCAAGGCTGGCTGACCCCTCTTGGGAGAGTCACCTCCTTAGTGAAGGGGCACATTCTTTTGAAGAGACATATGCATGGTATAAAAGGAAGTAAAGATATGGTAAAAACAAAATAAAATAAAATAATGCAATATATCAATTGATTTAGAGCAAAAAAAGGCAGATGGAGAGAAGATATACAGCAGAAATATATGTGAAGGATTAGCACATATTTATGAAAGTCTATGAGCAGATTTAAGAAGAGTCTATGAGCAGATTTATGTAAGATCTAAAGAGCGGACTTATGAAGAAATTATGAGCAGATTTATGAATGCAAGCAATTATTAAATATCTTTCTTATTCAAAGCAGATCGAAGAGCAGATTTTTTATCAGATCTACAAGCAAATTTGAAGGAGTTTATGAGCAGATTTTATGAAGAAATCATAGCAGATCTAAGAAGGATTATAGCAGATCTAAAAGGAAGATTATAGCAGATTTTGGTGAAGATTTAAGGCAGATTTGTGAAGCATCTTGAAGTAACAATACTCTTAATATTCATTCGGAGGTTGGTGCCTCCTAACCAAGGAGATTGGGAGGTTGGTGCCTCATTAGAAGAGGTTGGTGTCTCTTGCTGAGTTGGTGCTCAGTTGTGGGGATTGGTGTCTCTAGTGGATTGGTGCCTACAAAAGAAGATTTATAAAAGTAGGTTGGTGCCTACAAGAAGATCTATATATAAGCAATATTTTGTCGTGGATTTCTCCCACAAGGGTTTCCACGTAAATCGTGTGTTCATCCTGTATTCTTAATTGCTAGATCTTGCATGTGTATTATTGTTGTGGATAGTTAAGTTTTGAAGTATTATTGTTGTGGTTGACTAAGTTTTTGAAAAGTAGAAGATTTTACTTATACTGATTCACCACTCCCTCTCAATATAACTGAGTGCTCTTCAGGCTCAAGCTGCAGCAAATTTGGCAATGCCTTCAAAAGCAACCAAGCACTTCAATATATAATAGCAGGAGGACCAACTTGGGTGCCCAAAACTCAATGCTTCATAACCACACAAAATAACATTTATCAATTTTGGCAAATATCCTCCTCATATAGCTCCCACATTGTCTTGAAAGTCAACTTGTAACTCCACATAAATGTGCATTCCTCTATGGAAACCCATGCCCCTTTATGTTGGGATTAAATATTATTTTACTATAATTTATTGATTGTTGCACTTGACATCCCCACTCATGGCACCCATTATTAAATTTATTTATTTTTCTCTATGCTTATCAAGGAAAATAAGGATTGGGCTGCACAAGCAACTTAACTAAAAGGGGACATTACATCATCCCTATCCTAGAAACACCATGGAACATAAGAATTTACCAATTCATTGAACTACTTTTAAAAAAAAAAAAAAAATTGTTAGCTAATGGTTAACCCACAAGATTATTTTTTCAAAACTTAAATTTAGAAGTATAATTGGAAAATGAAAGGAGCTCATGTTAGAGGATTGAACATTTCATCTCATAACACCAAATTCAAATCCCTATGAAACATGAAGAAGTGTTTAAAATAGATAAAATACCACATTCACTTTTGAGAGGTGCAGCCATCAATGGAAATTCAACTAAACTATAAAACAAAATAAATAATGACAAACTAAAGCGGCAGAAACATGTGACTTACATAACGTAATGCGCCCATTTTCTGAGTGGTCATCTAATGGGGTCTATTAGCCTATTCCATTCTTGTAGGCTAGGCTGAAGGGCTAAGGGAATGACCTAATTGATTAAATATTTTATTTAATCAATTTTATTGGGTAAATTGAAGATATGAAGTGACCTTCCATATTTTGTAAGCTATTTGGAAAATAAAATAAATGGCCTTGAAGGTGGCCGACCTAGGTAAGGGCCTAAAAATGTAATATCAAGGGTCATAAAGAGGTTCGCTCCCTTGGAGAAGACAATAAATATTAAAATAAGAATACTTTATTGAGGTCGGCCAAGATTGGCGGAGAAAAGTGTTATAGAATATTATATTCTTCATTTGTTTAATGGTCAACAGTAGTTGGTAGGTAGACATTTAATGTCTACAGTAATTTACTCCTACTATATAATGTACTCTTTTCTTGAGTAATAATCATCACATTTTACCAGTTCATTTTGTGAACATGGTATCAAAGCTAGTCTGGGCCTAACTCTTTCACGGGAGGGTCCAGGATTATGAGTGTGATCTTCTGAGACTTTGTTGGGTGTATTTGTGAGTCCAGATCGAGGGTTCTTGTTTGCATTTTTCATATGAGTATTTGCATGAAAATTTTCAACCCCCCTGTTGCTTTAATCTGGGCGCGACTTCAAGTTTAGGGTCGTATTTTTTTTGAAGGGTTTTGTTGTTCACGTTTGGAGCTTATGCTCGTGCGGCACGACCCTATTTTCTCTATCCGCAGCGTCTCTGTTGCTCGCGTGACCTTTTCCCACGTGACGTTGTCTGAATGTGATTTCTGTGTATTTTCGTGATGAAAATCTATCGCATTTTTGTTCTTTTGGGTCGCAATTTTGTTTCTTTTCTCTTGGGCGGATTTGAAGGTTTTTTCGCGTTTTTTTCTTGGCGCGTGTTTTAGTTTGCATTTGGACACGATTTTTTGTCCATATCTAGCCACGCTTCTCTGCTCTTTGTGGCCGCGAAATTTACATCTCCTGGACGTTGTTTTTGGTGCGGATTTAACCCATTTTTGGTTGTGATTTTACATCTTGGTGTCACATTTTCTTCTGTGTTGGACACGTTTTGAATCTCCTTCAGTTTCTGGTTTGTTGTGGCATTTAGACGCGTTTTTTCAGCTCTTATTTTTTTATCCGATTCATTCATGGCTGCCTAGGGTTCCGTACTGTCAACTAGGGTTTTGACCTATTTTTTCAATTCAATTTTTTTTTTGAGACCAACTTTTTGGTGGGTTTTTCGAGAGCTGAACTGGGTTGTCTTTAGTTTTTCTTGGGTACCTCGTTTTTCAAGCCTCGAAATTTGTGCAAATGGGTGCTGATGAAATTTTTTGGGTATTCAAAAAGCTTTTGGGGTTTTCAACAACATTTTTTGGGTTTTTTAATTATTTTTCCCAAAAAAAAAAAAATCAATTTATTCTAGGTTTTAAAATTTTTATGGGTTTTAAAAAATTTTCCCTTAAAAAAATCTGTATGGGTTTTCATAATTTTTTCCCTCAAAAAATTCTGGGAGGGTTTATAATTTTCTCCTCAAAAATTAAGAGTTTTTTTTGTATACCCTAGTCGGGGTTTTTGTTGTTCGGGAGGGCTCTCTGGTATTTGGTTTTTACAGCGGAAAAAACAATGATTTGTAATTTGGGTATTGCGATCTTTTCCTCAAAAATCGTGGTTGGTTGCAGTTTGTATTGGTCGCACTTGGAGTTGTTGGGGCGAACATCTGCACAATTGGCTTCTTGTAGTGCGTTCTCAGGCATCGTGCTCATCTACAAAAGTTTCGACGATTTGCCGATTTATCTTCAAAATCATGGCAGTTGTTCTCAGTGTGTCTTTGGTTTCAGGGAGGAACAGCTCTGTTATCCAACATCAGGTTGGATGTTTTGTGATAATTTTTGGTTAGCAATTCTGCAGTTTCTGGGAGGGTTGGTGGCAGACTCCTCTCAAGTGGCAGAGTCAGTGGCAGGTCTTGTCTCTTGTTGCAGCACATTCTAAAGAAGGGGGCAGCCTTCTTTGTTTTTTCAAGTCGTTTTTTGGTTCTCTTGGTCATTCACATTCTGCAGATCTAGGGAGGGTTTCAACAGCAACAGAGTGTTCTGAAGCATTTGTGACCAAAAGACCTGCAGATTGTTTTTGTAGGCTAGTTAGACAATTGACCATTAAGGGAGGGTGTTAGAATATTATATTCTTCATTTGTTTAATGGTCAACAATAGTTGGTAGGTAGACATTTAATGTCTACAGTAATTTACTCCTACTATATAATGTACTCTTTTCTTGAGTAATAATCATCACATTTTACCAGTTCATTTTGTGAACAAAGTGGCTATAAATATAAGAACATCCCCACTCATGGCCCTTTATGTTGGGGATTAAATATTATTTTATTATAATTTATTGATTGTTGCACTTGACATTCCCACTCATGGCCCCCATTATTAAATTTATTTATTTTCCTCTATGCTTATCAAGAAAATAAGGATCAGGCCGCACAAGCAACTTAACTAAAAGGGGACATTACATCATTCCTATCCTAGAAACACCATGGAACATAAGAATTTACCAATTCATTGAACTACTTATAAAAAAAATAAAAAATTGTTAGCTAATGGTTAACCCACAAGATTATTTTTTCAAAACTAAAATTTAGAATTATAATTGGAAAATGAAAGGAGCTCCTGTTAGAGGATTGAACATTTCATCTCATAACACCAAATTCAAATCCCTATGAAACATGAAGAAGTGTTTAAAATAGATAAAATACCACATTCACTTTTGAGAGGTGCAACCATTAATGGAAATTCAACTAAACTATAAAACAAAATAAATAATGACAAAATAAAGTGGCAGAAACATGTGACTTCCATAATGTAATGCGCTCATTTTTTGAGTGGTCATCTAATGGGGTCGGTTAGCCTATCCTATTCTCGCGGGCTAGGCTAAAGGACTAAGGGAATGACCTAATTGATCAAATATTATATTTAATCAATTTTATTAGGCAAATTGAAGATATGAAGTGACCTTCCATATTTTGTAAGCCATTTGGAAAATAAAATAAAATAAATTAAATGGCCTTGAAGGTGAGTGACCTAGGCAAGGGCCTAAAAATGTAATATCAAGGGTCTTAAAGAGGTTCGCTCCCTTGGAGAAGACAATAAAAATAAAATAAGAATACTTTATTGAGGTCGGCCAAGATTGGAGGGAAAAGTGGCTATAAATATAAGAACATCCCCACTCATGGCCCTTTATGTTGGGATTAAATATTATTTTATTATAATTTATTGATTGTTGCACTTGACATCCCCGCTCATGGCCCCCATTATTAAATTTATTTATTTTTCTCTATGCTCATCAAGGAAAATAAGGATCGGGCCACACAAGCAACTTAACTAAAAGGGGACATTACATCATCCCTATCCTAGACACACCATGGAACATAAGAATTTACCAATTCATTGAACTACTTTTTAAAAAAAAATAAAAATTGTTAGCTAATGGTTAACCGACAAGATTATTTTTTCAAAACTAAAATTTAGAAGTATCATTGGAAAATGAAAGGAGCTCATGTTAGAGGATTGAACATTTCATCTCATAACACCAAATTCAAATCCCTATGAAACATGAAGAAGTGTTTAAAATAGATAAAATACCACATTCACTTTTGAGAGGTGCAGCCATCAATGGAAATTCAACTAAACTATAAAACAAAATAAATAATGACAAACTAAAGCGGCAGAAACATGTGACTTCCATAATGTAATGCGCCCATTTTCTGAGTGGTCATCTAATGGGGTTGGTTAGCCTATTCTATTCTCGTAGGCTAGGCTGAAGGGCTAAGGGAATGACCTAATTGAGTTGGACAAAAACCTAGCTCATCTTGTGGAGGTTTGGAGAATCATTGCATAATCAGATTTACAGATCAGAATTGGAGCAGCATTGTTGTGGCATTTTGTGTGCATGTTGCATTAGGGTTTTGCCCTAGTTTGGAGTGCCACTTTGGAGCAGACTTGAGCACCCATTTTTGGAGGGTGATTTTGCATTTCTGGTGCAGTAAACCCTAAGTGCTTGCCAAGGAAGGATTTGCCCATCTAGGGTTTGATGTTTGAAGACTATTTTGCATATTTGCGGTATGTACAATCTTAGTTTTAGATCTGATTTATAGAGCAGAAATCTGGATGTATGTTTGGCATGTTTGAGCCCATGAATTCATTGAAAAATCAGTCCAGAATATTTAGTTTTGTAACAGCAGAAATTACCTATAGAAATTCAGATTTGTATGTGGCATTTGGATGCCCTATTTTGTGTTTTTCATGATGGATTTCATGTTTGATATAAATATCAAGTGGTAGCATCATTTGGCATGTTCATTTGTCATGTTTGGGCACTTGTATGTTCACTGTGATATTTTGTTTTCAGAAAATAAAATATCAGAAATCAGAATTAAGGCTTGAGCAGAAATAAAATCAGAATTTTAGGGCAGATCCCATTGGGGATATTACAAATAAGAAGCCCCAAATTCAAATTCCAAAGTGAACCAAGTGTTGAAAAAAATCAGAAATTAGAATTAAGGCTTGAGCAGAAATAAAACCAGAATTTTAGGGCAGATCCCATTGGGGATATTACAAATAAAGAGCCCCAAATTCAAATTCCAAAGTGAACCAAGTGTTGAAATTGGGTAAAATATCATATCCAACTTGCTGTGCCACACCAAATGAACAAGGTTGGGTGCATGTCTCAAGTGGGGTGAATTGAGATTGGGTGAAATACCCCATATTCTTGCTGGGTCACGCCCAACAAACGAGGCTGAAGAGATGTTTCATGTGAGGCAAATTGAAATTAGATAAAATATGACATCCAACTTGATGCACCACATTATTCTTGCCAAGGCACACCCAAAGAACAAGGCTGGATGCAAATGTCAAGTGGAATGAATTGAAAGTAGGTAAAATACCTCATCCATTTTGCCAGGCGACACCCTCAGAATGAAACCAGAACTTGGATTGATTTCAAATTGGATAAAATATCACTTAAAACTTGCTCGGCCACATCCAACAAACAAAGGCGAGTGCCAGACCTGGTTGGGCTGAATAAAAAATACATAAAGTGCCACATCCAAATAGCTGGGCCATACAAAAAGAATAAGATCATTTCAAGTTCTGACTGGGCTGGATTACAATTGGCTAAATAACACACCCAAAAGAACAAGGCCAGATGCAAGTCAAGGCGGGCTGAATTGAAATTGGGAAGAATACTGCATCCAACTCATTGTGCCCCACCCAACAAAGGCTTAGCATAAGTCCTAGATAGAATGAATTTGACGAACAAAATAGTCATATGATATAGTACCTAAGCCAATGTCCCCCCTTCAAGGAAATTCACCAATATTAGAGACTACGTTCGTGGGTCAAATCAAAATTGGATAAAATATCAGACTTACCTAAATTAATAATTACGTAAAATACCAAATCCAAGGACCAAATTCAAATAAGAAGGCCAAACGCAAGTCCCCGAAGGAGTGTGAATTTGAAAGAAGAATAGTACGTGGCAACTAAGCCGACGGTCAACTCACAAAAATAATTCACCATATATACATACAGTCTTCTTAAAAGTATATCTTTCATCAAATTAAGCCCGCTCAGAGCTTGTAGCTATATAAAAAACAAAAAGTTATATTCAAAATCAAATTAAACGGCCAGAAGTTAAATCCCAAATAAATGTTCCCCCGTCAACAAAACGCTTAAGAAAGAAAACAAAAAACTCAAGCAGGATAGATTGTAAAAACCTGAATACTAAAATCTCCATCCATGGCGACATTGGACGAGTCCTCAGACATAAACTGCAAGTAATCAGCAGAATCGAGGCCACCCTCCATCATCATCTGCTTCTCCCGCTGATCCAAATCCACCGCAATGCTTGCCAAATCCAGCTCAGTGAAAAACGGCCCCTGCAAAACCGTATTCACGCAGTGAACTGCGCACAATTTCGACTCCTGTACCTCATGATACAGTAGCCCCCCGTTTGTAACATCTTGCCTTTCCATCGCCATAATTTAATCTCAAACCCTAGAATTGCTTTACTGTGCCTGGATAGTTTTCTTCTACTTTAGCCAAATAGCAAACCCTAATATATTTATTTTTTAAGTTTTTGGGTGTGTCTGCGAATTATTCTTTTCTTTGTTCGTTTGCGTCGTTAGCAAGCTATACGAAAGTGAATGTTTGGACGAGAAGAAATACTTTGTTTACAGAGTTCATTTTTTCGACTCAATATTTGAGACGGATGACAGGTGTTTGGATTTAAAGGATTTCTTATCGTGTTTAAAGAGGCTCAAATGTCTGAAGTGCACACAAAGCGCCCGGAATGAATCTGCACCTTACACGTTGGAAATTTCAGCTTGTGCAGGGAACCTTTTTTTTTATGGATCAACTAGATATTTTTTTAAGATATTTTTTAATAGTGCTTATATTATTAATTAAAAATAGTATACATATCACACTTCGAAAGTTCAAACAACGTAACAATCTAGAATAAAACACAAAAGTATAATTATAACAAATCGTTACACAATGAGAAGAAGAACAAAGGGAGGAGGAGGTAGGTCTTGGTCATGTAGTTTGTCCCAAATGTCAGTGGGATCTAAAGTATCTAAGGGAGGGTCTCAACCATCATTATCATCTTTATCTTTATCATTTTGTTTATATTCAATAACAACTCAAACAAGAGAAATAGTAAGTCAATTGAAGGAACTTGTCAAAGTCTGGCCAACTAGCACCGCCAAAAGTGAGGAGAAAAGTAGAACAACAGTTAGAGGTTGTGACCATCTCCGTTGAGCACAATCTCTTCTCACATGAGGCAGAGAGACTTGAGAATGAGCATCCTAGTTGCCACAAAAAGAATAGTTGCACCCTCGACGACACTCACAAAGTGAAGATTGACCTCTATTGGAGGTGGGATTCAAAAGGATCGTAGCAACAACACGTAGGGCACTACCTTAATGATATAGTAACACCTAGAGGTAAGTGACTTCAAGTGCAACTTTATTGGCTTGCATTTGAATCTACATAAGCACATTAGAACATATCATGGCTTTAGAATAAAGCAAGAAATTCTTATCAACAAAAAATCCAAAAATAATAGTAACATTTCTATCTTTTCAAATGTTAAAAAGAATTTCCACTTTGAAAGCATGCCAAATTTAATTGTATCTGGAAGGAATTATAAGTCGATCCCCCAACAACACCATATGCTAAGAAAAAGGCTCAAGTTGAAAAAGTTTGAAGAAATCATGAATCTAAGTTCACATGACATGAGCTTTGGGATAAAATAAAATAAAAGATGCTTGGAAGACTTTTGATACCATAATAATGACATTGATAATCTACAATCCCCAAATGGGTTAACTTGGAACCAACGAGAAGACATTGGAAAAGAATAAACTAGGAAAAATAAGTGAGTTTTGGCTTAAGAATGTGTTGTACCCAAACCAATTTTTTTGCTTCATTAAGGCATTTTGCTTAAAATGGTTTAAACCTTGTAAAAAATATGTTAAAAACATAGTTTTTGGAAAAATCAGGTATGGGCTTTTAGTTAGTGTGATGCCAAGAAGATATTGACAAAATTTGAAAAAAAAGAAAATTAGGGTTTTTGGACCCTTGTTTTTAGGTCAAAAAACCCTAAAAATTGAAACTTGTCAGAATTGATTGAAAATTGTTTTGATTGGCTTATTTTGCTTCATAATCACAATGGTGAAATCGGATTCAGTTAAAACTCAGTTTAAGTCTAGTGGGTAGTTTTCACTTTTTCAAGTGGAAAGTTAAGATCTCCAATGTCAATAATGGCAGATGGCCAAGTGCCAAGTGTCGAAATCTAAGCTTCAAACGCTCCAGTGAAGATTCTATGGCAAGATATGTCCAAAATGATGTTTCATCTCAGAGGGGATTTTTGTCGAGGAGAAGAAGTTGAAATTTTCTCCAACTCTGGAGACAAAAGAGCACCTACTAGCCAAGGGCACCCTTGATTTCAGTGGCTCAAATCAACTTTCTAAGATTTGTCGCTTCCAAAAGAACTTGTTCGGAATTCTGTTAGCTTCGTGATGAGCCTACCAACCACTCTGAAAGATCTGTCTAGCACGTGAAACTAGAGATTGAACGTGAAATGAGGGAGATGAAAAAATGACACACTGAAGCAAAAAGCGCGCCTACTAACCAGGGGTGCCCAACTTTTTGAAGCACCAAATGAAGGTTTCTGATCAAATGACACCCGGGATGTTTGTCTCAAACTTGGTCTGGCTTCGCAACAAAATTGTCAGTGGATGAATCTGAGTTGTTGAACTGTCGGAATCAGGAGTCAAACATAAGGTTTAGTCATGGTCAAAAAAGTCAAGAAAAAGCAAAAGCGCCCCTAGCCCAAGGTTTTGGAGCCTTAAATGTTGTCTTTTTGGTCATCTCAGATACTCATCCTATCTGTGACATTTCCAACTTTTGTTGCATACCTAAGTCGGGTCAAAAGACTTGACAACAAATTGCAATCGGAGGTTAAGTGAATTTTTAGCCAGTTGCAAAAATGGCTCTTTGGGAAGAAAAGCGCCCTTGGAGATCAGGGGCGCCCATGTTTTTCAACTACGAAATGATGTTTGTAGGAAAAGTGCTCTTTAGGAGCTCTTGTTTAGAATTTAGCCAACTCCACAGTGAGCCTGTCAACTAGTTTTGAAGTTTTGTCAGTTGTAGGGAAACGTGAGATGAAGTAAGGTCAAAATCACCTTCAAAATGATGAAAATGCATTGAAAAATTTTCTGTTTGAGGCCAAAAGAGCCCATGGAGGCTAGGGGCACCCTGAATTTTGAAGCCTTAGATGTCAGAATTAGGGTTTGCAACCTCAAAGAGTTTTTTGTCAGTTTTGATCTTGCTCTTTAATGAAACTGCCAGCCAGTTTATCCGACATGTCAGTCAATCAAAATCAGTGATTGAATATGGGCTCTAATGTTTGCAAATTCAAATTTTCAAGAAAGCTAAGTGTGGAAAGTGATGCCTAAAGTCAAAGTTTGACTTTTTGAATTAAAAAAAAAGTGGTACCCTATAAAGGTGGAAGTTGTGAACTGAAATTAACTCTTCAAGTCGACTTCAACTTGACTTCATTTTTGCTTGTAATTGGGCGATTTATTTTTGTATGTAAAGTTAACTGAGGTGTTAGAGGTGGCGCCCTAATTAGGGCATATTTCTCAATCGATGAACTGTTTTGAGGTCCAATCAGAAGCAAGGCATTGGTTTTAAAGGTCCAATTAGATGGCTAGCACCATTTTAAGATAAATGCATGCATTTATGATGCCTTTCTTGATAAATTATTATTTATTAAGACATAGACATCCATTATTCTTCATTACAGATGGAAGCAAACACGTCTTTTGAGCAAATAAAAATTTGAAGGTGTTGCAGGTGTCAAATTTCAATGTTCTTTGTAGTGCCATGTCCAGATTGTTCAGAGGAAGAATTTTACAAACTTCATTTTTCAAGTGCAGACTTCATCAAATCCAATTCAAGCATAGGCGACTTTTTAGAGACAATAATAAACTTCTATTTCTATCTCAAAAATTCTTTTATTCTTGTGTTAGGTTTTCTCTCGCATGTCAAAGTAAACGGCGGAATTTTTAGAATCTGATCATTGGGGTTCACATATTTCAATGTTAGTAGCAAAACCCATGTCTTAGATTTTTTCGAGAAAATTGCCTTGTTGCTTCCATTTTGAAGCACTGTGCTTTTTTTCGAAAATTCCTTTGCATGTGGATCAAAAACTCAACTTCTTGGAAAATGAAGAATTTGGGTTTGATCAGTTCTCCAATGATAACAAAACCCATATGCGAGTTTTTCTCGAGGAAAATTGCCCCTGGTGCCCCTATAACCTTGTTGCTTCTTTATCGAAAAGCTCTTACATGCCAAGGCAAAAGGCATTTTTTTTTAATTTCTGACATTGTGGGTTTGCTTAGAATTATTTTCTCTACAAAACCCATGTCTCATTTTTTTTCATGAAATTTGCCCCTCAACAGGCTATTTTTAGCCTCGTCAAAAGCTAATTTTAGCTTTCTAGAAAAGTTGTCAGAACATAGCCATGTTTACAATCAACAGGCGAGTTTTTCAAAATGCAATTCACTCAAACTTAATTCAAGACCAAATTGGTCTTAATTCATGATTCATAGGAAAAATTAACACCGGTTTGCATCAAGCGCATCTGGAGGGTTGATTCAAACAACTTGACATGCATAGTCACTCAAAGTCCACATGGTTTCATACCTCATATAGCCTTCACAAGCTAGTTTAGAGTTTCGATACCATTGGAATTCTATGTGTGTGGCAAGTTTGTGTGGATTTCTCACAACCAAAGTGTTCACAGTCAAACTTCGTGGTTTTGTCATGCAACACTTTTCCATGAGAAGAATTGAGAAAAGCATTAGAGGCATAAATTTGCAGAAGAAACAAAGGCCATCACTTTAGTTGTAGAGCCGCCAAAGTTACGAATCAATGAATTGTTGGTTGACATTGTGCAGATTGAGTTCTAGAATCCGGTTCATGAGAGGTCTTGATGGTGATCCTATGGCATCCAAGTTGAGTCACTTCTCTATGATGGCAACTAGTTTCAAAAAGGCAACTGCAGATGTTAGAGAATGTCAAAGTGCGATCGAAGATGAAGAGAAGGAGTTGAACAAACAGTTTATCATCATGGATAGCGTCAAAGTGCTAGATGATGAGATGATCGACAAGTTCTTGGATGAGGTGATGGACATAGAGGGCTTCTAGTGTACAACAATTTAGATCCTACAGTTATTTTTGAGGATGAGTCAGAAGCGACAGTTAGCTCAATGTCATTTCTTGAGTTCTCATTATTGATCTCATGCATGCCTATCTCATTCTTGGAGATATCTTCGTAGGAGAATGGACTTTCAGTTAGGAACTTAGGAACCAGTTGATTGGTGTTAGTTATCAGTTAGCATTCATTTCAATAAGGATGTGCATGTTGTACATGTCCATTTAGTCTAGTCTTGTTTCGATTAATTGATGGTAGCTTTCCAAGTAACTATATAGTTTCATTTGGTTAGACTTAGAGAATAAATTCTTGAATGCTTGCAAGACTGATTATAAACTTAAGGTGATTTTAGGGTTCCCTACACCTTGGATTTCTATAAATAAGAACACCCTTGCACATTTGTAAATAACTTTTGCTTGATAGCATACATGTTGAGCCAACTCTTGCCTGTAGTATTGCTATTTGTGTATCTATTCACAAACCATTCATTGGGATATAGAGTTGCTACACTGTTGACAATATTCCTATGTTTAGTATCGGTTCACCTCTGAGCTTTTATTAGTAATAAACAAATTGATGAGTTTCCTTGTCATGCAATGTTACTTGTAATGGTTCATCTTTGTGCAATATAATTTTGGTTGATCGTTTATCTGTGTGATAGGTGTTGAAAATTGAGGTGTTTTCTTAGCTTAATACCTTGTAAAACTTTAATATTGTTGATCTAAATATTATTTTCCTTTGTTACAGATTCTTTGTGGGTGATTATTTGATTAATCCATTTTACTGTTTGTAGAATGTAGATAGAAGTTGATAGAAGAAGTAGACATGATATTAGAAAGATTACACAAGCATATAACGTGGAGAAAACCCTTTCAGGTAAAAAACTCCACCAATAGTTAATCTATTATTCAATCTTTGAAGTAGATTACAATAGCTCCAATTCTTGCTTGAGAATGCCTCTTTTGCCTTCACCAAAACTTCTTCACAACCTGCAATAAAACTGATAATAACTCTCTTCAACTTGCTTGAGATAAATAGACTTTTAATCAACATTGTAAAGTCCAAATGAGTTAAAATTACAATGCTCAAGCCCTATCCCTAAAAGGTATGCCTTGCAAGTAGATTTATGTCATGAAGAACAATGTCAAATCGTCTCCTTCATCCATTTGGGTGTCCCAAACTGAAGTCATAACTCAAACTTTAATTTGTAAATATCTTCAAGGCTTTATCCTCAAATTAGGCACCCAAAAGAGGGTCCACTTAACTAAGCCTTCTAAAATATCTCAACATGCAAAGGAGTTAATTCCAAGAAGCCAACTTGGGCACCCAAGTTGGGTCCAAGTTATTCATTGTTAACTAAAACATTTCTCAACACCATTCATGCAAGGATGGTCATCCCCTGTTAACTAAAGGTAGTCCCTGTTATCTGTCATGTAACTCGAGATATTAGCCATGCATTCCAAGTTAATTGAAGTCAACTAACATTCAACTAAAACTAATTGAAGATAAATCAACCATAACTAAACTAAACTGAACTAAACTGAACTGAATTGAACCTTGTACACATCACCCCCTATTTTATAGGACCTCAATATGCATAAATCAAAATCCCTATTTTGTAGGAACCTAGGATGCATTTATGAAGTGTACTCAATTCACCAACTAGTTGACTGAACCAAGGTGGATCCCACCTCCCATGTGTGCGCCCATGTTCTCCTATTTTGTAGGAACTCAAAATGGACGCCCTCACATGCTCCTAACATTTATAATTAATTACAAATTTCAATTAACATGATTATTTAATCAAATATTATTCTCTTCATAATCCTAGTGTTATTGAACACATTCCAAGGACTTAGGATATGCATGAAATAAATAATGTTTAGGATTGAAATTAAATGGCATCCCATTTCCAACATTCTCCCACTTGGCATTATACATTGCAATTATTCTAAACAAGGAATAATAATTTAAAACCAAGTACAAGACTCAGTGCTAATGGCCTTCATGTACCATGAGAACTTATATGTAGGAACTGGCTTCATAAGATAATCTACAACATTAATCAAAGTGTCAACTTTTTCAATTAATACTTTTCCACTTTCAACCATTTCTCGCACAAAGTGATACTGAACATCTACATGTTTAGTATGAGCATGATACATAGGATTTTTGGCTAAACATATAGCACTCTGACTATCACATTCAAGCCTAACTTGCTTGCAATTAAAACCAATACCTTTACTAAGTCTCTATAACCAAACTACCTCTTTAGAGGCATGTGTGGCAGCCATGTACTTTGCTTCTATGGTGTACAAAGCAACTGTGGGATGCCTCTTACTCATCCAACTAACCACAGCTCCATAAAAAATTTACACATAATCACTTGTCGATCTCCGATTGTCCAAATCTCTTGCCCAATCTAAATCAACAAAACCTTGTATGTCCAATGATCTATGCATAATATCAATTTCATTAGAACCATGAAAAATTAAATAATAATTAGAAGTCCCTTGTAAATATCTAAACACTCTCTTCACATAAGTCCAATGTTCTTTACCAGGGTTGGACATAAACCTACTAAGAACTCCTACTGCTTGGGCTATATCTGGTCTTGTACAGACCATTGCATACATTAAACTACCAATTGCACTAGCATATGGAATTTCAGACATTTCATCATAATCAAAATCAGATTTAGGACTCATGTCTAAACTTAACTTCATGCCAACTGGTAAAGGAATATTAATTGGTTTATTGTCCTGTATGTTAAACCATTTCAAAATAGTATCAACATAATTGCTTTGACTTAAGCAAAGCTTTATGTTACCTCTATCTTTGTTGATCTCCATACCAAGGATATATTTTTCAGCCCCTAAATCTTTCATCTCAAATGTGCTCGAGAGTTGTGCTTTCAATTCTTTGATCATTACCTTGTTGTTACCAATAAACAACATGTTCATCAACATACAAGATAATACTTAAAATTTTATCATCAATTATTTTTATTTAAACACAATGATCTTCCTTGCTCCTAACATAACCAATTTTCAATGCGAAAGCATCAAACTTCTGGTACCACATCCTAAGTGACTGTTTCAATTAATATAAATATCTCTTTAACTTGCAAACCAATTCTTCTTTTCCTTTTACAACAAAACCATCAGGTTGCTTCATATAAATCTCCTCATCAAGATTCCCATGCAAAAACACAGTTTTCACATCCATTTTCTCAATTTCTAAATTATAAGCAACAACAATTGACAAAAAGAATCTAATAGAAGTAAGTTTAGCAACGAGAGAGAAGATTTTTTTAAAGTCAACTCCCTCTCTTTGGGAGTAGCCCTTGGCTACTAATCTAGCCTTGTACCTTTCAAGATTACCATTTGATCCAATCTTCTTTTTAAAGATCCATTTACAACCAATGGCCTTTCTTCCTTTGGGAAAACTCTCAAGATCCCATGTGTCACAAGTTTTTAAGTATTCCATTTCCTCATGCATAGCATGTGACCAAAGCTTGTGTTCATCTGAAGACAAAGCTTCCTTGTAAAAACTGGGTTCATCATTAGTACTCATTAAAGAAAAAATACAACAAAAATTAGGTGGACTATACCTATCAATGGGATTTTGTTGTCTTGTGGATCTTCTCAAAGGGGTTTCTACTTGTTCCTCAATATGCTCATCTTGAGCATCTATTTCAGAAGAAATCTCTAAACTCTCATATTCCAATCCATCCAATTATTCTTCAACATGTCATCTTGTTGCTTTTGATTATCAATCTCAAAATGCACTGTTCGAAAAGTATCCTTCTCCTTTGGTTGTTCTCCTAAATAAGCTCTAAATTCCATGAAAAACACATCTCTAGATAAAGAAACTTTTCGTGTTAGTGGATTTCAAAGCTTGTAACCTTTTACATTTTCACCATAACCTATGAATATGAATTTTTGTGCTTTAGGATCTAATTTAGATCACTTTTCTTGAGGCACATGAACAAAAGCCTCACAACCAAAGATCCTTAAATGTGCAACACTAGGCTTCTTTCCTAACCACATTTCATAAGGAGTTTTATCTTCAATAGATGAACTAGGGGATCTATTGATTAAATAACAAGAAGTACATACCGCCTTTGCCCATAGGGACCGATCTAGCTTAGCACTACTTAACATACTCCTAGCTCTTTCCATTAAGGTTCAATTCATCCTTTCTACTACTCCATTTTGTTGAGGTGTATATGGAGTAGTTTTTTGTCTCACTATTCCTACATGCTTACAATAGTCATCAAATTCCATAGAACAATGCTCACCACCATTATTTGATCTCAACACTTTTATTTTATAATTTGATTGTTTCTCAGCCAAAGCCTCAATAATTTGATTGTTTCTCAACCAAAGCCTTAAACTCCTTAAACTTATTAAACACATCAGATTTGCTATGCATAAATTATATCCAAGTGAATCTTGAGACATCATCAATAAGTGTGACATAGTATCTAGATTTTCCAATAGAGTCAATATCCACAAGGCCCATTACATCTGAGTGAATAATCTCTAACAATCTTTTAGCTTTATTTGTACCACTAGGAAATTTAGATCTAGATTGCTTTCCAAACACACAGTGCTCACAAAAGTCATTTTTGTGAATATTATAATTAGGAATACCGTCAACCAAATTTTTATTAAGAATGGTCCTAAGACATTTTTCACCTATATGGCCCAATCTATGGTGCCATAGCATACATGTATTTTCAGCTTTAGTTACATTAGATAAAATATTTACATTGGAGGTATTCAGCTTAAACAAAGTCACAATCTGAGATCCTTTAGCAACCACCATATTCCCTTTCACCAATCTGAAACCACCTTTGTCAAATGTCACATGCATTCCAGAATCATTGAACTTAGAGACATAAAGAAGATTTATAGAAAGTCCTGGAATATGTAAAACATCATTAAGGGTCTTAACCCTACCATCACTATAACACAATTTTACCTCTCCTTTTCCAACAACCTTTGTTGTGTTGTTGTCTCCAAATAAGACATCCCCTCCATCATATGCAATATACTTAGTGAACCACTCCTTTCTAGGAGTCATATGATAGGAGCAACCTGAATCAATAAGCCAAGAGTTATCAACAATAGTATTAGAAGAAATGACTAATGCATCATTACTGTCATCGGTGGATTTGTCTGTAGAAGCATCAAAAACCTTTTTATTGATCTTACAATCCTTTTTAATATGTCCAAGTTTGCCACAATTCCAACACTTTACCTTACTCTTACCAGGGGTTTTTGACTGTCCTTTGGACTTACCTTTTCCTTTCTTGTCTGTCTTAGATTCCTTCTCTTTAGGCCTACCTCTTACAAACAAGGCATCTTGGGAGCTAGTTTTAGACTTCCTCCTCATCTCCTCTGATAAGAGAGTGCGAATGTTATTGTCCATCTTTGTATCTGCACCATTACCACTGATTGCAACAATTAGATTTTCCCAAGAATCTGGTAAAGAGAAAAGTAATAAAATGCATTTATCCTCATCTTCTAGCTTTACATCTACATATGCTAACTGACTAAGAATCAAATTAAAATCATTTAAATGTTGTGTTACAGAATCACCATCTTTCATTTTTAATGAATACAACTGCCTTTTCAGATAGAACTTATTGGTGAGACTTTTAGTATGATAAATATCCCCTATTCTCTTCCACAATTTATATGTAGTATTTTTTTCTGAAACATTCAAGAGAACAACATCAACAAGACATAATCTAATTGTTCCTCTTGCATTCTTATCTAACTTAGCCCAATCCTCATCTGAAATACTTGTAGGTGTCTTTGTCTGATTATTAACAGCTAACCATTGATCTCTTTCTTCAAGAAGATCTTCCATTTTTAATTTCCATATTTCATAGTTAGATCCATTGAACTTTTCAATATCTAAACGAGAATTCATTGTACCAAAACTTATTTCCAAAATCATCAAATAACCAAAATAATAAAAGCTCCCACTAAGCCAATAAATCCTTCAATCTTTAAGAGAAAGGCATCCCAATACTCTACCCAACCTCAACTTTGATACCAAATGTTGAAAATTGAGGTGTTTTCTTAGCTTAATACCTTGTTTAAAACTTTAATATTGCTGATCTAAATATGCTTTTCCTTTGTTACAGATTCTTTGTGGGTGATTATCTGATTAATCCATTTTACTATTTGTAGAATGTAGACAGAAGTTGATAGAATAAGTAGATAGGATATTAGAAAGATTACACAAGCATATAATGTGGAGAAAACCATTTCGGATAAAAAAACTCCACCAAGATTTAATCTATTATTCAATCTTTGAAGTAGATTACAATAGCTCAAATTCTTGCTTGAAAATGCCTCTTTTGCCTTCACCAAAACTTCTTCACAACCTGCAATAAAACTGATAATAACTCTCTTTAACTTGTTTGAGATAAATAGAATTTTAATCAACATTGTAAAGTCCAAATGAGATACAATTACAATGCTCAAGCCCTATCCCTAAAAGGTATGCCTATCTCTTGCAAGTAGAGTTATGTCATGAAGAACAATGTCAAATCCTCTCCTTCATCCATTTGGGCTTCCCAAACTGAAGTCATAACTAAACCTTTATTTTGTAAATATCTTCAAGGCTTTATCCTCAAAGTAGGTGCCCAAAAGAGGGCCCACTTAACTAAGCCTTCTGAAATATCTCAACATGCAAAGGAGTTAATTCCAAGAAGCCAACTTGGGTGCCCAAGGTGGGTCCAAGTTATTTCTTGTTAACTGAAACATTTCTCAACACCATTCATGCAAGAATGGTCATCCCTTGTTAACCGAAGGTAGTCCCTATTATCTGTCATGTAACTCAAGATATTAACCATGCATTCCAAGTTAACTAAAGTCAACTAACATTCAACTCAAATTAACTAAAGATAACTGAACTAAACTAAACCTCGTACACATCACCCCCTATTTTATAGGACCTCAACATTCATAAATAAAAATTCCTATTTTGTAGGAACCTAGGATGCATTTATGAAGTGTACTCAATTCACCAACTAGTTAACTGAACCAAGGTGGATCTCACCTCCCATATGTGCACCCATGTGCTTCTATTTTGTAGGAACTCGAAATGGATGCCCCCACATGCTCCTAACATTTAGAATTAATTACAAATGTCAATTAACGAGATTATTTCATCAAATATTATTCTCTTCCTAATCCTAGTGTTGTTGAACACATTCCAAGGACTTAGGCGATACATGAAATAAATAATGTTTAGGATTGCACTTAAATGGCATCCTATTTCCAACAATAGGTCCTTCATACAATGTATTGTCCTAGGTTATATTTGTGATTAATAAGTCTATTTCATATCTACACCTTGGGTAGGAGTTGTCTCCTCCTTGGGAATTTATAAGTAGGTTTATCGTGTTGTGTTGTGATTAATAAGATCCATGTTTCATATCTACACCTCGGATAGGAGTTATCTCCTCCTTGGGAATTTAGAAGTAGATATTATCATTTGATGTTGTTACCAATGACCTTTCTTTCAGCCTACACCTCGGATAGGAGTTGTCTCCTCCTCGGGAATCCTGACTTAAAGTTTATATCATCCAAATACTCCCTGCTCCTAATTCCTCATGCTCTATTTCTCTTGAGGAATAGGATAGATTAAAAATATTTAGTTTAGTTGTAGTTAAGATCTACAAAACCAGAGAAAAACCTTAGTTGCAACATTCTTGGTTTTATTAACCTTGTGCCTCTACCAGTTGAGTCAAAAAGATAGGATTTAGGTCATTTACTTTTTCACACATATCAGCAAAAGAGGGAGCTTCCCCTCCTAATTTGAAAATCAATCATTACGCACTGTGCATAGCTGCCTATTGCCAATACACACTCCAGAGGCACAAATTTTAATGCCAACAAAATGGTTGAACAAATGGTGTAGGATTTGTGTTGCCAAACTAATAACAGAGATTGAAAAAACCATCTCTTAGTTTAATATGAGCACCATAGATAAATGAGGTGAAAACCAATAGTAGCCTTCTAGAGGCTTGCAATTTTGAAATGTTATATCAATGTACTATTATCAATATTTTCACCGAGGTTTGCAAGAACGACTCCAATTTTTTGAATCATGTCTATAGGAATAACATCAATAACAATTTCAAAAGTTTCACAATTCCAATTGGGTAGATGAAACTTCACCTTAACTTTTTCGGGACTCAATCCTAAAATATATTTTTTTGTCTCGATATCTTCCCTTTTGTGTTTCTTGACCCTATTTGGCCTACCATTAATAACCAATATGATAAATCTTTATGTGCGTCCTCACTTATGAAAATTGCATAATTATTCTCTTCTATCATTCCCCACGTGCTTATAATGTATTGCAGTTGCCAAAATACAAGATATGTCTTAAGTGTTTAGGTTGTAGGTTAAAAAATATAAGTCTAGGAATTTTTTTGAAGTTGTTAGTGTATGACTAGAAATCATGGAAAAGCAGCAAGAATCATCAATAACAACCACAAAACTGTTAAATTTAAGCAATCCAAGTCTAATCTATCAATGAAGCACAAAGTAACATAAAAAATCAAGAATTGAAATACATGCAATATACCTTATTATGTCAACATTGAATTACCTTCATTGTTCTTTTTAGTTTTGCCTTTGCTCTCAGATTTTAGGTGTGTACAATTATAATAAGCTTAAATGAATATAAATATGATAGCAAAATATTGAAGATTTGTGGTTCGATTGCAAATGAGGATGAATATTTAATTTTATAGAATATGTAGGTTGGATAAACGATCTAGATTCGAGGAAGAAATGAAAAGATCGATGGTGGAGAATCAATGAGAGGAATTGATTGATCAATTAACTGGCTGCAACTATTTGCATGATTTCAGTTAACTATTTGCATGAATTTTTTAAGAGAATTGATTGATTTTTTAACTCGCACTAAATGGGAGTGAATTGAATTGATTGAGGAGAGAACTCAAAGTGAGTGGGAGCGGACTAAAATTGATTAGTCAATGGACTGAGAGTAAGTCTCAGTCAGAGGATGAGCTGGAAATGCATGATTTAATTATTAAAAGTTGTTGATGTTATTACAGCGTCGGTCTGCACTTCCCAAGAGAAATAAATTAAATATAAAGCAAGGGCCGACCCTATATTGATTCCTATATTGGCCGACCTAAAATTATATTTAATTGTTTATTATTGTAAAGGGCCGACCTGAATGAAGAGGCGCCATTATGACATATATATACAAGGTCATTTTTGGTTATTGAAAGCAATTCAAAGCAAGAGAAAGTTCGCTATTATGATCAAGAGCAGAAATTCACATATACAAGGAAGAACATAAATCAAGTTCAATTATCATAAATCACATTCCTAGAAGAAGTTCATACTTGAGCAGCAGATCATCATTCCTGTAGCAACAGACTGAGTTCAAGGAAGAGCAGATCTATTTGTATCTAAGCATTAAGGAAAGTGCGAAATCATTAGCCATTGTTGGGCTGTGTTGTAAGCAAATTTTTGTCACTATATTCTTATATATATAAGAGAAGCATTTGCTGGGTTTTTCTCCCTCAAGAGGAGGGTTTTCCCAGGGTATCTTATTGTGTTCACTGTCTTATGTGTTGCATTTCTTTTGTACAATTGATTATCTAATCTGATTTAAGAAACACTAACATGGTATCAGAGCGGGTGTGAAAAGGATCGTGATCAGATTTAGTTTGCAACACTCACTTTATTCCT
The DNA here is from genome assembly GCA_007115665.2 of Sequoiadendron giganteum. Taxonomy (NCBI): domain Eukaryota; kingdom Viridiplantae; phylum Streptophyta; class Pinopsida; order Cupressales; family Cupressaceae; genus Sequoiadendron; species Sequoiadendron giganteum. The sequence continues at coordinate 3,818,193 of CM021108.1, read as the reverse complement.
TTTCAGTCTATCTTCTAAATTTCTCAAGATGGTGAACAGTCTAAAAATCGAGGATAGACTCGAAGGGATCTCGAACTACACATCATGGAGGTTCAGGTTCATGCTAACTTTGGAAGAGAATGATTTGGCTGAGTTTGTGAAAACAAAAGTTCCCGAACTTGAGGGGGAAGAAGAGAAGCTGCAATGGAGAAAGAAAGACACTAGGGCAAAGAAAGTATTGGTTGATTCCGTCAAGGATCATATTGTACCAATTGTCTTCAAGTTGGATACAGCAAGAGAGATGTTTACAACCTTGGAAGAGATGTACGAAATCAACAACACCAGTCGAGCCCTTGCACTGAAGCAACAACTTCATCATGTGAAAATGGCAAAAGGAGAATCTGTTATTACATACTTCATGAGGATCTCAGAGATAAAAGATCAACTCTCCACTATGGGTCACATGATTGATGATAAAGAACTGACTATGCTTGCTCTCAATGGTCTTCTACTTTCATGGGAGGCATTCATTCAAGGAATCAGTGCAAGATCTGAACTTCCCAAGTTTGATCGATTAAGGATTGACTGCATTCAAGAGGAGTCAAGACTAACAGCAAGAGGAATTGGTCAAAGCTCAAAGAGTGAAGAATTACAAGTTCTTGCCTCTCATTCATCAAACAAATGAAAAGGCTTTAAGAAAGGATTCTTCAAAAGGAATTGAGAAGATGGAAATGATGATGCTCCTACCTACAAAAGAAAACGAGACATGTCCAAGATTCAATGTTTTCGTTGTGATAAGTATGGTCACTTTGCAAGGGTGTGCCCTCAACGACCTAAGATTCAAGTTGCCATTGCAGATGTTGAAGAAGTCACTCCACAAAAGGACTCCAGTGATTATCTATTTTATTCAGCCTTGTCTAGCAATGTTTCTACTGACTCTAACACTTGGTTGATTGACAGTGGTGCTTCTAGGCACATCACCGGATTCAGAAGTCACCTTTCAAACTTAATGGAAAGCAACTCTAGTGATCAAGTTGTTATTGGAGATGATGCTAGATATTCTGTAAAAGGGATTGGAAATTCCACTCTTCACTTGGATTCTGGAATTTCTTTGGAGTTGAATGATGTACTGTTCGTACCAGGGATAAAGAGGAACCTTGTTTCAATTTCAGCATTAGAAGACAAAGGTTATCAAGTTGCCTTCTCTAAAGGGAAAGTTCTTATATGGGCAAAGAACTCCAGCTTCAAAACTGCTCAAGTGATTGGAGTTAGACATGAATGTCTCTACACGCTGTGCACTCGTCCTCTTCAAGCACTTGTGCATAACAGTACCAGCATGTGTGATCTTTGGCATCGAAGATTGGCTCACATTCACTTTCGTGCTCTACCTATCATGGAGAAGATGGTCACCGGTCTTCCGAAATTCGATCAAGAACATGAAGGTACATGCAAGGGATGTGCCCTAGGCAAGAACACAAAAGGTATGTTTCATTCCAGTGAAAGTAGATCTAAATGTATTCTTGATCTCATTCATTCTGATTTGTGTGGTCCAATGTCTATTGCATCATCTAGTGGTTTCTTGTATTATATTATTTTCATTGATGATTACTCTAGAAAGACTTGGATCTATTTCTTGAGATCTAAAGAATCAGAAGAAGTATTAGAAAGATTCAGAGAATTCAAAGCACAGATTGAAAATCTGTCTGGGAAGAGGATCAAAGTATTGAGATCTGATAATGGTGGAGAATACACTTCTGGCACATTTCGAGACTTTTGTATTGAAGCAGGGATTAAGAGGGAGTTCAGTGTTCCCTATAATCCACAACAAAATGGTATTGCTGAAAGGAAGAATAGGTCTATTGTGGAAGCAGTGAAAGCTATGATCCATGATCAAGACTTACAAATCTCTCTTTGGGTTGAAGCATCAAGAACAGCCGTCTATGTTCAAAACAGGAGTCCCCACAGGATCTTAGAGAATAAAACTCCTGAAGAAGCATTCTCAGGCGTGAAGCCTGAAGTTAGTCATTTAAGGATCTTTGGCTGTCCAGTCTATGTTCATATTCCAAAGGAAAAGAGAACAAAGCTAGAACCTTCTGGGAAGAAAGGAATTCTTGTAGGCTACAGTGAGACATCAAAAGCTTATAGGATTTACATTCCAGGACAGAAGTCTATTGAGATTAGTAGAGATGTCACATTTGAGGAAGATGTTGCTTATAGAAGGTCCAAAGGCACTCCTATGGAGATTGATGAAGAAGAACCTCCTCAAGATATGGAAGTTGACTATATTCCAGAGAATCTGAAGGAGGATACAGAACCTAAAGAAGATATTGATCTAGCTGAGCCTTTGGATCCTACTGATGGGCCTCTAGACATTGTGATTGGAAAGAAAAGACCTCTTTGGGCTCGTAGGACAATGCAGGAAGCAGAAAGGTTTGTAGCTCCAAGAGGAGCCTTCCAAGAAAGCAAGAGACCTCAAAAGTTCTCTAGTTATGTTGCCTTGATGAGTCAGATTATTGAGTCAGAGCCTTCAAATGTTGAAGAAGCTTCTAGTCAACAAGTATGGAAAGATGCCATGATTGAGGAGTATTAGTCTATACTTAAGAACGATGTTTGGGATATAGTTCCTAGACCCAAAGACAAATTTGTGGTGTCTTCTAAGTGGCTCTTCAAGATCAAGCATGCAGCTGATGGGAGCATTGAGAAACACAAGGCTAGATTTGTGGCTAGAGGGTTCTCACAAAAAGAGGGAGTTGACTATGAAGAAATCTTTGCTCCTGTGGCTCGTTACACGTCTGTTAGAACCATCATTGCTATTGCTGCATCTAGAGGATGGAAGATTCACCAAATGGATGTAAAGACAAGCTTTTCTGAATGGCATAATAGAAGAAGAGGTTTACATTGAGCAACCAGAAGGATTTGAGGTGCATGGGAAAGAGTCTCATGTCTGCAAGCTGAAGAAGGCCTTGTATGGTCTTAAACAAGCTCCTCGTGCTTGGTATGAAAGAATTGATCAGTATCTTTCAAGTCTGGGTTTCTCAAAGAATGATGCAGATTCTAACCTCTACTTCAAAGTAGTAAATGGTGAAGCATTAATTTTGGTTTTATATGTTGATGACTTGATCATTACTGGTGAAGAACATCTAATTCTAAAATGCAAGAAGGAATTAGCTTCAGAATTTGAGATGAAGAATCTAGGTCTCATGCATTACTTTCTTGGCTTAGAAGTTTGGCAAAAGCCAGATGAGATGATTCTAAGTCAAGGGAAGTACACTGTTGACATTCTCAAAAGGTTTGGTATGATTGACTGCAAACCTATGTCTACACCCATGGAGACTAATTTAGATAAGTTGAAAGAAGCTGCAGCTAGTTCAGAACCAGTGGATTCTATGATGTATAGACAGTTGATTGGTTCATTGATGTATCTAGTTAACACTAGACCTGATATTTGCTATGCAGTGAGTGCACTTAGCCAGTTTATGTGTGAACCAAAGCAAATACATCTTGTAGCAGCTAAACATATCCTGAGATATTTATGCGGCACAATCGGATATGGGTTGAGATATTCTTCAAACGTGGATTTGGAGCTGCATGGTTTTACTGATTCTGATTGGGCAGGATGTGTCTCAGATCGGAAGAGTACTTCTGGTTGTTGCTTCAGTTTGGGGACCGCTATGATCTCCTGGTGTAGTAGGAAACAGTCTTCAGTGGCCTTGAGTACAACTGAAGCAGAGTATATTGCAGCTTGTGTGTCAGCTTGTGAGGCAGTGTCGCTTTGTAAGCTCCTTGCAGGATTGTTTGGACAATCAATGGAGCCTACTATCATACACTGTGATAATCAAAGCTGTGTGAAGCTTTATGTCAATCCTGTGTTTCATGACAGAACAAAACATGTTGAGATCAAGTACCACTATATTAGAGATATGGTGCAAAGGAAAGCTATACAATTGAGGTATATCAGCACTGAAGAGCAAACGGCAGACATTCTCACCAAGCCTCTCGCCAGGATTAAGTTTGTATACTTCCGAGAGAAACTTGGTATGGTGGAGAATGCAGCCGTGACTGAGAAAGAGTCTCAGTAATCAGTGATCCTTGTTGAGAATGCAACTCTTTGCTGAGAGAGAGTTGAGGTGCAAGCCCTTGTTAATGCAATTCTTTGTTGAGAGAGAGTTGAGGTGTAAGCCCTTGATAATGCAATTCTCTGATGAGAGAGAGTTGAGGTGAAAGCCCTTGTTACTGCAAATCTCTATTGAAGAGATTTAAGGTGAAAGCCCTTGTTTCCACCCTCTGGGAGAAGCTATGGTGGATGTCATATGTGTGACTCCATGACAACATCACGTGAGGGCATCCGTGATGAGTTTATACCATCTATGGGAGTAGCCATAATGGTTAATATCACGTTGAGGTGATATTCTATTTTGTTTTCATTCTAATATGATGTGTCTTGTGCAGATGGAAGTTCATCCCTAGCTGAGAGGGAGTGTTGATGTTATTACAGCATCGGTCTGCATTTCCCAAGAGAAATAAATTAAATATAAAGCAAGGGCCGACCCTATATTGATTCCTATATTGGCCGACCTAAAATTATATTTAATTGTTTATTATTGTAAAGGGCCGACCTGAATGAAGAGGCGCCATTATGACATATATATACAAGGTCATTTTTGGTTATTGAAAGCAATTCAAAGCAAGAGAAAGTTTGCTATTATGATCAAGAGCAAAAATTCGCATATACAAGGAAGAACAGAAATCAAGTTCAATTATCATAAATCGCATTCCTAGAAGAAGTTCATACTTGAGCAGCAGATCATCATTCCTATAGCAGCAGACTGAGTTCAAGGAAGAGCAGATCTATTTGTATCTAAGCATTAAGGAAAGTGCGAAATCATTAGCCATTGTTGGGCTGTGTTGTAAGCAGATTTCTGTCACTATATTCTTATATATATAAGAGAAGCATTTGCTGGGTTTTTCTCCCTCAAGAGGAGGGTTTTCCCAGGGTATCTTGTTGTGTTCACTGTCTTATGTGTTGCATTTCTTTTGTACAATTGATTATCTAATCTGATTTAAGAAACACTAACAAAAGCATGTGCAAATGGATTTGTAGTGTCAAAAAAATTCACCTTTAAAAATTTTACACTATGATGTACTCCCCCTAAATTAATGGACCTAATTAAGTCCCTGATTTCCTAAAATTATGCATTATGAGGCCTATTTTTACCACTTTTTTGAATGATTGCAAGCATTGAATAAATTCAAATAATCAAAGTTTTGATCCCGAAACTAAAAGTCCTAGAAGATAGGGCTAAGACCCATATGCCCATGGGTGTATGGATCCTCCTATCTTGTCGAGGACAAATTTTTAATATGTTGTTGGCGGCATTTTAACATTTAAAATTAAAATTTCAAGTGTCAGCTTTTGGGATCTAATTTTTGGGAAATTAGAAAAAATGCATATAAATACCTAGTTATCTTATCATTTGAAAGATATCTAGCACTAAGTACATTATTGAGAAAATACTATTGTCAAGAGAAAATCAAGAACTAAATTTCAAAGCATTGTAGCAATAATTCAAGATCCAACATCGTGTCGATGTTTATGTGTGTTCATGTTATCATTGTTTTGTGAAGGCTAACCATTGTTGTAGGTGTCCAAAGCATTCAAGAATTTAGGCAAGCAAGATCCAAATACTTGAGGTGATGTGCATGAATTTAATCCTTCAAGGAAGCCATTGAAGGGTGGTGATTTGCAACATTTTATGATTTCATCATTCCTTTCTTTCAATTATCATTTCTATCATTGACATTGCCATTGTGGAAGTGGAAACTGGTGCAGGAGCACCTTAAGGTTTTTGAAATATCTTAGCACATTTTGGCTTGTAGGTGGTTCTAGCCAACCACCAAGGTAATAAGGACTAATCGGTAAAGTCCCAAGGTTAATTTGGTGTGTGAGATTGTGGCAGGTTTGTTTAGAGGCTTGAGTGTTGTGTATTCTTAGGACATCTTGCAAAGTTGTTATGACAACCTTTCCTAAACACTAGGAAGAATTAATGTTGTTCTAAGTCTGACCTAAGGGTCCCAACATGTGGGAATAGGATATATAAGGTCAGAAAAACCCTAACCTAACAGTTGGAAGAGTTTGGAAGAGTTGGAGATACTATTGTACGGACTGTGTTTTGAAAAAGAACAAGTTTGAGACTGTGTTTTTGAAACAGGGCCTTGATCCAGTCAATTAATGGATTGAAAGGACTGAGATAATGCATTGAGACTTTAATTTGTGACCTGTGAATACCTTTTGTGGCATTGGTTTAGTTGTTTGGCACGACTGGTTAATAATTTTGTAAATTCTTGTGTTCTTATGTTTCACTGCTCGGTTCAGGGCCAGTTTTGTAAAGAATGCTCCCCACTTGAATTCCCACGGATGAAATTCCATGGCCTCTTGGAATCAAGTAGGGGACCCTGTATATAGTGTAAATATGGTTTGTGGAGTCTTTGTTTGCAGGAGAGTTAGCAAATCCAACAAGCTCTAGGCAAGTGCAGAGTCATTTTGGCTAGGTACTTGAACATAACAGCAGCAAGAGGGCTTGCTTAACGGATTGGTTTATGCCAATAAATGGTGTAGAGGTGTAGGGGTATGTGTCTTGGACATGTGTATGCAAGGAGAAGTGCAGAGGAGGCCATTGAAGCACTCGATTAAGTTCAAGAAACCGGACTATGTCACATGCCCTAGAAACCCTTGAAAATAGGGGTTTGGTGACAAACCTATGTACGGACACCAAGGAGGTTTGAAACCTAGGAAATATTGGAGCCTAGGATGTCTATAGAGAGAATCCCTAAAGAGTTTGGGGGTTTGTTAAGGGAGTCTTGGAGTTATTCCAAGAATACAGGTTTTAGGAGGCCTAATTGACGAAAAAGACTACAAGGCCTAAAAACAAGGTTTACTAGAATTCGATGGATAAATGAGGAAAGAATCCAACAAGATGGATCAGAGTGGAGTAAGATCACCCAAGGAATAGTTGGAAGACCTATTCCTAGTCCCAAGAATGGCTTGGGGAACGTTGTGGCAAAGTTGAGCCCAAAGGTGCTTAGTAGGGGTGTGAGAGTGAAGGTGAGTGTGTGAAATTGGTGGAGAGTTCTATAAGGAGATAGGGGTCTTAGGAGAGACCTCTGAGTAGGGTAGACAAGAATACCCTAGTAATACCAAAGAGTAGGTCTTAGTAAGAGCAAAAGTGCTCTTGATAGATAGTACTCCCCATCAAATTGGTATCAAAGCAAGTTAAAAGGATTGGGAATTGAGAAATATATGTCAGAGGGACATGAATCCATAGGGGAAAGCACCATGGTGACCAATGCAGAATTGGCTAGAGACTTGACAAAGCAACAAGAAAAGAACAGACATCTTGAAGAAATTGTGGAAGAAATGAAGCACAAACTAGAAGAGGTTGCAGAGACTGTAGGCAAGATGGAAGTGCAGTTAGCAGGGGTTAAAGACAAGGGTAAGAACCAAGTTGAGGAAGAAATAGAACTAGAACCTAACCCTCCATTGGCAGAGGAACCCTTCCTCAAAGCACTAAAGGCACTATGTGGCAAGGCACTAGAAGGCATCCTTGTTTTCATAGGAAGAATGGATGCAAAATTAGTTATGGAATGGATTGAGGGAATGGAGAGTCACTTTGAAATTGATGGAGTTACAGAGGCACAAAGGGTGAAGATAGCCAAATCAAGGCTAAGAGGATAGGCATTAACTTGGTGGAAGTTTCTGCAAGAAGAAAGAGAGAAGGAAGGCAAGAAGCCAATAGGAAATTGGAAAACTATGGTGGCTAAAGTAAAGGAAGACTATCTACCTGAGGATTATGACATCCAATTGCATAAGAAGAGGCAAAATATCAGACAGGGAGAACTAGATGTAGCTGCCTACACAGAAGAGTTCCAAAAACTAAGCTTGAGGTCTAGAGTGCAAGAAAGTGAAAGCATTAAGGTTGCTAGGTATCTAAACGGCCTTAGATGGAACATACAAGAGGAGTTGAGTCTCTTTACACTTACTACCCTCCATAGCTATTATCAGATGGCTATTAAAGTGGAAGAAAAACTAAAAAATAAACAAGATTCAAGTACTAGGGGTAGAGGAAAAGGCAGAGACCCTAGAGGTGGACATAGAGGAGGTTTTGGTGGAAGGAGCAATGAGAAAAAAGGCCAAGGTGATTCTAAGGTTGGTGAACAATCCCATGAGGCAAATAGTAGAGGGGATACTTAGGTAGAAGTTCACACAATGGTGGAAGAAGCAGATCAAGAGCATTTGGGAGAAACTCTCACTTTGCTTCCATGAAGTGTTACAATTTTGGGCAATTGGGTCACCCAACATAAAGGTGTCCTGATAAGCCAACATCTTCACAAGGTGAGAAAAGGATTGCTTATGTCCAAGATGAGGACTGCTCTAAACATTCAGAGGTGAGTTTAGATTCAGAGAAGGGAGAGAATCTCATGTTGAGAAGGATCTTGATCAAAGCACCTACAGAGGATGAACACAAACAAAGGAGGGCTCTTTTTAGAGTTGAGTGCAAAATGCTAGGCAAGGTATGCAAGGTCATCATTCATTCAGGATCCACTGATAATGTCATCTCAGAGGAGGCAATACAAAAGTTGAACCTCACTAAGATACCTCATGAGTTTCCTTATAAGGTTACTTGGTTGAATAAGGGATAGAATGTATTGGTCAATGAGCAAGTATGGGTTGAGTTTACCATAGGGAAGTATCAAGATAGGATACTATGTGATGTGTTACCAATGGATGCATGCCATCTGTTGCTTGGCAGACCATGGCAATATGACAGGGAGGCAGTACACCATGGCAAGGAGAACAAGTACTCATTCAAAAAGAATGGAGTAACTTACAAGATTCAGTCTTTAATAGAAGAAGGTACAATGGAGAAGGCAGAATCCCATACACTTTTGATGAGTGGGAAGGAATTATTAAAAGACATGAAGGGGGAATAAGGAGTTGGCTATGCTATCATGTTGAAGCCAAAGGAGGAGGAGTCACCTAGTCATTCACCTATGACAACAGAAGTGAAGCAACTGTTAGACCAGTTCAAGGACATTATTTGTGAAGGTACACCAGCCACACTACCACCTAAGAGGGCAACCGATCATCAAATAGACTTTGTACCAGGAGCAACATTGCCTACCAAGGTTGCATACAAGATGACACCGGAGCAGAACAAAGAGATAGCAAGGCAAGTACAAGAGCTCTTGGACCAAGGGTTGATCAGAAAAAGAATAAGCCCATGCGCTGTCCCAGTGGTGTTGGCTTCTAAGAAGGGAGATAAGTGGAGAATGTGTACTGATTCTAGGGCAATAAATAGGATAACTATTAGATATAGGTTTCCTATTCCTAGAATAGAAGATTTAATGGATTGTTTGGGGGGTGCTAAATATTACTCTAAGATTGATTTAAAAAGTGGCTACTATCAGATTAGGATGAAAGAGGGAGATGAATGGAAGTCAGCTTTTAAGACCACAGAGGGGTTATATGAGTGGTTGGTAATGCCATTTGGGCTTACAAATGCACCTAGCACTTTTATGAGGGTGATGAATGAGGTCTTGAAGGACTATATAGGATTCTTTGTGGTAGTCTACTTAGATGATATCCTCATCTTTAGTAAAACAAAAGAGGAACATATGAAGCACCTAGAACTTGTGTTGAAGAAACTTCAAGAGGAGAAGCTCACCATAAATCTTGAGAAGAGTGAGTTTATGAAACAAGAGCTAGTCTACCTAGGATTTGTAGTATCTCAAGGGAACTTGAAGATGGATAAGAGCAAGGTGGAAGCCATTCTCAATTGGCCTACTCCCAAGATAGGGACTGAAGGCAGAAGTTTCCATGGGTTAGCCCAATTCTATAGGAAGTTTATTAGAAGATTTAGTGAAATATGTGCACCAGTCCTTGAAACCATCAAAGGAGGAATTAAGACAAAGTTTGTGTGGACCAAAGAAGCCAATGAGGGGTTTGAGAGATTGAAAAAGGAAGTAGCTACCCAACCAATACTGGTTTTACCAAGTTTTGACAAACTATTCATAGTGGAATGTGATGCAAGCAACATAGCAGTGGGTGCAGTCCTAAGCCAAGAAGGCAGGCTAGTGGCATTCTTTAGTGAGAGGCTAAATGAAGCAAAGTCTAGATATTCATCCTATGACTTAGAGCTATATGCTTTAGTACAAGCCCTTAAGAATTGGATGCACTAGATGTTGCCTAAGGAATTTGTGGTATACACTGATAACCAGGCCTTAAGTTACATCAACACACAAGAGAAGTTCAGTTTGAGGCATATAAAGTGGATGGAGTTTCTACAGTCCTACACTTTTACTATCAAGCACAGGAAAGGGGTCAATAAAAAAGTTGCAGACGCCCTTAGTAGAAGGTTACTTACCATTCAGGAGATATAGCTGCAGAGTATAGGAGTTGAGGGGTTCAAGGATCTTTATGAAGGAGATTCAAATTTCTCAGAGATCTATAAGGTATGCATTGATTTTGAAAATCATTTTCATAGTGAGTATGCAGACTATACTTTATAGAATGGTCTATTGTTTAGAGGAAAACAACTATGTGTTCCAAGAGGTTCCATGAGGGAGAATCTTATCCAAGAAAAGCACAATGGTAGTTTGAGTGGACACTTTGGGTTAAACAAGACCCTAGACTTAGTGGAGAGATTCTATTGGTGGCCGAAAATGCAGAGAGATGTAAGAAGGTATGTTGAGCAATGTGGAGTGTGTTGGAAGGCAAAGGGGACATCAACAAATGTAGGTCTTTACCAGCCATTGCCCATCCCAAGTAGACCATGGGAGTGCATAAGTATGGATTTCATAGTAGGGCTACCTAGGACACCAACTAGTTTGGACAGTGTGTTTGTGGTAGTAGACAGATTCAGTAAGATGAGTCATTTCATCCCATGCAAAACAACACATGATGCTAGTCACATTTCCCATCTATTCTTCAAGGAGATAGTAAGGATACATGGGTTGCCAATGAGCATAGTTGTGGACAGAGATGTGAAGTTCATGGGACACTTCTGGAAAACTCTTTGGAGGAGGCTAGGAACCAACTTGTCTCATAGTTCTGCATATCATCCTCAAACGGATGGACAGACAAAGGTGATAAATAGGGTACTTGGTAACTTTTTGAGATGTCTGACTAAAGAGTATGGACAAGGATGGGAACAAGTTATTCCACAGGCATAATTTGCCTATAATGATAGCACAAACAAGACTACTAGTAAGAGTCCATTTGAAATTGTATATGGGTTACATCCAAGAGGTGTACTTAAGCTAAGAGACCTAAAGGGTTATGAAGGAATTAGTGGTCATGCTAATGATTTTGCTCAATCAATGAGAGAGGTTCATGAGCAAGTAAAGAAGACATTAATGGAGGTTAATCAGAAATTGAAAGCTAAAAGAGATGAAGGGAGGAGAGATCTACAGTTTGAGATAGGCGATATGGTAATGGTATACTTGAACAAGGCTAGACTACAGAAGGGCATACCAAGTAAGCTGCAGATGAAAAGGATAGGCCATGCAAAGTGTTGGCTAAATATGGTCAAAATGCCTACAAGGTGGAATTACCCAAGGAGTTGTCCATTTCTCCTATCTTCAATGTGAAAGAATTGGTGAAATATAAAGGACCAAAGATGAATGATGAGCAGTACATTACTAAGGTGAGTAAGAATGTGGAAGAACTCAAGGTAACTAATCAGATCATACCACACGTTGACAAGATTCTGGATTCAAGGGTGAAGAAGAAGACTAGGCACAAGACATACATGGAGCACCTAGTGAAATGGAGACACCAACTAGAGTCAGAGGCTACCTGGATAGTAGAGAGTGACTTCAAGAAGCATGGTATCAGTGAGGATTTCTTAACACCACAGGTTCCTTAACTTCCTTGTTGCAGGGGGAGAATGGTGCAAGAGCACCTTAAGGTTTTTGAAAGATCTTAGCACATTTTGGCTTGTAAGTGGTTATAGCCAACCACCAAGGTAATAAGGACTAATCGATAAAATCCCAAGGTTAATTTGGTGTGTGAGATTCTGGTAGGTTTGTTTAGAGGCTTGAGTGTTGTGTATTCTTAGGACATCTTGCAAAGTTGTTATGACAACCTTTCCTAAACACTAGGAAGCATTAATGTTGTTCTAAGTCCGACCTAAGGGTCCCAACATGTGGGAATAGGATATATAAGGTCAGAAAAACCCTAACCTGATAGTTGGAAGAGTTTGGAAGAGTTGGAGGTACTGTTGTACGGACTATGTTTTGAAAAAGAACAAGTTTGAGATTGTGTTTTTGAAACAGGGCCTTGATCCAGTCAATTAATGGATTGAAAAGACTGAGCTAATGCATTGAGACTTTAATTTGTGACCTGTGACTACCTTTTGTGGCATCGGTTTAGTTATTTGTCATGACTGCTTAATAATTTTTTAAATTCTTTTGTTCTTCTGTTTCATTGCCCGGTTCAGGGCCAGTTTTGTAAAGAATGCTCCCCACTTGAATTCCCGTGGCTGAACTTCCATGGCCTCTTGGAATCAAGTAGGGTACCCTGTATATAGTGTAAATATGGTTTGTGGAGTCTTTGTTTGCAGGAGAGTTAGCAAATCCAATGAGCTCTAGGCGAGTGCAGAGGCATTCTGGCTAGGTGCTTGAACATAACATCAACAAGAGGGCTTACTTAACGGATTGGTTTGTGCCAATCAATGGTGTAGAAGTGTAGGGGTATGTGTCTTAAACATGTGTATGCAAGGAGAAGTGCAGAGGAGGCCATTGAATCACTCAATTAAGTTCAATAAACCGGACTGTGTCACATGCCTTAGAAACCCTTGAAAATAGGGGTTTGGTGACAGACCTATGTACAGACACCAAGGAGGTCTGAAACCTAGGAAATCTTGGAGCCTAGGAGGTCTATAGAGAGAATCCCTAAAGATTTTGGGGGTTTTTTAAGGGATTCTTGGAGTTATTCCATGAATACTGGTTTTAGGAGGCCTAATTGACCAAAAAGGCTACAAGGCCTAAAAACAAGGTTTACTAGAATTCGATGGATAAATGAGGAAAGAATCCAACAAGATGGATCAGAGTGGAGTAATATCACCCAAGGAATAGTTGGAAGACCTATTCCTAGTCCCAAGAATGGATTGGGGAACGTTGTGGCAAAGTTGAGCCCAAAGGTGCTTAGTAGGGGTGTGAGAGTGAAGGTGAGTGTGTGAAATTGGTGGAGAGTCCTATAAGGAGATAGGGGTTTTAGGAGAGACCTCTGAGTAGGGTAGAGAATAATACCCTAGTAAGACCAAAGAGTAGGTCTTAGAAAGAGAAAAAGTGCTCTTGAGAGATAGTACTCCCCATCAGAAACACTTACACGAGGTTTGACTAAGGCAAGCCCCTAAATGGCCCAGCATCTTCTCTCTCTTTGAATGTGCAGGTCATAGGTTTGAAGAGGAATAATGGAATATTAGAGATAAGTTTTCAATTATTGAATTCAAAGCCCTAAAAATTGTCAAGCCATAGAAACTCACCTATAGAATGACTTGACGACATTCCAACAACTTTGCAACTAGAAAATAGAAGCAAAAATCCAACATAAAAAAACTAAAAATCATTTTTAGGACCCCCTATTAGGGACCCATATGCCCCTAGGCATCTATGTCTTCCTTTGCATACTAGATCAAAATTTTTATGAAAAGAGCACAATCTCCAGTACTTTTTAGATTTTCCTACAGTTTTATGTTCTTCTGTGAAATTAGATTTGGATTATGTGTTCTTATTAGGATTTTCTTTTCTTTGCCACTTGAAGACTTCTCATCCTTTGCAATCAAGGTGTGGGATTTTCAAGACTTTAAAGCACCCATTTAAATAATCTTATCTTTCTCCCTAGTGAGTTGCATAGAGAAATCTTCAAAGGAAGGTATCTTAAACTCACTCCCAAAGGTATTCTTTATAGCATAAAAATTAGACACAAACATTGAATATTCAAGTCCTAGATTTGAAAGAACACTTAACACCAATTTTGTATCTATTTTTTTTAATTTTACAATCATTTAATTGTGTTCTTAGTGACTTGAATTTGGTGATGAATTCCTTTATGTTGTCAAAATTACATGGATTGAGACTTATTTAAAATTCATTCTCCAACAAACATCCTTGAATTTCATCTGTTTTCCTAAACAATTTTGACAATATACTCCACATAGCCATGGGTGTATCCAAGTGCTCAATGTAAAATAACAAATCAAGAGAGACATACAAACACAAATAGCTAATGAATTCTTCACAACTATTCAACCACTTATTCTTTTTAGCTTCATCATCTTTTGGTTCACCATCAAGCCCATGGACTATCCTATACAACCTCTTAACTCTTAGCAATTTATTTATTTTAGATTTCCATTTAGAATAGTTGTAACATGTTAGAAGTGGAATTAAAGATTAATCCAAGATGAAACAAGAAGGAAAGAACACAAATCAAGAGGAATGAAACCACAACCGCAAGAAGAATCCCCCCAAAATTCATTCAATCAAAGAACCCCCCAAGTAATATACAATCTTGAAGCTTTCTTATTACTATGATTACAAATGCCACTTTATGAAAACAATGAAGTGGTCTTGATCCTGGTACATGCAAATGCCAAATTTAGCCACAAAATAAAAGTATAATTTAAAAAAAAAAAAAAAGATCAATTTTGATCACACCACTGCAAAGCACACAAAAATATTATGCACTTAAAAGAAAATACACCCAAAAATATTACTGTAGGAGCGAGAACAAAGCCCTGGAAGTTCTCAAAATAAAAATGACTCAACAACACTTGTGAGAATCTGTAATTTATAGAAAATCTAGACACCGAAATCAAAATCTGTCAGTACCACTATGAAGAGCACAAAATTCTGCCCCAAATAAAAAACTCTCGCAAAAAAGAGGCCATCAGCTTTAGTTATGAGCATTTCAAAATTGACCTCAAAAACCAAATCTTCAATAAAGAGGGGGGAAATTTTCAATAAAGGATGCTGACGTAGTGCTGATGTCATCATTCCAAGATGTAAACTTTGACGGTTTGCAAGTTGTCATGTTGGAATGTTCCCTCCAATGGAATATGCTAAAGAATTTTATGTAGACCATGGGGTTAAAATTGACAGCTTTGTGGCCATCACACATCTGATGCGAGGGTCATTGATATATTCTTTTTTATTTTTGAAATATTTGTCAAGTTGAAGAATCTTGGCAGAATCCTCTGATTTTTTAAATCCATCATTTTTTAAAAGAGCTCATTGATTATTATTATCAGCCACTTGCTGGTCTATGTAGGTGGCAGGGCATGTGGGGTTCGTGCCACATGGAGCCCTCACGGGCCTCTTGTGGGTACTGCAAAGTATCCTGCAATCTACAGGGTACTCAGTATCATAATTTTTTTAATTTTTAATTTTTATTTGAACACAATTTAAAATCAAATTTAAAAATAAAAATAAAAATTTAAACCAAATGAAATATATTATCAGCAACTGTACCAACTCAAATTGCAATGACTGTACGATTGTATGGATGGATGAGGTGGGAAATTTTTCCTAATGGCCTTAGGAAAAGTTATTTGATTTTGACGAATTGATAGTCAACCTTAGGGTTTTTGGGCCTTCTAGATGTGATGATAGGGTCGAATTTGACTCAAAATACTCCAAAATTGTAGCTACCTCTCAAATTTGGTAACTAGTTTTCAGCTTCAAATCTTCATAGATCTGGCCTCATATGTTTGATTTGGACAAAAAAAAGGCAAAGCTGACTTTCTCGAACACCCTGAACTCAATGGTGAGCTCAGATTTGCACTGACAAGCTCCAAAATGAACCTACACTACAAATCCACAAAGAGGAACTCCCAAAATCTAGTATTTCTATTAAGTTTTTTTATTCTCCAAATAATCATACGATGTAAGATAAGAGCATACTCAACTTTTCGAGATCTACCAAGATATCTTAAAAAAGACTAATCAAATAAAAGTAAATCAATTTTTTTTTTTTTTGTTTACACGAATCCATATCTTTTCTGTTTTTTTATTGAGCTCTAATCTTGATCTTCCTCCCCAATCTAAAATTATATTGCCAATATAGATAATGTTTCCCAACGGTTTTCGTTCCCAAGTGTAATAAATACTGGGACTTCTTAATATTCGATTGACCACGACTTTGTAATTTCCATTTATTACAAAAGTTCCTTTAGAATTCATCAAAGGAATATCTCCCAAATATAAAATCTGGTTTTGTGTCTTTCCACGAGTTTATTTTTTCTTAATCAATCTTGCTGGTATACATAATTTGTAGTGATATGTAAGAGACATATATACAAAATCTCTCTCTTTAATGAAAGGTTATGTTAATTCATATTGAAAACCAAAAAGGCTAAATTCTATTTCTTTATTTGGACTTTCAATTTTTGAAAAATTATTGAGTTCTTATGCTAAGCCTTGGTCGATAAAACGACAAAATCCTTCAAGTTATATTTTACCAAATTGGGGAATTGTAAATATTCCTTTATTTTCATCTAATCGCATTGGATGTTTCCTATATAAAGTACATTGTATATTTCGATAATTATTCCTTATTGATCTATACGAATAAATTCGACAAAAAATTGACATGTATATTTTTTTGTTCACTCTATCCCAAAAATAGAATAAAATGAAGGGGTCCTTTTTAAATATTTCTTAAATATATGATGGGGGGTAGACAAATGTAAGAATTTGTTATGGAGATAACAAGCAAGATCTAGAGGCCAAATGGAAAGCACAAAGAGAGAAGATCAATATGACAAGAATAAACTATATTCCTATCAAGCAATGCAAAAATAGATTCATATAATGTATGAGAGACCCTTGGTTATATAGCCAAGGTGAGACATGGGATTATATATGACCATGACAAGTGTCGTAATCCTATGTCATGTGGCAATTAACTCATAAAATACAAAATGGCCTGAGAAAAAGTATTAAATGACATGATAAGGTCACATGACACCTAAGAGTTCTAGAAATATTCCTAGGACCTAAGTAAACTTAACATGTGAATAAAACCTACTAGGTGAATTAGTTAGGTAGGAAACCTTATTCACACCAACACCATAATAGTTGATTGGATGTGTGCTCACTAACAATTTTGGTAGCACAACAATGCTTCAATGATAAATTGAGTGAATTAATAAAAAAGGCTAAGTGTTGGATACATATGATATGGGTAGGTTGAGATTGCTTAATGAAGATCAAGGGTGGATGATGATCTAGTCCTCTCACCTCATGGGTGTTAGGAATTACATGAAGGAATAGAGGGATGAACTATCAATTATATGTAGATGAATTAAACACAAAATAAAAAATAATAGAGGAATGAAACAATTCACAAAAATCAAGGAGACAATAAATTTTAACGCAGTTCACCCAATTCTCAGGCTACATCCACAAACATTAGTCCATTTATTAATTACTTCTAGAAAATATAATTTACAAAAACTTACAACAATAGATGCAACATGCAACAATCATTTCACATGATTTCCAGTACTCTATTTTTTTCATGCATAACGCTACATGCACCTAATGGATAAACCTATAGTTTTTTGTTTGTCACTACCTGCGACCTACAACTTCTCTATGCACTTCACATGCCCTGCAACAAAAAAACTAAATGTCCTGCAAATGGTACTTTGGAGGGGACACAAACCATTTGACATGGTGCTAAGGCCATGTCACATGTACAAGGACCTATGTTCATGATTTGATGGAGAGAGTCGACCTCACTTAATCAAAGATTAATTGTGTGCAAATGATTAGGGGGTAGATTGGAACTAGATTAGGAAGGCTAAGGAAAATTGATAGAGGATGCGACATGTGAAGGGGAAAATTAAATAAATAAAAATTATTTATTTAATTTATGGGAGAGAAGGGGTAAGGTAGAATGGCCATAGATAAATGCTTAAATTTAATTATTTACGTTAAGATTTAGGGGTGATATATAAGATTAAATTAAATGAATATCAGGATGGTGAATATTAGTTAGATAATTTAGGAATATTATTTAATTAATATAGAGGATAAGAAATTGGATGAATTAGGGATAAATTGACCAAATATAAATGGTAATTTTTAGGTGTCTACATAGATCTTTCAAGATTTTGGGATATTGTCAAAGATGACATTTTGGTGGCTTTTGAGGAATTACATACCTCAAAACAAATGGTTAAATATCTTAATAAATATTTTCTTGCTTTGATTCCTGAGAAAGATCAAGTCTTGATTTTTTTTGATGTGAGACATATAGCTCTTTATAATACTATTTATAAGATTTTCTCTAAAATTATTGCCTAGAGGCTAAAGCGTTTCCTTTCTTCCACTATTTCTCTTAAATAAGGGGGTTTGTTTAGGGTTGTCAAATCATTGATGGTATAAATATTATAAATGAAGCTATTCACTTTATGCATGTACATAGGAAAAAAATTATGTTAATGAAGTTTGATCTCTCTAAGGCTTATGACAAAGTTTGTTGGAAATTTTTGGAAGATATCCTATGTGCCTTTGGTTTTAATGAAAATTAAATTCATTAGGTGATGGCTTGTTGTACCTCTCCCTTTTTTGTGCTTATAAATGGTTCTCCCTTTGCTATCTTCCATTTTGAAAGAGGTTTGAATTAGGGTGATCCTCTCTCTTCATATCTCTTTATCATTCTGATAGAAGGTTTGGGCAGATTTTTGAAGCATCTCAAGTGTTCTAGTTCTATCTCTAGATTTTAAATTGTGTAGAGTTTAGCTTGAATTTCTCATCTTTAATTTATGGATGAAACTTGTTTGATGGGAAATGTCATGCTTGAGGAAGTTATGACTCTTAGGCAAGATATTGATATTTATATTATTTTGTCTAACCAACTTATGAGTGATCAAAAATCTCATATTTTCTTTTTCAATACCGACCCTCATCTTCAAGATCAAATTAATAAGGTTATTCATTTCCAAATTTCTTTAACACTTTTCAAGTATTTGGAAATTCCTATTTCTCCTACTTTCCTAACGAAAAAGGATTGGAATGTTATGTTGGATTTTATTTAATGTAATTTTTATCATTGGACACATAAATATCTATCTTTACCTAGTCATATAGTCTTTCTTAAAATTGTAATTTAGGCACTCCCAATTTATATATTTATGGCTCTTGCGGATCTAAAATGAATCCTTCATGTTTTGGATTGTAAGATGTGACAATTTATTTGGGAAGGAAATTTAGATACAAAGTGAAACCTCAAAAATGGTAGTAGTAGAAACCATCAATTTTCTACAAGTTTCATTCAAGGAAACCTTAAAGATCTCAATATAAGGATGGAAATGAGGGAAAAAGATCTACAATAAGGTGTCCTAGGGGTGTGATTAAAGACAAAATGGGGTTCACCACCAAGCAACAACTTGAAAAGAAGAAGATGAATGTAATGTGTCAATCTAGCTATGAAACCTAGAGAATCAAGAACATGAAATTAGATTGATAAAAGCGAATGAAACAAAGAGGTACCTAGAAGTAAGATGTGATCAAAACAAGCTCTGAAACCCTGAAATTCTAACTTTTAATGCTCATTGGGACTCATATGCCAGACTAGGAAATTTAGTCCCAATATAGGGTATTTAGGTAGGGTTTGGAACCTCTCAGTGACTAATCTGGATCTACTGAAGATTGATAAAAATTGTGTATTGGGACTCATATGCCCAGACTATTGCAAAGTGTCTCGTTTTGTCACAAAGTGTTCCATGAGAATAAATTTGAAGTGAAACTTTGTGAGTCTCTAGAGATGGATTAAATAAAAAAATTCCCACTGGTTTCATGTAGATTGGTTGGATATCTTGCTCTAGATTTGAGTTTTCGCGAGTCTTGACAACTTTGACAACTTTGCAATTTCGATACTTTTGAAGGCTTCAAATCCACTTTTCATTCAACCTATAAACATGCAATCACACAAAGAGAGGAGAAAAATGTTTTTTTTTTAGGGAATTGGGGTTTTCCTTGGTCAAACCATGTTTAGGTAATTAAACCTTATGATGAAACAATGAAACATGAACAATGATACCTTCAATGATGTCTTGAAATGTAAATCTACAATCTAACATGAAGTGACCATGAAGAATGTAGATCTTGATCTTGAATTAGATGTGGAACAATGCTTAACTTGGATCTTGAATGCTACATCACCACTAGCTCAACAACATGCTTGATGCATTAAATATTTGACACAACGATGGATCTTGAATTGCTGCAATAATATTCTTCAAATCTGCCTTTGAATGTTCTTGAAATTCTCTTGAATGTTTTTGAATGCTCTTTTGAACTCTTGTGAAAGTGCTCTTGATAGCTTATGAAATTATAAGATAGCTTAGATGTTGAAATGATGAAATAACCTTGTATTTATACTTATTTATGCCAAATTTCCTAAAACTACAACACTACAAGCTGACATCAGATCTAGGATAATAAAATCCCTCCAAGAATTTAATCTAAATTTGGTCCTAGTTAAAGCGGAACTCATACGCTAGTTGTGGCATACGAGTCCTAATGGCTTAAACACGAGACACAAGACCTAGGTGGGACTCATACGCCAAAGGTGGCGTATGAGTCCCAGATCACCAAATATGGAACACATGACCCAAAACATTCAATTATGATTGGTTATTCGATAAGTGTCGGGATTATCCATGGAAAGATGCAATTAATAAGGCTTGTGGATGTAAAATAGGACCAATTAAGGTACAAATAACCCCAATTAATTAATAAAGCTCTAGATTTGTGTGAAAGTGTCAGGATACACTTTACAACACCCTAAATAAGGCACAATTAAATTCATTCCCAAATTAAGTGTGAAAAAGGGCTGCTTTTTTTCTACACTACAAAAAGAAATGACATTTGGCTAATTGGGATAAAATATAGCAACCTAAAGTTAGAGGTGGTTTAGGTATGAGATCTTTCCTCCTTAATAATATAGTTCTTGTTGATAAATTATAATGGATATGGTGTGTGAAATAATATTCTTTATGGGGAATAATTATTTAGCTCAAATACTTACGTTTGGACAATCATTCTTATATCCCTAGGATGCCAACCTTGGTAGGGGATCTCAAATAAATATGGAGAAATTTGAATTTTAGTAGTAGTTCAATTAAATCTGACCTATTTTAGATAGTAGGAAAGGGTGATATGCTCCTTTTTGGGATGATACTCGAGACCAACATAGCCCTCTTTTTTTAGAATTTTCTAATCTTCTTGACTTAAAATATAAACATATTGAAGCTGGTTGGAGTTATGTTTATGATTTTTAGTATGTTGCCATACAAGATGGTGTAAGGATTTGAAAATGGAAACCTAAATAAGTTTGGCTGCCCACTTACAATTCCCTCATTTCACAAACCAAATAGCTCATATTTTAGCTTCCTAGAAAATCTCTTTAGATAGACATTCAAATTTCCTTGGATGGGGTATGAAAGGTTCTAGGATCTATGTGGTGTAAAACTAGTTATATAAATATTTTGGCTAAGAACCTAGAAGTTAAGAATTCTAAGCTTTGAAAATGAGTTTGGCATCCCAAATGTTGACCTAAGATGAATGCTTTCATGTGGCTTGCAAATCTTGATAAATTACTTCATTATGATAATCTTCAAAATGTGGTATTGTTGGTCCGAATAAATGTATCCTATGTCTCCAAGCTGAAGAGTTTGGATGCCATCTTCTTTTAGATTGTCCTTTTATCACTTTCCTTCACTGATTATGGTTTGATTTGGTGAGAATTTTAGGGAATAATTATGAGTCTATCCAAGGCCTTCTTGTCAATCAATTATGTCCTTCATTGGAGCTAAAAGCCCTTAATATGTTGCCTAATATTGGTCTTGGTCTAATTTGTTGGAATATTTGCTGGGAACATAATCAACATATTTCCAATGATACTTTTAGGCATGTTTGTTAGGTTTGGGATAGTATAATGGCCGATATGAAAGAAACCTATTAGGTTTGGATTCATGATAATCAAGAAAGTTATTGGTGGGAATTTAGAGTGCTGATGAAACTTGGTATTTCAGTGGTGTCTACTTCATCTATTTATTTCAACAATTCTCATGATTCTTAGATTACTCTTGATGCCAAAATTTGACAAGATAACAGTCTTTATGGGAAACTCAGTTCAAGGGGGGACCTATTGTGCTAAACTGAGTGACCTCTAGATTTTAAAGAAGTCGACTTCTTCTATAACTTGGGTTTTGAATGGGAAACGAAAGCAAATATAAAATAAAAGATCTAACTAGGGCGATGCACCAAGATTTATATGTAAGGCACGATAAATCTATCTTTTGGATGTGATTTAAGCACCCGTTCAACAATCTGCTATGTCCTAGAATGACAAAAAATAATTATAGAAGCTTGAATGATTCACCCAATGACATAAAATAATATTAATGCACATTCACTGAAAAGAGGAGCCATGATCTAAACCAACAAACTTGCACTAAATTTATAGAAGTTCTGCAAATGAAACATTCGGTACAATAATGACACATTATAAAGTTTATCAAATAGCTTAAGAAACATAAAGATCGAATAATGGCACAATTTGTGAGTTCTTTTGCAATAATCTAAAATAGTAAAAGGCGTGGTCCTTCCACAAATTTATTTGCCAAAATCCAAATTCTTGCT
The DNA here is from genome assembly GCA_007115665.2 of Sequoiadendron giganteum. Classification (NCBI taxonomy): domain Eukaryota; kingdom Viridiplantae; phylum Streptophyta; class Pinopsida; order Cupressales; family Cupressaceae; genus Sequoiadendron; species Sequoiadendron giganteum. Next base: position 3,795,498 of record CM021108.1, on the reverse strand, counting down.
TCGGAGGAAGAAATAGTATTTATAATAAAAATCCCTCAGCCTGGTGAGACAGTAACCGAAAAGATCCTTTGATCATGAGCAATGATGTATATGGTAATGATTTTCCCCGACCGTTGCAATGGAAAAAGATTTGAGCCATGAACAAGGTCGCCCAAAGCCAAATGCATCCCCTGTGAATGATGGCAGTGGTCCTCCTAGCAGAATTGAGTGTCGACATGTGTCACCCACTCATGACAATAGTTATAATACGTGGCAACTATTTTGAGGTTGTTGCTTGCTTCATCCCCCTGCACGATGAAGCCTTTAGAAGATCCATGTGGCAAGTGGTCGGGGCCCGAGGTTCATTCTCCCCTCCTTGCGATGAAAACTTGTGTGGTGAAGTCACGTGGAGATCTCATATACATACTACGTTGTAGGTGGGGACCGCCAAGGATTGTGTGCAGATTGATGCTACGTGGCATGTGGTTGGGGCCCGCTAGGGAAGCGATGGGAAGAACCACTAAAGAGTGCAAACTGCCGACATGTGGAAGCATGATGGGGGCTTTCAAAAAGCGAAGGAAAAGATCCTTGCTAAGAGCGCCCGACTAACAAGTGGTAGCATTCGGATAAAGCCTTGTGAAAGGAACCCGATGTTGCATTCAATAGATGGGTGTGGCCAGTACTTAGAAAAAGTAAAATAACCCAAAGGGATCCTGGGGAAATTTATACTCACAACTTTTGGTGACTATCAGGGGCGTTTTGCTCGTAGAACGAGGAATGCAAAATTTATGGTTCACAGACTAGAGTCCTATCCATTGGGTGACGTGATCAAAGCTTAGAGAGGGTAGTTTGTAGAGGTAGCCATTCTGCCTCAGATGGAGTCGATATGTCACGCAAACTTTCTTGAGCTCCATGTAGATCGATCATTTCTTTGTAAGGCAACGTCGTCGATATACCGACCCAGGACTCGAGTTGAAAAAAAAGCCATGCAATCAGATGAGTGATGCTCTCAATATCTTCTATAGCAAGGGGCTGAATGAAACTCTGAAAAGTAGACGCATCCTATTGCTTCTCTTCAATCTTCACCGCAATATGCTCCATTGTGGCCACCAATTCATCTCCAAGAAACAGGGATGGTAAGCCCATCTAAGTTAGGTAGGATAACCTTGCCCGCATGCTATTCATGGTCTAATCCAATGTGGTGGTGCACTCGCTGGCATGAAAGATGGTTGTATGGAAATGGATGAACCTGTTAACTATTTTACCAGTGGCCTTCCAATCCTCAACCCCTGCACTCACCGAGACTTCATCTGGGACCATATATAGCCTATCCAATAACCTCTTGGCTTCTAGAACTCTCTTTGCGATGGATTGAGGGAATCACTCGACTACTTCATGAACCTCCCTACCCCAACTTGTTGCCTCCACCTTAAATTGGAGCGTTGGTTTTAGATTCATGTAGAAGGCCTTAACTCTTTCCCAGTATGAAAAATATAACTATTGGGCTACCTAAAGAAGGTTTGATTGAACGATAGGAGGTTGGGCAAGGTTCTTCAATAGGAATATCTTTGCATCCCTTAATTCCATATTATGTGCGAGCTCCACAAACTTTTGGTTTGTTGCGGTGAGTTGTCCTTGCAGGATCTGTGATTTCGTAGTCCAGCTTGCCTCAGCTCGTTCCTTGTTTGTTGCTTCTTTCTCTAAGTAAGACCTCATTTATTGGACCTCATTCTCTAGTTGGGCCTGACGGACATTGAAATCTGCATCTTTCTGCTACATTTGTTTCTCTAGTTGAGTGCAATGGCGGTGAAACTCTTCATCTTTTTCGTTGCACTTCTTGCTCCAAACGTGCCAACTGGTCTTAATATCCCTGGTTCTTCTGTTGTAACTCAACGACTAGGTTAGGATCGAGAGATTGGAACTTCGCAAGTTCCTCCTGGAGCTTCGCTTGCTCCATCTCCGTTTGTTGGGACAAACACTTAAATTCAACATCCCTCGCCTTTTCCTTGGCGAGCAAGACATCGACCCTTTCCTTGGCGCATTTCAACTCTTCTTCCTTCTTCTTTAGCTAGCGAGCAAACTTAAGAAAGTCAATGGTCACCACCCACTATATTTCATCCATGAGCTCTACCTTGTCCTGAGGTTGGGCTATGCTTAAATCGAGCCCCATGGCGTACATATGGTAGTCATCCAGTTGCATCTCTCCTTGCAGTTTGCTTACAGTCGGGTACATAGTCAAAAAATGTAGTGACTACTGAGCCTCATTAAAAATAGTCTTCACTTTTGGCTATGTTGGCCTCTTAGCATCTTTAGATTTTTGCTTATGGGCTCTGATTGCTCATGCCTACTTAGTTTTATTGCCCTCTAACAAGAATTCTGACAACGACTTGATGAATCCGCTTGCGAAAGGTGCACCAGGAGGAATGGCAAAAGGAAATGAGAGGGTAGTGGTCCCAGGTGACTTCTTCCTTGGAAAACTAACTATTTGAGGAGAGAAAGGAGGGATATTCCAATACTCGACCTGCGAACCAATAGGACTCGAGGGAAGCGGTGTCATGGCATATTCCATCTGTTGGGAAAATTGGATTGGGATCGACATGACAACGAGAGGAGAGGTATTAATGATGGTAGTAGAGGAAAAATGTGAGGTGCTTGGAGACGTGGAATGGTGCAAGGGAAAATGGGGTCACATGAGAGATTTGCATGAAACCCCCCGCGACCATTGAGGTAGAGGTCGAAAAGGAAGGGTCAACGCTTGAAATGAGAGGCGCAATAGACACAACAGGGGCAACTAGGGACTACGAAACAAGAGAAGAGGGAGAGAAATATACCTATGGTGTAGATGATTGTGATCCTTGGTTCGTTGTAGGTTCTTGGATTGCCTTAGGCTCCTACAAACACTCTCCAAAAGATGCTTCGGTATGCTACTGCTTTGCAAGTGGCAAGTCTTCTACCACTATGGTTTTAGATTGTTGCAGTTGGGTTGTTCTGGTTCTCCTTGCATTCCAAGTGCGAGTCAATGAAGACCTCGCACACAATATGTTCACCTGCACGTTAGAAGAAACCTTGCCAGGTTGCTTCATGGATTTCCCTTTTTGCTGCATCGAGGCCATTTGAGCTTCTATTTCAAGTTTCGCTCCTTCATCTGATTGTGCTTTGGCCTCCTCCAAACCAGAGCCTTTCTCATCACTATCGTCAAAATCCAGATGCTCATCATTCCATAATTTGTCAAACTTGTCATCCATTTCCATGCTATCATAAGGGGCCTCAGTGTGTCAGGTCTTGAGGTAGTATATCCATAAATCATTAATCTTCTCTTCCTTCTAGTTGTAATTTTTAACCAGGTTGTTGCAAAGAGTAGCCCCAATTTGCTTTGTCTTATCATAATTCTCGGTCTAGTAGTAGAATCCGAGCCAGGGAGGCCGACCACCTTCAGTCGGAATATGAGTTAGGTCGATCATAAGTTCATCCACATCCATCATTGGATTCCGACGCTTCTCCCAGTAAGGTCGGGGGTTGTGTGTTACCTTGACATACTCGTTCGGTAAGTCATCATCAAGGTTGTAATTTCATTTATCACAAATCCATACCAGCCCCAGATGATCCAGCTTTGCTTCTAGCAAGTCAAGAGTCCTCCTTTTGGCCATGATCACGGTCTTGAAGCCAATTGGGCAGCTAAAAAATCCTTTCTTCTTTGATTTTTCGCTGCAAAAGGTGAAGTCAATAATCAATACTTGACGAAATAATTCAAGTGCTAGTATCCAATGTGTAATACATTTCTGAAGTCAGAAGGGTTCCCTGGTGAAGCCCAGAAATTGGATGAATGTGAAGTCCTCGCTGAGAAACTAGTCACACTTCGAAGTGAAATTTTGCATGAACTCAGTCTGGTCTGAGTTGAACCATAAGACACTACTATCCTCCCTCAAATCTTGTAAAATTAGATTTAAGAAATCATCCGAAAATGCGTAATAATCATATGTTGCAGAGAGGAGAGGAATCCAAGTGGAAACAAGCTTCTTCCTCTAGTTTTCATAAAAAATGGATAGCCCCAGATACTTTTTGAAGAAGTCAGGGTTTTGACGCAAAAACATGTGGGCGAGGAAGGATGAAAACTTGAAACTCTATTGTAGTTGGTACTCTGCTATCTAGATGAGCATCTCCTGGACGAGAAATTCTGCAAAATCATACTAGAAAAGAGAACGTTGCCTGCACAACTAAAACCCTAAGCCCAGTTGAAACACTTGAACCTCTATGTTGGTGTCCAGGCCACAAACAAACACCATCATTGAGAAGGAATCCTTCAAATCATCTTTGAAGTTCTTATGCGTTGTTGGGATCTGCATTGACTTTTTCTAAGCTTCTTTGGGCCTTTGTGCTTCCGTGTTATAAAAGCTCAAAGCAAAATATTTGGTTCTACAATAGGTCTCTCCCTTTGCTAGTATGAATGAATCCATTCGAGGTAATTTGGAGCCTCGTTACGAGATCCACAACATGTCCCAGATAGCCTCTTTGCAGATATTAACACTTAGCTCCCGAACCTCAATGGTGTTGGTATCTGAGTTGAAATGTGTGATGGCCTCTTCGACCAATGGTAGTAGTGTACGAACGATACCATATATTGTGGAAGCCCACTGAACCAACATTTTTGCCCCAAGGAATCTGAGTCGCTATTCCTTTTCATTCTTTCACAGGCCGCCTCCCTAAGCGTCTTAGGGTTCTTCGCAAGGATGGGATCATGAATATTATCCCATTCTTCTTTAATTTAGCTATGATATCTGTGGGGACTCTTCTTTTTTACAACCTGCGTATTCACCCACATTGGCTTGTTTGGTATACCAAGCGAAGCGTAAGAGATATTCTCAAAGACATAGGCAGCTGGTATTGCACGCATGGATTCAAATAAACTTTGGGTTCTCTCTTCATGCATTTCTACTTGGGAACCCTGAGCGACCTCCATCTTTTGCAAACTTCTACTCAGAAAGCACACTGAAGTGGTATGAATGGAACCTAGAACACCACACAAGGCTCTGAACTCAAACCCAGACAACCTCCTGCTTCAGGTTCAATCCACATCGGGGCAGTGAATCTTCTGCGATTACCTCTATATTCAGTTGCTTTGTTGCTAGATGCACCACACCTGGTTCCCTTAACAATTCTACTCTTCTAATTCCCTTTGTGTACTCAAGAAGTTTTATGCTCTATTTCGCCTTTCCATGGGACACTTAGATTTTTCTTCGATCTCCTACCTTCAACCGATAGACAATGGTTGCCTTTCTGCATTTAATTCGACATATACTGCCAGCTCCTCCATCCATGCGAAATGAAATAATTGCCCCTTTTAAAAAGACAAGAATTCATAATTACATTAGTGATAACATCCCTTCAGCAATATTTTCTTGGGAAATTGAGCCACAGGTGAAATGCTTGCCATCCTTTCACACGCCTTAGCAATTAATATCCCAAAAAGAATAATTAAGCTGAAACTGTAATGAGTACTTAGAAAAGATTTGCACTCAACCTTGGAGCTTGAAATTGCCTTCATCGTGACACCTCAATATTCATTTGTATGAGCCATTACTTGGGACTGACACCAATTTTCATTAGTTGATTGTCACTCCTTAATCTTGCATGCAACAATTCGTACCTGCAGATGTAATTGGGTTGGAATATCGAGCTGGCCTTTTGGTGGGATTTTCGAGTTAACACTCGATTATCATCACGCTTGGTATGCAGGATATCTCGAATATTTCTATAAAATGCCCCAATACAGTTGCTAAATGACATGTAGCGATTAGCAAAAGATAACATTAGGTGATTAGATAGGATTATAGTTTAGGTGGTTGAGTAGGTTCTGAATTTATGTAGAGCTTAGGCTTGGATAGTTGAGCAGAGACTCATATGATGAATACTCCAATTAGACTAGCATGTAACAAGTCTCAAACATCCTTTCTGGGAGAGATTTTCAATAGGAGTCTCAAGCGCATGACTAAAAACAAGCACTCACTAGCTATTATAGCCATGAAATGGGTTCTGGGTAGGGATTGTATTGAGTATGAAGACAAGGATTGGGTGAATACTGATATCTGCTCCCATTTCGTTGCTTTGTTGCTTGATATTCAAGTTCCAAAAGGCATGATTCTATGTTTGATGCTCCAGATTTTTCCAAAGAGGTACCTCAGAGGTCTCGGTGAAGCGGTGAACAATCCAATGTATGGCCTGGGCCTTCCTGTTGCGAGTGACTTGCAAAGGCATATTGAAGAAGATGTGGTGGTACCATTAGTGCCATTCCTGAGTAGGTTTCAGCTTCATCCACTTGCTGAGCATCATGAGAGAGCCACCCGGTGCCACTTTTTGCTGCACTACTACAATGTAGTGCTATTTATGATGTGGATTGGTACATTGACTTCAGGAACCTTTTGTTCCCTCCGCTGCTCATTCTGGGTGTTGATGTTGTTACTCCAAGTCCCATTGTTTCTGGTGATAACCTTTTTGCTACCTCTAACAATGCTCTTGTTGATGAAGATAATGCTCATGTTCTAGATACTTGAAGCTTAAGATGCTTTTTTCTCTTTTTTGTATATATATGCCTGAAAAAGGGCTTGCATTCATATATATAAGGAAGTCGTATACATATAGTCATACTTTTGAGCGCATGGCGTCAAAACTATTTTGAAAATGTTTCTATCAAATTATATATATATATATAACAAATATACTTCCTTATCTTAAACTCCTTGTCTTCATTCTTGTGTTTCTGCAATATGGATTGAATTGAATTCTTCGCATATGAATTCATTTTCTGCAACATGACCAGGATAGTCTTTCTTTGCTCTTGTAAAAATGAGTTTCATGAATTTCCCTACTCCCTATATCTGTGAAATTATTGAAAAGATCGGTCGACAAAACATGAAAGGGAAACTAATTACATTATTCACATATTTACACCTACGCGAAGTAACTGAAGCTTAATTGAACAATTTTAAGTGAATCCAATTAACCGGAATTCCCAATGCTTCTTGTTCCATGTTCTCTAATTCAAATGCATTATGTTGTTTGCATTGAATTATTTTGAAAGGACCCTCCCAACGTTTTTCAAATTTTCCATGTTGGCCAGGCTTTGCGACCCTTTCATTGAATTTTAGTACCACGTCTTCGCACTTTATACATTGGTTTGAAGCTTTCTTGTTGAACCACTTCTTAACCACCTATTGGCGGTTGGACATGGCTATTAGGGATTTCTCCCTTTTTTCTTGCACTTCCAACAATTCGGCCAATCGAACCTCCATAGGTCTATTCTCCTCAATTTCTAGAGATTTGAGTAGCTGTAGCACAGGTATCTCCATAGAGATAGGCAACAATGATTCTTTCCCGTACACTAGCTTGTATGGCGAATTTTTCAGGGCTTGCTTAGGATTTATGCAGTCTACCCATAACATTGTCTAAAGGTTCTTGTGCCACTCCTTCTCATAATCAGACCCGATCCTTTTAATGAGTCAGACTAGATTCTTGTTAGTCAATTCGGCCAGGCCGTTCCCCTATGGGTAGTATTTCAATGATGTTTTCAAGAATATTCCATGCACAAATACGAACTAACATACCTTAGAGCCTAGGAAAGCTTTGGCATTGTCCGAAATGATAGTCTTTGGTGGGGCGAATCTCGTTACTAGCCCCTCAAGAAAGTCCACAATTTATGCCTTTGTCGCATTCTTCAGGGGTAGGGCTTCAATCCACCTTATGAAGTAGTATGTGGCTGTGAGAATCCACTTGTGGCCGGCGTTGGAGGCAAGATTGATAATTTAGATGAAATCTAGCCCTCGTTGTGCAAATGGTTCATCCGCTACTATCGGATTGAGAGGCATGGAAAAATAATTCTTCTCCTTGCGTAGAATTGGCATTCTTTGCACACTTTTGTCATGTTGTAGGAGTCATTGAATAGTGTAGGCCAAAAGTAACCAGTGCCCAAAATTTTGATGGAGGTGGTCTTCATAGAGAAGTGTTCGCCTTCAGGGCTGCTATGGAAGGTGCCAAGAATTTTCTTTGCTTGATTTGTGATGACACATCATAGTAGGACGCCGTTGAAATTCCTCTTAAAGAGGATCCCTTCAATGAGTGAGTATCCACTATTTTGTAGTCAGTAGAATCTTCTTCTTTGAGAAGGAAGCCCAATGGATACTTGCTGGTGCGCATAAATCTTACTCTATCCGCCAACCAACAACCTTTAGGTTCAAACTCATTTGTTAGGACCAACTCTTCTTTCTCTTCTTCAATTTCCATTTCTTCATCATGCGCCAAATATTCACACAACCCTCTTCCTTTGACAGTCTTTGTAGGCTTGACCTCGATGTCATATTCTAGGATCTTAGTGATCCAGTTGGCCCTTTTTTCGATGATTTCTCCTTCCATAATATATTGACACACGTTGGAATGTGCGACATAAACGATCACCTTATTGCAAGATATAAGATGTCAAAAATTCTTGAGTCCTTTTACAATTGCAAACACTTGCCTCTTGATGAAGTTATAGTTCGTCTCATATTTCTTCGAGGTCTGGGAGTGAAATGCAATCAGATGTTCTCCATTTCCTTCATCGTACTTTTGAGTCAGAACAATAGCGATGCTTGTATTGCTACTAAAAACATACATTATGAAGTCTTTTGATAAGTCTAGATCTACCAACAAAAGAGCTGAAGAAATAACGTCCTTCACCCCCTCGAAGGATTCTTTCGCTTCTTTTGTCCATTTGAAAAATTGGTCCTTTTTCAGCATCAGGGTGATTGGTCTAATTATTCCTATAAAATCATTAATAAACTTACTTACAAAGTTAACCTTCCCCAAAAAAGATTGGACTCCTTTCTTGTTGACTGGAAGGGGAAGTTCCCTAAATGCTTTTACCTTTTCAAGATCAATAGCGATTCCTTCTTGGGACACTATATGTCCCAACAATTTGCCTTGCGGTACTCCGAAGATACATTTTTTTTGGGTTCAGAGATACCCCGAACTCTTGGCATATTTTGAAAACCACTTCTAGATGATCAAAATGGTCATCTTTTGACTTGGAAAATACAACCAGATCATCTAAATAAATGAATATAATTTTGTAGATCAGTTCGCTGAAAGAGATGTCCATTGCCCATTGGAAGGTGGCTCCTACATTTGAGAGGTCGAAAGGCATTTTAGCATATGCGAACGTTCCCTACTTTGTGGTGAACATGATCTTGTGTTGATCTTCTTCTTTAACCCGAACCTAATTGTAGCCCGAGAAGCCATCCAAAAGAGAAAACATCTCTAAACCTGCCATAGTCTGCAAGATTGATTCCATGGAAGGTAGTGGGTAATGATCCTTTAGTGATTCCCTGTTCAGATCACAGAAGTCAAAACAGAGACGAATTTCTCCATTCTTCTTTTGAACCAGAACGAGGTTAGATAACCACGTACTATTCTTGATTGAAAACACAATATTGGACTGGATCAACTTCCCTAGCTCTTCCGCCATTAGGGCTTCAATCTTTGGATTGAAGAGACTCTATTTTTGTTGGACTGGTTTAGCATCTCCTGTTAGTTCGATGGTGTGCTAGATGATGTCAGGATCATATCCCTCGAGGTCATCATAAGACCAGGCCATGACCCCTTCATATTTTTTTGCAGAAGTGCATAAGTCTATCCTTGTCATGCTATGAAACTTCTTTCTCGACCTTTAGTTTTCTTCCGTCTCCAACCTCAAGGTCGACGCACTCTGCTTGGTTTGCTACAAATTTTCTCCTATCATTCCTTGCATCATCATAGTAAGCTATAAAATAAAAGATCGAACTAGGGCGATGCGCCAAGGTTTAGATGTAAGACATGATAAATCTATCTTTTGGATGTGATTTAATGGCCCGTTCAACAATCTACTATGTCCTAGAATGATAGAAATTAAAGATAGAAGCTTGAATGATTCACCCAATGACATAAAATAATATTCATGCACATTCACTGAAAAGATGAGTCATAAACATGATCTAAACCAACAAACTTGCATTAAATTTATAGAAGTTCTGCAAATGAAACATTCACTATAATAATGACACAGTATAAAGTTTATCAAATAGATTAAGAAAACAAAAAGGCTGAATAATGACACAGTCTGTGAGTTCTTTTGCAATAATAAAAGATAGTAAAAATCCTGGTCCTTCCACAAATTTCTCTGCCAAAATCTGAACTCCTGCTTCAAAAGAAGAAGCAGTATTTATAATAAAAATCCCTCAGCCTGGTGAGTCAGTAACTTAAAATATCCTTCGATCATGAGCAATGATGTATATGGTAATGATTTTCCTTGCAACAAAAAAAGATTCGAGCCATGAACGAGGTCACCCCAGCGCCAGATGCATCCCCTGTGAATGATGGCAGTGGTCTTAGCAGAATCGAGTGTCGACATTTGTCACCCACTTATGACAAAATTTATATTATGTGGCAACTATTGTGAGGCTGTTGCTTGCTTCATCCCCCTGCGTGATGAAGCCTTTAGAAGATCCATGTGGAAAGCGGTCAAGGCTCGAGGTTCATTCTCCCCTCCTTGTGATGAAAACTTGCGTGGTGAAGACACATGGAGGTCTCATATACATACTGCACTGTAGGTGGGGACCACTAAGGAATGTGTGCAAACTGATGCTATGTGGCATGCAGTCAGAGCTCGATAGGGAAGCGATGGGAAGAAACATTGAAGAGTGCAAATTGCCGACACGTGGAAGCATGACAGGGGCTTTCAAAAAGCGAAGGAAATGATCCTTGTGAGGAGCGCCCATCTGACAAGTGGCAGCATTCGGATAAAGCCTTACGAAAGGAACCCGATGTTGCATTCAATAGATGGGCATGGCCGATACTTAGCAAAAATAAAATAACCCGAAGGGAGCTTGGGGAAATTTATATTTACAGTTACTAAATGAGTTTGTCCTCCTTCTGACTTAGTTAAAATTAATGTTTATAGAGCTTCAAAAGGTAATCTTAAAAATGTTGGTATGGGAGGTGTTTGTCATGACCATAATGACAGGGTTAAGCTTTGGTTTGCCGGTAGTCTTAATGTTTCTTCCAATAACTTTATTGAGGTTATGGCCATTCACTAGGCTCTTTTAGTAAAACATTTTTATCATATTATTTTGGAATTTGACTCTAAAATTTTGATTGATCATTTCAATGATAAGTCTTCCTCTCACTTCTAGCAGTGGTAGTTGAATGGATGTAAGGAAGACATTGACACCCTTATTCATGGTTTCAATGTTGTTCAATGGAGCCATACTAGAAGGGAAGGAATTTAGGTTGAGTTTTTGGTTAAATTTGCTTTCAATCGAAACAATACCAAGTTTGATATTGGAAATTATCAAAATGATCTTATATGGGATTTTAATAGTGCCTTCAATAATTTTGTGAATGTTGATTATAATGCCTTTTTGGGTTCCCGATTCTTGCTAAAGTTCTCCTTATTGGAGTTTTGACTTTTGGGGTATCTTTCTTGTCGACCTTGTGATTCCTTTTGTTTCATTTTTTTTAGCATAAAAGTAACAATTACTTGTGATACTCACATCAGGAACAATCTTCAAGGTCACAAGGGTTGATACCTTGTCTACGAAATTTGGAGGGTTCCTCCTCTTGTTTTCTGTCCATCTTCAATCCATTTAAATTTTCAATTTTTTTTGAAATGGATATGCAATTTTTTTAAGTGAAACTCAATTTACAATCAATTACTTTTTTTAAATATATTTTTTTACCTTTATATTAAAATCTTTATATGATTGACGTTGGTGAGAAGACTCTGAAAAACATTCCCCGACAATTTAAATTTTGTTGATAGTTTTAAATTAGGTTCAATTTTCCTTTTCGAAGAGAAGAAATAGATTACCAGTCAATGCAGGCAAAAATGTCAAGCAGAAATGAGAGTTATAACAAGGCATTTCCCTCTACTCGCTCGATCAAGGCTTCACATAAACAACCTTGCAACAGCTCCACTTAACATTGATAAAGAAGCCAATTATAAATCCCGTGGAATTGTGATATCGCTGTGTAAGCAAGGCCGTCTAAGAGAAGCCCTTGAAGTTTTGAACACTTCGGGAATTTATGTCGACTGTTTCACATTTGCTTCTCTTTTACACGGGTCTGTTGAGGAGGATGGATTGGGAGAAGGGAAAATTGTTCATGCACAGATTATTCAGACCGGATTGATGAAATACCCAGATGTTTTCCTGTGGAAAACGCTTCTTAACATGTATGCCAAGTGTGGGGAAATGGAAAGTGCATGCAAAGTGTTTGACCAAATGCCTGAGCGAGATGTAGTGGTTTGGACCATGATGATTTCAGGGTATACACAGAATGGGGTTGGGGATAAAGCTTTGGAGTTTTTTTCTGAAATGAAGAGGAGTGGATTTGAGCCTAATTTGTTCAGTTTTGCCAGCGTCATCCCAGCGTGCTCGGAGCAGGGAGATTTGGATCAGGGAAAGTTGATCCATGGGGACATAATTAGGAGGGGATTTGGGCACAATGTGTTTGTGGGCAATGCCCTTGTCGATATGTATGCGAAATCCGGGTGTATGGAGGCTGCATACCACGTGTATGACAAAATGCCTCAACGGAATTCCGTTACTTGGAACGTGTTGGTGGGAGGGTGTTTGCAGAATGGGCTCGTGGAGGAGGCTCTGGAGTTATTTTGGAACATGCCCGAGAGGAATTCTGTTTCGTGCAATGCGGTGATCGCGGGGTGTGGACGGAATGGGCTTGTGGAGGAGGCACTGAAGATATTTTGGGAAATGCCTCGGCGAGATTTGGTTTCGTGGACAGCCATGATTGCAGGCAGGTATATCTCACGGAACGTTGTGTGGCAATTGGCTATTGTTTGTCAAGAAATATTTAAAATCATATTCTGTAAATAGCAAATTTTTGAAAAGAATGTCACTTGAAACATCAGACGATAACATTAATGCAGTTAATCCAGAAATTCCCCCAATAAATTTTATCCTGCGGAAGCATTCGTTCTAAAAGAAAGAACATGGCTTCCAAGTTTCTGTACGAATTTCATATATGGTATTAGATTACCCAAAATCCATAATCAAGATTCCATATAGACTGTATGTATATTATTTGTAGTTTCTGGATTTAACTGTGTATTTTCTGGATTTGACTGTATGTATATTTATGAGATACCCAGATTTTGTAATAGCGAATGCTATTTTTTTCCCTCAAATATTAGCATATAATACATATGTTCCTCATTTTTGAAATGAACGAAATTATCAACAGATATATTTCTAAAAGATTTTCTGTCCTTTAAATTTTTTCTGATTGCAGGATATGCACAGAATGGTCGTGGTGATGAGGCCTTGAAGCTTTTCAGAGAGATGAACTTGGCCGGTATGAAGCCCAACTCAAAAACTTTTGCTGTTGTCCTCTCATCGTGTGCCAATTTGGTGGCTTTAGAATTGGGCAGGGTGGTCCATGAGATGGTAGTTAGGGATGGGTTTGAGTTGGATGTCTTTGTAGGAAGTGCCCTTGTGGACATGTATGCAAAATGTGGAAGCATAGAGAATGGACGTTTGGTTTTTGACAAAATGCCTTATCAAGATGTAGTGTCATGGAGTACCATGATCCTAGGATATTCCATGCATGGCTTTGGTAAGGAAGCCCTCAATCTGTTTGAACAAATGCAGCAATCTGGCACAAAACCAGACCATGTCACATTTGTTGGTGTTTTATCTGCATGTTGTCAAGAAGGCCTGGTTAGTGAGGGGTGGCAGTATTTTGAGAGTATGCAAAAAGACTATGGCATTACACCTAAAATGGATCATTATGGCTGCATGGTTAACGTTCTTGGTCATGCTGGACACCTTGACGAGGCACAAAACTTTATCAACAAAATGCCAATAAAACCCGATGGTACTGTGTGGGGATGTCTGCTTGGCTACTGTAGAATTCATACCAATATAGAGCTAGGAGAACGTATAGCAGAACGGCTTTATGAGTTGGACCCTAAAAATGATGCACCATATGTGTTGTTGTCAAATATCTATGCTGCATCTGGAATGTGGGATGAAATTCAAAGATTACGGACATTGATGAAAGAAAGACAGTTAAAAAGGAAGCCTGGGTGCAGTTGGATTGAGATTAATAAAGAGGTTCATGCTTTTGTTGCAGGAACCAGATCACATTCATAGATGCCATAAGTTAAGGCAGAGTTGGAGAGATTACATGGCCAGATGAAGGTAGCAAGGAATGTGCCTGAAACAAGAGAAGTGCCAAATGATATTGAGAAGGAGCAGAAGGAACAGACTCCTTGGCACCATGGTGAGAAACTGGCGATTGCATTTGGCCTTACCAATATACCACCAGAAATAACTTCCTTATCAGCAAGAACCTTTGAATGTGTGGGATCACCACTTTGCTGTCAAGTTCATCTCCAGGATTGTTGCACGAGAAATAATTGTGGGATATACAAACCCTGTTTATCTTTTCAAGGATGGACTGTGTTTTTGTGGGGATTATTAGTGACACCGGCAAGCAGTATAGATGCTTGTGTCGTCTTTACCTCGAAGGCTGAGGAAGTATATCAATTTAAATCTTTAACGTTTTCAGGAGTATGATTTTGGTCTATATTGCAAGAAACATATGATAGGTTACTTCACCCCAGTCAGGACATATAAGTCGAGTAAAAGGAACATAATCTTCCTAAGGCATAGGGGGATGTTATCCTACGGAAGTGTTTGGAAGGTTTGCATGGTAGTGTTGTTGCCATCTTTTAAACATTCCAAGAATTCCTGCAGATAGCTTGAATAGATTTCATGTTCTAGATGAACCATGGTATTCACAAGTTTTAGTTGTTTGAAAATGTTAATGTTATTTTTGCATTTTCTTATCATGCCTGCCTATTTTAATAATGTTATCTCTTGGGCTTGAATAAGACACGTAGTATAAGTGGTCTTGGGGTGGTTCCTTTTTTCGTTTGAAACTGTTGAAGATTAGAATCATAGATTGTTGTCTTTGAGTAAATTAAACCCATCGAAATGCAAGTACTGCAAATTCCTGGGCTTGTAGACTCAGAACTATCCATTTGCAAATATATGAGTTTTTTTCTTTTTTTCTTTTTGGCGTACTTTGTTTAGTATGTAAACTTTCAGTCATCTTTGCTGCTTCTCATTAATGCTCAAACATGTAATAGTGGAATGGCTTATATATTGGTTCAATGCGTTGAACAAATCCTACAATGAATGAGTTTAAATATTTTGAACCAAGGGAAATGGTTTTTTGAGTCGAGCTTTTCTAGCCATTTTGTATAAGAAATGATGGTAGGCATATCCTTCCTATGTGTTGTAATGTTCTTCCTATGGAGAATAACCTTACTAAAGTGTATAGAAGGAAGTAGATATGGAAAACTTTTGAGGATGGAAGTAAATGTGGACAATATGGGACAATCATCATCCATATACCTTCCTAGTAATGTATTTTTTTAGTGATCACCTCTTGGATGCTAAACCTATTATACAAACAAGAGGCAAGTTAATTATGGAAATGAATGGAGGTGTTCCCTGGGCATGTGTGGCCTTGAGACCATCACTCCAACTACATCGTGGATCCTTGGGCACTTGACATTGTTTCTTGGATACATGGTACTATGATGAGATTGTGATGTCCTCGTGGACCTATATGTGAGCCATGTGTCGTTATCCTTACAATGTGGATGAATAAAAAATGTGTTATAATAAAAGCTTTGCATTGAGTGTATATGCATATGAGTTGTTGATTTGGTATGAAAATGTATTAGAATATGTGAATTCTTGTGTGCATGCGAAATCAATTAGGATTATGAAATTCACTTTTATGTTGAATTTCAATCATTGGGTATACTATTGTGAAATAATAATGCTTTTGTAACATCCATCTTACCATACTAAAGAATAACTCTAGAAGAGTATTGGGAGGTTAGTGAGGGTGAGAGAGTCAAATTTGGAGATTGATGTTTCCCTTTCCATGGACACCAATTCAAAGTTCTAGGAGAGAAGGGATGCGAAAGGTTATAGTAAAGGATGTGGGCTTGTAAGGGAAAATAAATGGAAAAGGATGTGTTTCCCTAGGTAGACCTTGTTGGATCCTATTGGTAATATTTCTTCCATGAAAAAGGGAATTGAGAAGATGGGTTGTGGTAGCGTCTCAAATACTAATGGATGTAAGTGGGAAAGGGAAGGAAAAATAAGAGTTCAAACTTGTGTCACACTTTCGACCAACAAAATTGTTTTTAGTGGGACATTTTTAGCTAAAAAGGTTATGACCAAAAAGGTTTCGACCAAAACCAAGTGGCACATATGTGGACGACACATTTTCAAGCAAGAAGGTTTTACTTGAAACAATTTTGGTCAAATAAGTTTGGAGTGAAACTTGCCAAAATAAAAAACAAAAAAAGTAAAATTTGGCATTTTGCTCGAAACAAACTCGAGCAAAAAGATTTCGCCATTAGCCAACAAGCTAGCCCTCACACCTAGGTAGGTCATATTGTCCTAATTCTATACTGTGTACACAAAAAAACAAATATATAAAAATATAATATTGCATAACTTAGTTTAAAGGCTATTTATTTTTTATTACAATTCTTTCTTTTACACAATATATATATAATAATATAATATTGCATGGATGATCATTGAACTCGGCTTTAAAAGTACAAGAGAAAGTCCAAGAGTTCAATAACATTATCAACAAAATGTCGAAGCATCTATAATTGTAATGGCCATCTAAAATGATCATAATGTATTATGCGATTTAGAACAATGAATTTATGTTTCATGTCTACTTTCAAACTTATTTTGATTATTTTAGTAAGCATCAATGGACTTCAAAAATAACGTGTTGATCACCTAGAGATTTTGTGGCCTTCCATGGATCACATTATCCACTAGCATACTTTGACTTATTTTTCACATCAACAACACTTTTAGATTTATAACACATATATGTCCACATTGATTCATAAGTACTCTCAAACTTATTTAGAAGTACAAGAGAAAATCCAAGAGTTCAACAATATCATCAACAATGTAGAAGCATCTATAGTTGTACATGGCCATCTAAATGATCATAATATATTATGCAATTTAAAACAATGATTTCATGATTCATGTCTACTCTCAAACTTATTTTGATTATTTTAGTATTCATTAGTGGATTGCAAAGGTCACATGTTGGCCAACTAGGGATTGATCATGTTACCTAAATGAATGCTTTGACTTATTTTTGACACCTATTTCATTTATTACTACCTTGATTATATGTCAACAACACTTTTGAATCTATTACACATATATGTTCTCATTGATTCATTATTTTATACTTGTCTCTCTTGAAATTGTGTGTTTGAGTGTATTCATTTGGCCTTAAGTTCAACAAGTAGGAAGAAACACAAGACAATCTTATTTGAGATAGGAAAAGACCTATGACGCATCTTCCTAATGTCTCACAAGATCTATTATTTTAACATTTTAGGGTATTTGTCAATAGTGCATAGAAGAGAATTATTTTGCTATCTCATTGTTTCCATGAATGTGATGATATGCAAAATATTGTGTTGCACATTTAATATAACATTAGTTTACTCACTAGGTTATTGTTTTGTTTGTCACACCATCATCTTAGGTCATGTGGTGTGGATCACAATGAGTTGTCTTAGTTTCATCAAACTTGGCATGACATCTCAATTTGTTAACTTATTTGAATGCTAATTATTCTTAATTACATTTCCCTTTTGTACACAACAAAATATACAAAATATAATATTTGCATGCATTATCATTTAACTAGGTTTTAGAAGTATAAGAGAAAACTCAATAGTTCAACAATATCAACAATACCATCAACTATTCAATACAAAAAAAAAAATATCATCAACAAAATGTGGAAGCATCTATAGTTGTATATGACCATGTAAATGATCATAATGTAGTATGCATTTTAGAACAATGATTATGTGATCCCATTGTCTCTCATCACATAGGATGACTACACTTGTCGTGATCTAATCCCTTTATCATTTAGGGTTTTCTCTTATAAAGCACTCTCCTTCATTGTAACTCTATGCAAACTTTTCATTATATAAGTTTTTCTAGTTGAGGATATAGTAGATTATTGTTTGCAACTCTCTTGTGTGGAAGGTGTTTTTGTTCATTGTTTGATCCTACATCTTGTATGATTCACAAATCTAACACTCTCAAACTTATTTTGCTTATTTCAGTATGCATCAATGGACTCCAAAGATCACATGTTGACCACTTAGTGATTTTGTGGCATGCCATTGATCAGATTACCTATAAGTACACCTTGACTTATTTTTCATACCTATTTCATTTATTGCTACCTTGATTATATGTCAACACCACTTTTGGATCTAAAACACATATTTGTCCACATTGATTCATGACACTTATTTATACACAAAAATAATTTGGGACTACATGGACCAATTTTCTTTAAATTTATCCATGCTACATGTGTCATACACATTTATTATAATATTAGAATCATAAGATCAAAATTGATAAAAAAACCATAGTTTACATACATGTCTTCATGACCACATACTATCTATTTATTTGTGCTTTCATGCTTATCTATCTACATAAATACCTATCATTGATCAGTACATGACATTTATTAGCTAATCAAGGCTATTATACATCACTATCTAGGTGGTTATATGTTATTTATGATCCTTGTCTATTGCAAATATTTAATCTTTATCACATCATCTTTTCCTTGTCTATTGTTAGTTATTCTAACAAGAATTTTCACTCACATCTTACACTATTGCATTTGCATGACCTAACCATGTTCTAAGAGTTACACTAGGGATACTACAATCCTTCCCCACTTTATTGATCATGTTATGCCATGTATCAAAATCCTTATTATATTCGAAACACTACACACCTTCCCTACTTTACCAATTACATGTTATTCCATGTATTGAGATCTTCCTCACTACTAGGGACATATTGCCTCCCTTTTGTGTGCTCATGCCTCCATAGCAGGGCATATGCATTTTCTAGTGTCCTACACCTTTACACAAATGATACTAGCCATTAAGGGCTATGCCATCACTTTTATTTAGTCATGTTGGGAGTAAGCTCACTCCTAGACATTATCTCCAAACCACATGCTTACCAAAATGATCATTTTACATGTTTTACTCGTTTATCACATGATGCATTTATTTACATTTTTTACTTTAGATTATTTACATGCTTACATTCTTAGTCCATCTTCACATTTCATGTTCTATTTTAAATATTTCTAAAGCTTGTTAAATTTTATCATACATATATTTAATTTAAGTTTTAAATGTTTTTGAAAAGTTAACCAGCATTTACAGGGTGCCGTACCCTTTACACAGGGCCCAAAGGCCAAAAGAAAACATAGTTCAAGAAGAACTTGAATTAGAGGAACAACCAGCAACAATTGACAGACAGCTGTAGAAACCCAAAGAAATTAAGCAAACCCAGAAACATAGGGGTCAAGGCTAGCTCCACGAGTCTAGGGCCGAGAAGTAGCAACAGAAAGGGGGAGCCCCTTCTTCTTCCGTAGGACAACCAACCAAGGAGGCTCGGAACCAAGGACCAACGGGGAAGGAGAGAGGGGCAGCTCCACCCTTGACACCACAGGAGAGAAGCCACCAAGCAAAGAAGGAGACAACAACGGAGTAACAAAGATCAAGTCAACCATAGGAACAAAGGAGGTATTCTGCAAAGGGTAGACCAGAACTGACAAAGCAGCGACAACAAAAGCTGAAGATTGGTCAGGCATGGTCAAAACAACGTCAACAGATTGATCCATAGGTGGATCCTCAGTAGGGAAGTTCGGGAGAGGAGTAGCAAGATCTTCCTCCCCAACAAAAGAAGAATCTGAAGGAGAGCCCACCGTGAGGTGGTCCAAGAGAGCATCCTTCCACCAAGTCGTAGTGCCCTTGCGTCAGACATGAGGACAGGCAGCGGCCAAATGACACACAAAAAAACACCTCCTGTACCAGAAGGGGAGACCCTCATAGTCCAAGAGCTACTTCCAAGGTCTGTCCTCCACCAACAAAACCATATCCCCATGGAGAGGTTTGGAGATGTCCAGATCAACCAACAATCGCGCAACCGTAGTATGTCCAAACTCCCGAGTTGTAGAATCTACCATAAGGAATCGACCAATGGTGTTGCCAATGGCCTCAAAGTAAGATTCCTCCCAAAATTGGAGAGGAAGATTAGGCAGACGTACCCATATCGGTCTGGTGTTCAACGACTCCGTAAGGGGGTTGAAAGAATGAGACCAAGGCCTGATGGATAGAGAATGAATACCCCACATCCACCCCCTGTCCAAAACACTGTTTCACTCAAGAGGGGAGGCAAAGGTAGCAATAAAGAAATCCCTAGCGCTAGTGTAGAGCTCGATTTCCCCAACAACCAATGGCTTTTAGGAAACTGACACCCAATCGTGGAGATTCGGGAGGGAGGGCCATAGGCCATTGAATCTGCAGACCATGCCTATTTTCAAATAATATTCCTCATTTTCAACGATCTCAGGACCACACACAACCACCGGGGAATCCCAAGCATTGGGTAGGGACCTACGAGCATGAGATGGAGGCCGAGCACCCCCCCTAGCAACTTCAGAAAAAGATTTGGCCTTCCCCGCAACAGCAACAATAGGAGGAACTAAACGATGGGTAGGAACAGAGCCTGCAAGCCCACAAACAAGCTCAGCCACAAGCAAGAGAGTAGAGGGGCCTCCAGCGGATGAGAGACCAGGGTTAGACACCAGGGCAGAGGAGCCCCCAGTGGAAGAGAGTCCGGGGAAAGGCACCGGGCCAGGGGAGCCCCCAACGGGAATGGGGGCAACTCTACCAACAGGGACATCCACACTAGGCATTGCAGAGAGCAAACCCAAAGTAGAACACAAAGCGCCATTAGAGAGGACAGGAATAGGGACAACGCCCTAGACACACACAGGAGCAAAACCACCATCCACACCCCCAGCCAAAGCCGTATCCACAGTCGCAGCCATCCCATCCGCTCGTTGCAACGCAGTCGCAACCTTCCCAACCACCCGTTGCAAAGCCGACCGTTGAATCTGTTGATGATGGTGGACACCAGTCGCAGCTAGAGCCGTGTCCACAGTCGCAACCTTCCCATCTGCCCGTTGCAAAGCAGACTTCCTCTCACCCACGCACATTTCAAACAGTGTTATTTCCTCTATATTTCGTCAATAGACATCTCTTGAACAAGTTTTAAATGTTTCAAATATTAAAAATATAAAAAATAAAATTATTTTGATTATGTAGATTTACATACATATACATATATTTAGATGGTTGAACATATTTCTTGTCAATCTAATAAGTCTAATCATGGTCATAGAAATGAATTTAATTTTGTGACAATTAAAAGATAAGATAATGCATTGCACCATTTAGACAAACTATTCATAATGCAATAAAGTGTCAAATAGAGATAGGTTGTTATCATTAAAGAGGAGATTGCATGCATGATTGATAAAATTTGATCATACAACCCTTACGTCGATGTTAGAATTAAATTTTTTTATGCATCACTCTTTAGGAGCAATATTGGAGATATGAAATGGTCATTTATTAGTAGGGCTATTTTATTGGATATGATTAACAACATGTTCCAATTTTGTATAGGATGAGATAGAGTGCAAGCTATCATATCACCAAGTGCATGGATCCCAATGTGGGTCTGCTTATTTATCCTAGATGGTTGGCAACTCATCATATATGGCTTTATAATGATGAGTTGCTACTACATTTCTACAAATAATTATATGTAGAAGCATATTTACATTTGTTAGTAGATTATACATCCACCCCTAGACATGCTAGGTAGGGGAGAGGGAGGTTTGTCGAAAAAACCTTAGTATATAGAAGTGCATATTTACTATTGTCCATTAATAAGAGGGAATCATTTAGTCCAACATTTTTAGTACTTTTAAAATGTTTGGACTTAGGAGTAGTTGCAGAGTTTGTACTCACCTCATTAAGATGTGACATTTTTCAGAGTATAGCCACTATTGTTGATGAGGTTAATCACTTGAATTCTAGTCACATACGTAGATACATGTTGCACTTACATACAAGAATTCCCTCTATTGAGTCTACATAAACTAGTTATGATATTTTTATTTGCGTTGAGATAGTGTTACCACATGATGTGCCACAAATGCTCAGAGAGGATAATTTGCATTGGTTGAGCACATGTCTCACTTATGATATATTAGATGCATATTAATTTAATAGTGTAGAGTATGGGATCTTGCTTGATGTTGTGTCATTGCTTATTAGGTGCTATTCTGATAGATGGGTGGACCATGACTAGGCAATTGTACAACACTAGAGAGTACATCAAGATGTTCCAGATGATTCTACAACACCCCCATAATATATTCTTGATCAAGTTGATGTTATACCACTTTTGAACCAAAATCATTTAGTGGAATTATTTTTGATGACACTCCGTTAGTTCTAGAGTTGGGACCAACTAGTGTTACCGCGACCCCTCATTCTTTTGAACTTAGTGGGATTTAAAGTGTCATCGCTGTTATATCATATTTGACTTCATAATTCACTGACGATGGGATATAATATTAAAATAATTATATTTTACAATTTACAATTTTATATTTATTGCATCATGAAATGGAATGTGTGAATTTACTCTCAATTGAAATCCTACATTAGGTGACCGGAATGGTGGGTAACACTTTGCAACATGTGGGATTTGGATATTTGCAATACATTGGTGATTTGATGCATCATCGTGAGGTATAAATTACCTAGCTTAAGTATATAGTGCATGACACGTTTAACTTCACATAAATGTATATAAATTTTTATAAACATAAATAAAAATTCTCTACCACAAGTTTTTTAATTTAGCAAATCTCTCTTTTCAAATATGCATGTACATTTTTTAGTATCAACTCACAATTCTTCTTAGAGCCATGTCCAATTTCCTCTACATTATCTAGATGATGTTAGATAAAGATCTTAAATGTTATATAAGACTTAAATTATACTATGTATGTGCATATGCATATATTTCATATATATATTATTTTAAAAATATATAATTGTACATGTAGATTCTATGAGATTAAATTATATATAAATTCTTGTGCATGGATATATTTTATGCCTAGGGCTCTATATGCAACTCCTAGGGTGATATTCATAGATGGGTGGGATTGACCTAAGGAATGGGCTGAAAACATGCCTCATGCTATAGAAGCACAAAGAGATCAACATAAGGAATGCAACAAGGAAAATGAATTGACAAATAAGGAGACTCAAAACTCACAAATTTAGGAGAATATGGTGGAGGATATGGAAGCTTTAGAGGAAGGTGAGAAAGGGCAAGAATTGGTGGGTTTGGAAGTAGATATGGATTCTCCAGAGGAAGGTGAGATAAGGTAGGAAATGGTGGGTTTGGAAGCAATCCTAGAAGTGGGCAACAAACTAATGGAGTTAACCGAGATTGCACAAAGGGATTTGAATGTATGTTGTGCCTCAGAAGAAGTCAATGACTTCCAGGCAGAGATAGATCAAATTGAGGATGCAATGGAGGTGGAAGGTAAAATAGATATGGAAGGGCTGAACAAAGAAAAATAAGTGGTGAAGGAATATTTAAAAACACTATCTAATACATAAATAAAGAGGAAATTGGGAATAAAACAAACAAAAAATGACAAAAAAATCCTAGACTATGGTGAAGGGAAAAAGAAGGGGAGAAAAACAATCATATAGAAGATATTGTTGGATGGAGATGAAAAAGGCCAGGTTAAAATCACCATGCTATTAAGATTAGGGAAGGGAAGTACCCTTCCCGAAGAACAATGAGGATATATTCATGGAACGTTAGGGGCTTAAATGCTACTAACAAGAAGTGCTTGGTAAGGTGCTTATTAGAAACATTGATAGCATACATCTTCTTGATCCAGGAATCAAAATTTAGCAAACTAGAAGTGGAATTGTTTAGCTTCAAGTGCAAGTTTTGGTAAGCAGTAAATGTGGAATCTGAAGGGGCCTCAGGGGGCTTAATAACACTATGGAAACTATTTCTAGCGTATATGGAGCTGGTGGAAGCTTACAAAATTTGGTTGGCTTGTAAGGTAAGAAGCTTGTCCTCAAACATGTCATTTACGATAGTAAATAGATATGGCCCATTCCGCTACATTAAAAAGAAAGAGGTATGGGAAGAGATAGGAAATCTCTTCATGAATGTTCGAGAAGAGTTCTTCATTTCTAGGATGAGACTTCAATGTTATATTGCATAACTGAGATAAAAATGGGGGGGTAGAAGAAAACATCAATCTCAAATAGACTTTAAGGAATTTTTGAGAGCGAGTCAATTGTTGGAGATCCAAATGCTAAACAAAAAATTGACATGGACCAACCGAAGATTGGGTTTCAACAATATTGTAGAGAAATTAGACATATATTTGTTTAGAGGTGATTTGGCAGAATTCCCCTTCACTTTTGAGGGTAGTTTAATACCACAATCTGGGTCTGATCATTACTCAATCAATTTAGAGAAGATAAAAGACCTATAAGGTGTCCTTTCAAGTTTGAGAACATGTGGTTCAAAGACCAAAATTTTATGCAATTAGCTAAGAGATGGTGGAATGGTGTAAATCCTGAAGGGACTAAGATGTTTGGGACAAAAAAAAGCTAGAAGAGGAATTGAAACTTATGATGAAGAAGTGATCTTAATAGGAATGGACAAGCAAATATTCATGAAAGAAAAAGAGTTACTTAAGAACTATGAGGAGGTACAAGCCAAAGAAGAAATATAATGGAGGAGAGAGACTTGGATAAAGGAGGGTGACAAGAATTCCAAATATTTTCATAATGTAACAAAATTTAGGAGGGACGCCAATCAAATTACAAAAAATATGCATGCTAATGGGTTTATCTTAGAAAGATCAAATGATATTACAAAGGAAACTGTCTCATACTTTAGTGTCTTTCTAAACAACTTGGAAGGGTTAGATTTAAGCTCCCACTAGAACCTCCTAGAAAAAATCCCCAAGCTGGTTAGAGAATCACAAAACAAAATTCTAATGGGGAAATTCACAGAAGAAGAAATAAAAGTGGCAACCTTTCAACTACATCCTGACAAGGCCTGAGGCCCAAACAAATTCTAAGATAGATTCTTCCAAACAGGATGAGGTATATTAGGGAAAGAACTGGTGGATGTTATAGAGGAATCAAGATCTACATGAATGATTTTAAGGGAGATAAATAATTAATTTAGCTCTCATCCCTAAGAATGAGAACCCAACTCATTAGATGAATTTTGTCAAATAAAACTTTGTAACACTATATACAAAATAATGGCTAAGGTTGCTACAAACTATTTAAAACTAATTCTCCTAGATCTGATTTTGGATGAGAAAACAAGGTTTGTGCTGAGAAGGTCGATATTGCAAGGAGTTATAATTGCTCAAAAAGAAATTTACTCAATTCAATGCAATAAAAGGAAAATCATGTTGATCAAACTAGATATCAAGAAGGCTTATGATAAACTGGATTGGATATTTCTATGCAAGGTATTAAAGGCTTTGGTTTTGACCTACATTGGGTGAATTGGATTTATAATTGCATATCTAGCCCTAGATTTTCAATCTTTCTAACTGGTTTTCCTAAAAGCTTCTTTGAGGCATCAAGGATAATCAATATAATGGTTGAAGTTCTTGGTAGATCAATTGCCTTGGCTAAAACCATAGGATGTATAGAGGGGGTAAAGATAACAAGTGATGTGCCAACAATAACACATCAGTAGTTTACAGATGATACCATGCTTTTTGGGACAAAAAAATGAAGTGAAGCACTTCATTTTAAAGAAATTATAAACATATATACTTTAGTGTTAGGGTAGGAAGTAAGTGAAACCAAATCGATAATATTCTTTTTTAACACAAATCCTAGACAAGAGCAGGAGATATCTAGGGCCTTAAATTTCAGAAGAGGTTAGTTTCCAATTACCTATTTGGGTCTCCTGTTAGCTAAAGGTGTGAGAAATTGTAAGCTATGGGATCCTTTGGAAGATAGAATTAACAACCGCTTGTCATCATGGAAAGGGAAGTGGTTACCTTTGGTAGGAAGAATTGTGATGTTAAAGGTTGTTATATCAACAACCCCGATCTACCTTATGTCATGCCTTTCCTTGCCAAAGAATAAGTATAACAACTTAAATCATGGTATGAGGAAGTTCCTTTGGAAAGGTCCAACCTTAGAACAAAAGAAAATTGCATTAATTGTATGAGACAAGGTGTGGAAAGAAAAATAAAATGGAGGTGTTGGTTTGTGATATTTGTTGAAGAAAAATAAAGCTCTTGGAGCAAAACTAATCTAGAAAATGTACACAAACAATAAGGATAAATGGGCGAACATTCTTTAGAGAAAGTATTTAAATGATAGTAATGAGAACAAAATTTTAATGACAAAAAATATGTTAAAGGGCTCAAGAATATGAAACTTCATGATTTAATGTCATCCATTGATAACAAACTATCTTTCATGGGACATTCACGATGGGAAGACAATTTTATTTTGGGAAGACTCATGGGATGGATATCCAAGTCTGGCCAACACTTCAAATATAAAACACACACAAAGAATTTTATCCCAAGCATGACAATGAAAATTTAGAGATTATATAGAAGAAATAAGAGTTGAAAGAGTACAAAGATGCTATTGGAAAGGAACTGTAAATATGAATTTTCCTCAAGATGAAGTAGAGAAACTTAACTAGGGCCTCAAACATAGTAACATATATATAATGGGTGTAAAATATGTGTCGGTATGGTCAAGATCCAATATAGGGTAGTATAATGTGAAGGATGGCTATGCAACATCGAGTCAAGATGAAGATAAGTTGATTCTTCCCCCATGGTTATGATGGAACAACTAATGCATCCCAACAAATGACACTTTTTCTTGGGCAACAATTCAATATTAGATACTAACACATAATTTTATGAAATTGGAATCCTTAGGTCCAACAAGGTGCGTTTTGTGCAAAGGTTAGGAGGATAATTTCAATCATCTTCTTTTAGGGTGCCCGTTCACACAAGCATGTTGGAGATGGTGGTGTGTTAAACTTGGTTGGTGAATGCTTTACCAAATGATATTCTCACTCTTTTCACAACATGGCCAATAATTAAAATGAATTCACTTTTTGGTATGGGATATTTGGAAAGAAAGAAAAGAGAAGAGTATTTCAAGATGTGGAAAAAATGCTATCGTCGTTTCTCAACAAGCTTGAAGCAACTATCATGGACGTTGCAAATAGTAGGATAACCCATAGGAATATGACAAAAACAACCTTCACGGATTGGGATGCAAAAATGAGGGAGACATGGTATAGTTTAGAAGTACCATCCCTCGATAATTTGATTTTAGACAAGGCTAAGAACATTAGGGAGTCAACAACCTAGAACCCCCCACAACAAAATTGGTATAAAATGAACTTTGACAAGTCCTCAAGGGGGAATCTTGGGGCTTCTGGAGTAGAATGCATTATTCAAAAATGGGAGGGAAAAACTATTGGTGAACTCCCCCAACTCCTCCCAAAGGGAACAAACAATAAGGATAAGCTCCAAGCCCTTATCCTGGGTTTACAATTATGCAAGGATCTAAAGTTAGACTGTGTGGAAATTGAAGGGGACTCTTGTTTGGTCAACCAAGCAACCAAAACAGGGAGAATCACCAATTGGAACCTAAATCCGTATTTAGAAAAGGAAAAGGAAAAGGAATTTATTGGATCTTTTAATAGCTATACACTCCAACATATCTCCATGAAGCCAATGGAGTGGTAGAGAGATTGGAAAATAATGGTGCGAATGGGATCAAAACAAGGTCTTTGATTATGCACTAGTGGTCTTGCATAGATGAAATTGTAATAGATAGAAGTTTTGAAAAAAGTTTGAAAATGTCAGAGGATCAAGGCTAATTGACATCAAGGTAGATTTGTGGTGATTGAATTGCATGCTAGTTGTCAATCAAGAATTATGGGCAACTATAAAATGTGTTTCAAATTTGATCAAATTAACCTATAAGCATCACATATTTGAGAAGATGTTTAGCCAATGAAGAGATTATGAGACTTTATTAAATTTATTCATGCCTTCTTTTAATAAATCCAACTTGACATTAGGAGGAAAAATTGGGACTAGATAGAACAACAATATAATGGCCTTTAACACAATGTTTCGAGTTCGCATGAGACGATTTCAACTCATTGATGATTTTGAAGCAATAAAAAGTATGTCAACTAGGTAGTAGCCAACTAAATATAATAATAGTCGACATGAATATTCGGCGATAAATTGGGAGAAAGTGGAAGGCTTTTCTCTCTCTTTTCTAAGCACTATCCGACACCCACAATATAGACATGCCCATCTGCCTAATCAAACTGAGAAGATAGATGACATTCTTGGGGAAAATAACAGACAATAGGCTCAAATTAGAAAACAAAACATAAGCATAAACATAGAAGAGCCAAACAGAGAAACAAAAGATTAACTACAAAACCGAGCAGTTAGCTCTTTGCATTCATATTCATTTTATAGTAAAATACATAATAAATTCTACAACTACTCACTCAATTATTTAGCTCAGACATTAAATGAAAGGTGGTGGATCAATCAAAGATAAAGATGGCTTGGTCAGATCAGTAAGTGCCTTGCATAACTGTAGGCCCTATCTGATAGGTTAATTTATTCTAACATCCCCCATAAATTGACTATACTAATGATATTAAATAACCCTTCATAATCTAGAAAATATGGATCTCGGCCTAAAGCCTTGTTAGGTACCCATTTACAATCATTTATTCACTAATAAAATGGTAGACATTCACACTAATCCCCCCAGAATGACAACCATCAAATATTTATGTGATTTATCGCAATCCCAAAAGGCTTCTAATATATGTAAACTTAGTTTGACATAAAGCCTTGGTAAATAGATCAACTATCTGATCCTCTGATTTGCACTACTGAAGATGAATCACTTGTTGTTGGATGAGATTCCTGATATAATGGTGATAGACTTCTATATGTTTTGTTCAATCATGAAACACTGGATTCTTGGACAACATGATGGCACTTTGATTGTCACAATGAAGTAGAGAAGGCCCTGTTTGATGTTGTTTGAATACTGAAAGAATAACCCACAACCAAGTTATTTCTTTAGCTATCTCATTTTCTGCAGTATATTCAGCTTCTGTAATTGATAAAGCAATAGTAGATTGCTTCTTACTACACCATGAAATGGGGCCAGAACCCAAAGATAGAACATAACCTGTAGTTGATTTTTGATCATCTCCACAACTAGCCCAATCTGAATCAGAATACCCAACAAGTTGCAGATCTCCATGAGAAGAGTAATAGACACCTATATTCAAAGTCCCTTGTACATATCTCAATATTCTTTTTGCTGCCATCCAATGTGGAACCTTAGGAGAACTCAAAAACCTTGAAATCACACCTACT
This sequence comes from Sequoiadendron giganteum, assembly GCA_007115665.2. NCBI lineage: Eukaryota > Viridiplantae > Streptophyta > Pinopsida > Cupressales > Cupressaceae > Sequoiadendron > Sequoiadendron giganteum. The sequence continues at coordinate 3,765,963 of CM021108.1, read as the reverse complement.
ACAAAATAAATATCTAGTCGAGTGTGTGTCAAGTAGACAAGACTACCAACCAGTTGCTTGTATAAGGTAGGATCAACATACTCACCATCCATATCCTTAGTCAACTTCAATCCCAGAGTAAGTGGAGTAGATATACCTTTGCAATCTTCCATCCTAAACTTTCTCAACAAGTATAAAGTATACTTGGTTTGAGAAAGGTAAATTCCATCATCTTTTTGCCATACTTGGATGCCAAGAAAGTAGTGTAGAAAACCAAGATTTTTCATCTCAAATGTATCTTGTAATCTTATCTTTATGTCACTGGTTTGGTTCATGTTTTGTCCTATGATAATAAGATCATCCACATAAAGTACAACAATTATTATGCCACCATCATCAAATTCCTTCACATACAATTTTGGATCATGAGGACTATTATGAAAGCCTTCAGTTTAGAAATATTCATCAATCTTAGCATACCAAGCCCTTGGAGCTTGTTTCAAGCCATATAGAGTCTTCCTTAACTTGCAAACTAAGTGTTCTTGACCTGAAATTTCAAATCCCTATGGTTGAGTCATATATATTTCTTCATCAATTTCCCATTCAAAAATGCATTCTTCATGATCCATTTGGTGTAAAGTCCATTTGAAATGTTCTGCTAATGCTATAATAGTTCTGACAATACTGATCTTTGGTACTGGAGCAAAAGTTTCTATGTAGTCAATTCCCTCTTTTTGTGAATACCCTATTGCCACTAGTCTTGCCTTATGTTTTTCAATGCTCCCATCTAACTTGAACTTAGTCTTATACACCCACTTATTGTTGATCACATTCTTGCCCTTGGGAAAGTCCACCAATTCCCATGTTTTATTCTTGATTAAAGAGTCATTCATTCTGCATAGCTTGTTCCCATTCATGTTTTCCCTTAGCCTCATCATATGTTTGAGGATCATTGGTCTTAATTATGGTGGTCATTAGAGCATAATTAACTTGTTGAGTCTTTTGATAAATTTATTGAAGACTCTTGGTCTTTAGAGGAGGATTACATTCTTCAACTGTACTAGAAGTTGCCTTAGAAATTTCATTGGTTTCAAAGGAATTAGAGGATTCACCATTATCTATGTCCACTTGTGGAATAGGAGAGGATTGTATCATATCCTCAAACCCTTCATTAAATTTGACATCTCTACTTGTGAACACATCCTCCACACTAGGATCATACAACCTGTTGTTAGTGTAATTAATATTTAATTACACTTGCATAACTTTACTTAGGTTGAGCTAATTTTAGGTCAACATTAGGGTTGCATACTTTGCTTTTATAAAGCAAATCATCTCATTGTAATATTGAATTCCTGAATATATCATTTTGCACATTACATGCAAAGCTCTGCTTTTTTATGTTTTCTCTTTTGTGGAAGGTGTTTAGGTTTGCATGTCTAATCTAGGGTTTCTAACATGGTATCAGAGCCTTGACATGCAGCCCCTTCTCAAATTCTGGAGAAAACCATTGCAGATTTCGTTCAGGGTTTCTCGAGGATTTTATGCCTTGAGTTCATTTATGCAGCATCTTGGATCAGATCGGGCTTCACCATTGGATTCAGAGTGCTGGAAAAAGTCAGGTTTGGCTTTTATTTTACAGATTTTGGCCATGATTTGCCAGATCTGTAAGGGTTTCAAGTTTGGTATTTTTTTGCAAGGTCTGGAGGTCGCCGTTTTTTTGAAGCATTTTGAGCAGAAACGGAGGTCACCATTGCGTTCGCAGCGGCCAAAAACCCTAAGATTTCTATTCGTTTTGTTGATTTTGGTGAAGTTGATCCGGAAGGCAAAATTTTTTTCCCAGGGAAGCCGTACGGCCTCCCCAACACGCATCGAGGCACGATTTTCAAAAAAAAGGGAAAAAATGAAGTTTTTCGGGAGTCGCGCTTGCGCTTGCAGTTCTAATGGTTTCCGTCACTGGGCGGCCACCGGCCCGCCGCCGCCGCCGGTGGCTCCCCCCTCCATCCACCGCTCCACTCGCTTAGCCCCCGCGGGCCCTTAACGCCAGTGCCCGGTCGTATGGGCGACCGGGCGCTATGCGCCCAGCTCCCGACCGCTTCCTCTGCATGCCGCCGGTCGTATGGAGAACCAGGGGCTTCGCCCCAGCCCCCTATCCGCTAACCCCTGGTCGCATGCAGGACCAGGGGCCGAATTTTTTTAGCCCCCTGGGCTGCCTGCAGGCCTTATTGGCCATTCTGGAGCACTTTCACCAAATCGGATGTAATTTTTGCGTACGGTGTCCGTTTTTCACAAACAAGATACCGTTGGAAAGCTGATTCCAGTGTCGATCTATTCAATGTTTTAGTTTTCCTAGATTTTGCTCCAATTTTATTTTGCAGGTCCTTGAACTCAGATGTTCTATTTTTCACTTCGGAGGGCATATCTTTTGACTCGGTGATCCTTTTTTCGCCATTCTTGTGGCGTTGGAAAGATGGTTCAATCTTCTACACAGATATGAGGTCTATTTTTATTTTATGTTTATGAATGTTAGGAATTCTCTCATTTTGCAGTCATTGGGGATCGTAATAAACGAACTGATATAAAGTTCCATTGGGGGGGTTTCTTGCATAATAATCTTCATCATGTTTTGATGGCAACTCGCATGGGTTGTAATCTGGTTTCTTAGTTTCTTATTGGCCATATTTTGTCTTAGTTTGACACATACCAGATTCATTTTGGTTCACACTTTAGATTGAGAGCCTATGGTTAGTGATCCGCATCGGATCCATCTCAGTTTGAGGGCCACTAAATTTGTGGTTATTGTTCCCGAGTCTGTATGGTACTTTTTCTCATGGAAGAGTTTTAGTCTTAGTTTGGCATCGGCATCGAGATTCACGGCTTCTAGATTCTGTTATCATCATATCATCTACTGTTGCTCTATGGATTCCAGGGTTGTTCCAGTTTGGAGTGTTCGAGTGTTCTGTGGCATCGGGTTTGCTGTCACATTTTTATGATTCCGATATGGTTTCTTGTAGACAGAAGTATCTTTCCTTGCTTGCCAGATTGCGGTTACAGTGTTACTCCACAGTGTTCTTCTAGTGCTTCTTTACAGCAGTCATCTCATTGTAGGGGGGGTTGTCCCACTGGGTTTTCCTTCTCTACCTCATTATTGCATTTATACATGGGTACCTGATCAGGCCTAGTTGCCGGGACCCATTCATGCTTTCTTGCATTCATCTTAGTTTTAGGTGCATACTTATGGGGGGGGTGTTAGTGTAATTAATATTTAATTACACTTGCATAACTTTACTTAGGTTAAGCTAATTTTAGGTCAACATTAGGGTTACATACTTTGCTTTTATAAAGCAAATCATCTCATTGTAATATTGAATTCCTGAATATATCATTTTGCACATTACATGCAAATCTCTGCTTTTCTGATGTTTTCTCTTTTGTGGAAGGTGTTTAGGTTTGCATGTCTGATCTAGGGTTTCTAACACCTGTATCCTTTCCTTTGATCATCATAGCCCACAAAGATGCACTTAACACTCTTTTGATCAATTTTTTTTTCTCTAATCTCATCTGATATGTGAGAAAATGCTTGACATCCAAATACTCTAAAATACTTAACATTTGGTTTCTTTCCACTCCATTCTCTTCGGGAGTGATTTTCTCCAAGAAAGTTGTAGGAGATCTATTCAAGACATGAGATGCAATAATGATAGCCTCAGCCCAAATAAACAAAGGAAGATCCTTGGATTGTAGCATGCACCATGCCATTTCCACTAAGGTCCTATTCTTCCTTTCAACAACACCATTTTGGTGTGGAGTATATCTATTAGTCATTTCTCTCTTATCCCATGATATTCACAAAAGGATTTGAACTTCTTGTTGACATATTCTCCACCATTATCTGTTCTTATTCTCTTGATCTTATTCTCACTTTAATTTTCCACAAATGCTTTGAACATTTCAAATTTGTTAAACAGTTCATCTTTTTGCTTAAGGAAGTAGACCCACATAAATCACTACGGATAATCTCAAGGGATTTACTTGCCCTTCATGTAGACATTTCAAACTTGTCTCTATGTTGTTTTCCAACCATGCATCCTGTACACACATTTGTGTATATCCTTATCCAAGGTAGTCCATCAACCATATTCATCTTTGAAAGCATAGACAAACTTTGATAGTTTAAGTGACCAAAACTTTGATGCCACAACTCACTTGTGGAGGAAATTTTAGTAATGTAAGATTTCTTATCAATAGATGCTAAAAATTTGTAGATGCCATCACTCTCAACTCCTGTAGCCACAATTTTGAATCCATCATTTATGTTCTTGATTAAATATTTATTTGAATAAAACTCCACTTTATAACCATGTTGAGTTATTTGATTCACTAAGAGAATATTTTTTGTTAACTTAGGTACAAGATTCACATTTGTTATTTCCAACTTCTTACCATCATGTCCTTTCATGGAAATGGAACCTATTCCTTCAATTGAATGTGAACTATCATCCCCAAGAAATATCTTTGCACCTTTTGTTTCTTCTAAAGAATTAAAAAAGTTTTTATTGTAAGTCATATGTTGGCTAGCTCCTAAATCAATATACCATGTGTTATTTAAATTTCCTTGAGTAGCCAAAGAGACAATCATTATATTATGATCACCATCTTCTTGAGCAAAATTTGATTGCCTTCTTTGATAAAATTTTCTTTGACCTCCTACATGAGATTTCCTAGGACATTGATCAACTTTATGCCCTTCTTCTCCACAATTATAACATGTGATAGCTTTTTCTCTTTTAGAATGATCTTTGTTGTTTCTCCATCCAGTTATTGATTTTTGAAAACCATTCCTCTATTGATTATCCCTTGGTTGATTTCATTGCCTTTGATTATTTCTATGTTGATTCCCTTGATTTGATATGATTTATTTTGGTTGTAGTTCTTATATTTTCCTCTAGCCATAAATGCTTGAGAACTCCTGCTAGACTCACTTGTGAACTTTTTAATTCTATCCTCTTCATTCAACAAAGCTCCATACACTTCTTAGATAGTGTGATATTCTCAAATTTACCAGTTATCTCTAATGTGCGGATGAGGTTATGATACTCATCTGGAAGACTTTCAATTAAAAAATCTATAATTTCAGAGTCTTCATATTCAACCTTCATCAATGCAAGTTGATTTCTTAAGTTTTTCAATTTTGGAATATGATCATTCATGCTGTCTCCCCCCTTCATTTTAAAATGAGTTAATTGCCTTTTGATATCCATCACTTTCAATTTGCTAGTTCTTTCATACATTGTTTGCAAAGTGTCCCATATTTTCTTTGTTATTTTCATATCCTGAACATGAGACCTTATCCCTGGACTAATCTACCATAAAATGGTAGCCCGTGCATTCATATCCATTTTATTCCATTTTTCATGCTTACTTTCATTTGTAGGTTTGTCTTCTACTGCTAGCTCCCATAAGCCTTTCATTTGTAAAATCAATTCCATCTTACATTTCCAACTTGCATAGTTAGAACCATATAATTTTGCACTAACCACAATATTAGAGATCCTAGAAGTAGCCATAACACAAACACAAGGGCTTAAAGAATAAAGCCCCTACCAACACACACAATGAAATTTTTGTATTATCATACCTTGAGATTGACCTTCTTATAAACCAAACAAACAAGAACTTTTACAAATTTGTGACTTACAAATATGAAAGAGTTTCATCAAACACCTTATTTCTACAAACTCTTCAAATGAACTATAATAACTCAAACTATCAATGCTTTGAAGAATCATGGACATATCATCATAGCCAAAAATATAAGCACTCTGCTCACCAACAAAGAAAACTTTAACAACAATACTGGGCACAAAAGAGTAAAGAATTTAGCAACACATATGGGTCTATCCTTAGACCAAGAAAATAACCCCAATTTTTATCACTCTCGGCTACAACTTCTCTTGCATCGACACTTAATGCAAATATCCTTTCTTTAAATAATGTCTTAGATCTACAACAATCTAGAGGTCTTCTTCCTGCTGCGGCTTCTTCACAAGAAAAACTTGGACTTTGCCCTTTCCACGATCTATAGCATTTATTTAGCTCTTCTTAATAGCAGTCGTGATCTCCCTTCTGCAGCTCTGTTGACTTTGGTCTTCTTTGGTAGCGCCCTTAAAATATCTATAATTGGGCAACTCCATCTCTATCGATCTGCCTTTGATTTAGTGGCCAAACAATGGGTATATGGATCAGCCTTGCCCTTCACCAGATCGCACTTGCCTCCCTCGTGCACAATGTTTGAACATTAATATAGCACGAAGAACACAATACACAAACAACAATTGCATGCATTTATATTTTTTTCAAAAAGAAATCATAGATTAACCGAATCAACACTTCAAAATGCAAACTGGCATTCTTAATCTTTCCCCTTGCGCAAAAACTTAGAAGGTAAGAATCAACACTTCGAATTGCATGCTCTAATACCAAGAAAACAAAACAAAGTAGATTTGGAGAAATAAATGAAACAGAGCAACGCAGATTTGGAGAAATGAATAAAATAGACCAGATTTGGAGAAAGAAACAAAATAGAGCAGACTTGAAGCTCCACAACTCCTTTCAACAATGCTTGAAAGAAAAACAACTCCAGTTTTCAGACTTCTCCAACGATCTAGCTCTTGATAGTCATTTCACACCACAAACACTCACAATAACACAACATGCAATTAACATCGACTTTTGCATTGGATATTAGTGTATTTTGAGTACATGAATTGAGTAATTTCGCTGGCGCTCAACCCAGCGCAAATAGACATGGTCAGTTCGACATCGAATTTTGTGTCTACCTTTTCGCCAGATTTAGCATCAGAGTGAGTGCCGTCTTTAGTGTCGAAAAATCATAACATCTATGTTAGTGCCTAAAATAGCGTTGGGAAGTAAAGTCGAAAATTGCATCGAAATGGGTGCCCAATTTGGCTTCCGGTTTTGCTTCCATGTCTACTCCCATTTTTGCTTCTAGTTTTGTTTCCAATTTTACGTCCAGTTTTCCTTCCAGTTTTGCTTCCAATTTTACTCCAAGTTTGCTTCCAATTTTTCTTCCAAGTTTGCTTCGAGTTTTTCTTTCGGTTTTGTTTCCAGTTTTGCTTTTGGTTTTGCTTACAGTTTTGCTTCTGGTTTTGCTTCCAAGTTTGCTTTCGATTTTGCTTCCAGTTTTGCTTCCGGTTTTGCTTCTAGTTTTGCTTGCAAGTTTGCTTCCGATTTTGCTTCTAGTTTTACTTTTGATTTTTCTTTCAGGTTTGCTTCCGATTTTTCTTCCAGTTTTGCTTTCGGTTTTGCTTCCAATTTTGCTTCCAGGTTTGCTTCCAGGTTTTCTTCCCGTTTTGCTTCCAATTTTGCTTCCAGGTTTGCTTCCAGGTTTTCTTCCCGTTTTGCTTCCAATTTTTCTTCCAGGTTTGCTTCCGGTTTTTCTTCCAGTTTTGCTTCCAGATTTGCTTCCAATTTTGCTTCTAGATTTTCTTCCAATTTTGCTTCCAATTTTTCTTCCGAGATTGCTTCTGGTTTGCTTCTAGTTTGGCTTCCATTGTTGCTTCCATTTTTGCTTCTAAAAATGCTTCTTGTTTTGCTTCCATTTATTAATTTAATATGTTTTATTTCAATTTAATTAGTTAAATATATCATGTTTCTTAAATAACTCATATGATTATAGAGTAAGTAATTTAATTATTGAACTCATATGATTAAATAACAATATGACTATTGTAACATGATCATCATCTATAATTAAAACAAGTGAATCAAATATCTTGAATTGAATTGAATTGAATTTGACAACATCCATCTTGAACAGTAAATTAAAATCATCATACTTAATAAATATCCATCCAAAAATCATCGACCACTTTTATAATATATAAATTGACAAGTCAATACTAATAAGATCATCATCATATATAACTAAAACAAGTGAAATTCAAATATGCCAGTACATCAAAAACATGTCAAAATGATACATGTCCAACAATAGACATAAGTGAAAATGATACATGTACAAATAATATAAATAAAATTGATAAATTATGTAACTCAAATTGATACAAGTCAAGATGATACATGTCCAAATGATAAACTGAAAATGATACATGTCAATATGATACAACTCAACAATATAGAACTATAGGCCGTGAAAATGATACATATGATAGTAACCATGAAAATAGTCATCATAACGATATATCAACAATGATCCATGATGTAGTCTATATGGTCATGAATGTCACTAGTTATTATCACCAACTGTCTCATCATCATCATCACCATCATGATCAATGAAATCATCATCATCATCATCATCACTGTTGCCGTTGTCGTCATCATCATTGTCATTGACCTCAGTGTCTTTCGTATCTGCGTTATCATCATTCTCTGCCATGTGATATGTACCGGCAAAACCAATATTTTGTGGATCTATATCATGTTGAGGATCATCTTGATCTTTTGGAAAACCCGTGTTTTGCAAAAAAAAAAATATTTAAAATGAAAAGTTATTATTTATTTCATGCACTAATTATTTTTCTATTATATATTTAATATTACAACATATGAGACGAAACCATAATCATATTACATCATATCAAAGTTCACATACCATAATAAAATTTCAAAAAAATTACAGCTAATACTGGTGAGTCAGGAGAAACTTCAGCTTTGAAAAACAAAGCCAATTAGGCTGGCAGACTTGTGGATCAGGCCAACATTTGGTGGAAGAGGAAGAAAGATGACTGGAACTCTGGAGGCCCACCATAATGGATTTTAGTATTCAACCATGAGAGCATAAGAGAGAGCTGATATCATGTATCAAAATATTAAGCATGCATTCTTCTAGCAAGTGGAGAAGGAGATTATTACTTTGCTTCATTTCATTTGCATAACCATATCACGATGTGGGAACCGAGAAGACCAAGGATGTCCAGTTTTATGTGGAGGTAATGGATGTGGTCCAAACTTTAGGAGGGGCAAGAAGGTCAATGTATGATCCTGATGAAATCGAGGAAGAACAACAAGAGAGGGATAGGAAAAATAAAATCAATACAGAGTTTCAAGGATTTGTCAAGCAAGTAAGAGAGATATGGGAGCAGCCTCATCTAAAATATTTTGAACTGGAGTTTGATATACCATTTAGAGAGCTTGGTTTTCATGGAGTTCCTTTCAAAGCCTCTGCTTTTATTGTTCCTACAGTTTTTTTTTTGGTAGAGTTGGTGTAATTACCTTTCTTAGTAATCACTATTAGTGAGATTGAGATTTTTTACCTTGAGAGAGTAGGACTTGGGCAAAAGGAATTTGATATAACGGCTATTGTTTTCAAAGACTTCAAGCGGGATGTACTCCACATTGACGCCATTCCTCAATGTTCACTTGATGGCATCAAGGAATGGTTGAACTCCATGGATATAAAGTATTATGAAAGAATAATGAACTTGAACTGGCGGCCAATTTTGAAGAGTATTATTGATGATCCAGATAAATTTATTGAAGATGGTGGTTGGGAATTTTTGAATATGGAAGTTAGTGATCCTGATTCTAATAATTCAAAAGAGTCAGATCAAGGATATGAACCCTTTGATCTAGAACATGAATCAGAATCAGATTTCATGTAGCCACCATCAAGAGTATTACAGGCCAACAAGATGGAGGGAATTCTTATACAAGGATAATTTTCAATGTTGCAGGTACCAACTTTAATGCCAACTACAATGGAAACATTGAAATTACCTAGCAGTATTTATGTTAAGGAAATTTCCTTTAGATGCAAGGATTCAAAGCACATCAACCATGTGGTACAAATGATTAAATCTAAGAGACAATCTGTAGCAATGAAAGAGTCTGAAAAGGCAGAGAGAGCTACATTGGTGACTCAGGAGAAACTTTAGCTTTCTAAAACAAAGCCAATTAGGCTAGCAGACGTGTGGATTAGGCCAACATTTGGTGGAAGAGGACGAAAGATGATTGGCACTCTGGAGGCCCACCATAATGGATTTCGGTATTCAACCATGAGAGCAACAAAGAGAGATGATATCATGTATCAAAATATTAAGCATGCATTCTTCCAGCCAACGGAGAAGGAGACGATTACTTTGCTTCATTTTCATTTGCATAACCATATCATGGCGTGGGAACCAAGAATACCAAGGATGTCTAGTTTTATGTGGAGGTAATGGATGTGGTCCAAAATTTAGGAGGGGAGATCCTGATGTCTACCAAGAGGCATAAAGTCAGATGAATTAAGTTCACCTACATGTCTGCCAAAGTTTACTTCCAATTTTTATGACTATTTTTTTTGACTGTCAGAGTTTACTTACAAATTTGAAATTTCTTTCTAGTCATTTTGATGAGGATATATTTAGCCAAAGTGTAAGAACCTTTTGTTTGTATTATAAGCATATGTGTATTGCAAGAATCCTGATTATCTATGGTCTACAACTATGTCGTCTCACTTATTGGATCTTCTATTTCAATGTTTTCTATGATCTTCTTTGTTTGAGGTAGCACCTAAGAATCCCACTTCCTTTCCTTAGCTGAGAAGTGGATTTGAATTTGGAAATACTGCACTTTAAAACTAACTATGGTTTAAGGAGAGCTATTTTATCTTTGTTGTTGACACCCTCAATCTTCAACAAGGACTTAGATGCATGGACTAAAATGCAAGCTTTCAAACTTAGATTTGAATGTGCATAATTTGATTGATTATGATTTTTACAGGCAGTTGTCTTTACATGACTATTCTAGATTGTCAATATGTGTAATAGTGATTGCATCCTTATCAAGTTTGGATACCCTTATTCAGAATGCCTTGGTCTTTGGACTTGATACAAAGTTGTGCATTGTTATTCTATACTTGTAATATGTAGGAATTTTAAGGGGTACAACATATAGAAATTTAGTACTATCATCCAAGGAAAACTTATAGATGGTGTATCAAGAACAACAAAAAATTCATTTATTAGGGTTAATGCTTTCTTCCCCCACGCTGCTAATATTTTCCCCAAAACATGTTTATTTTAAATTATTTCAACGCATCTCACAATTCAATGTATTGATTAACATTTGTTACGCATTTCAGCTTTTCATGTAAATGATGCATATATGTTAACTCGATCAGTGTTGTTACTTCAGTAGTTTGACTTCTATGACAAAAAGCCATTAGGCCATTGTGTGCAGGAGCACGTTTGTGTTTTTAGTTAGCTTTATTGGATAGCTCTATTAGGTGTTGAGGACATTCCATTTATCTTTTGAATGTTAAGAAAGAGTTTCAAGGATTTTCCAAGTGAGTAAGAGAGCTATGGGAGCAGCCTCATCTAAAATATTTTGAACTAGAGTTTGATATACCATTTAGAGAGCTTGGTTTTCACGGAGTTCCTTTCAAAGCCTCTATTTTTATTGTTCCTACAGTAAACTATTTGGTGGAGTTGGTGGAATTACCTTTCTTAGTAATCGCTATTAGTGAGATTGAGAATTGTTAACCTTGAGAGAGTAGGACTTGGGAAAAAGGCATTTGATATGGCTATTGTTTTCAAAGACTTCAAGCGGGATGTACTCCGCATGTACGCCATTCCTGAATCTTCTCTTGATGGCATCAAGGAATGGATGAACTCCATGGATATAAAGTATTATGAAAGCGGAATGAACTTGAACTGGTGGCCAATTTTGAAGACTATTATTGATGATCTAGACAAATTTATTGAAGATGGTGGTTGGGAATTTTTGAATATGGAAGCTAGTGATTTTGACTCTGATAATTCAAAAGAGTCAGATCAAGGATACAAACCCTCTAATGTAGAAGAAGAATCAGAATCAGATGAGGAAGGTTTAGAAGATGAATCTCTTGTGGAGTCAGAGGAGGACAAAGAAGATTCTGAAGAGGAGGAAGGTAAAAAATGGGATGAATTAGAAGCCGAAGCCAAAAATGCAGATAAGGAAAAAGGAGACGAGTCTGACAACAAAGATTAGGAAAGGTGGCAACGAAAGGTAAAAGCTACAAGGAAGTCTCAGACACTTGATATTAGGGATTCAAGAGGAATTCCTTCCAAGAGTCATAAAGTTAGATGAGTTGAGTTCATCTAAATCCTTCTATTATTTATTCATGCACATAAATGGTCATCTTGTAATCATAAGATTTGAGCTCTATTTACTCATCCTATGCATCAATAAACAACTCAACACAAGAGATGCAAATTTACATATTAACACAACAATATCCAACTAAGTTATTGAAACTCAACTATTGATACCTTGTTCTCCATATAGGTTACAAAATCATTCCACTTTTTTTTTTGTAACATATTCTTTTCAAATTTATTTGGATGACGGCCATATTTCTCATCCTGTCAAAACATGGCACATGGACTAGTTAAACTAATTAATATGCAATAATTTACTTTTTCCATGGAAAAATAAATAAATATCATTTAACATATTAAATATACTTACAAATGTACAGATCAAAGCCTATAAACCTTTCTGGCCACTGCGATGGGTGGCATGAAGTTTCTCAAGCCTAGCCTTGGAGGCCTTGTCTTGAAAAATATACTAATTCAATTTAACTATGCACAAATAAAATTTAAATATCGTTTAATAAATTTGATATAATCTTATGAGCAAATTCAAATACCTGTGTACTCTCCTCACCGAACTTCCTCTATGCATCGAACTTCTATGGCGGCACACGAGTCTTCCTTCTGTTCCTGGCGGTGTTGTGGTGACTCCCGCAAGTCTTCTACCAATGGCGTGCGGTAGTGCGGTGACCACCACTGTCCCACGACTCCTTCATCAACTCGGTGCGTTAGAACGGTTTTTACCGCGGTCCAGCAAGTTGCTTCTTCCTTCTCGGTGGTAGTGCGGTGAAAGATTCTGTGGCAACATTTTTAATCATAGAGGAGGCCATGGAGAGAGGATGTGGATGGCATAGAAATACTAAATCGCTGAGAAGAAAGTGGGTGGACATTGTATTAGACAATAATGTTAATGACCAAGACTTCTAAATTTTTAGAATTATTTGCAATCCATGTTTATGTAGTAGACATGGACTTCTTATTTTGTTTGCACACTTATTTGAAAGACATAGGGTATTCACCATATATTTTCCTTGACAAAGCAAACATGTGCTTTCATTTATTTTTAGTGTATATCTCAGAAGTGAAATTGTTGTTACATAATGATGCATTGAGAAAATAATATATACAAAAAAATGCAAAGAAAATGTTTGAAATTTAACATGCAACCTACTGTGTTTTTTTTATCAGTGATAATATTTGATTTTATTAATAATAATGCAGAATTTACATCAACTTCAAAAATTAAGTCCATCCAACAACTTTTTAAATATGTCTGTTTAACCAGCATAGTTCCCAAAAAACCAGAAAAAAACTATTGAATCTGCTTGTAAACAACCCTATCTACTATTACCCATACCCCATACTGTTTTCATTTTCAAATAAAAAATAGGGCTTAACCCCATAAAACGTACAACAAAAACTAAGATATAAACTGTATTTTAACCAAAATTGAGCTTGAGTTTACACGGAAGTGCCCGAAGTGCTACCCAATTGCATTGGGCATATTTCCTTGATTGGCTTCATCTTCTTCTTTGGGTGCAAACTTTTCTTCTCTCGCAGCTCCTCTTTGGTGACATCTTTGAGTCCCTCAATGACCGTCTCGACCTCCATTATTTCTACACAAAGTTTCAGGGCTTTCCATCCTAGCTCCAGTCCTTCTCTCCACATAACTTTGGTGATTCCTTCTAGCCACCTAATGAAGGGACAATTTATTTCTGCTACTTCAGGGTCCACATCTTCCATGCCTTCGCTCACATCAAAGCATTCTCCTGGTATAGCCCATTCTAGGATACTTTCCATATTCACTAATAAATCCTTGTGTACCAACGCCTTCATTACTTTCCTCACTTCCTCCATCGACTCTCCTAAGTCCAACCCCCATGTCATAATATGTGAGTAAATATCCATATTAGTATGATATATGTGCTTCAAATATTCGAAGCCATTACCTAGGATTTTTTGCACAGATTGCACCACCTTCACATTATTAGAGAGGAACAATCCTCTCAGCCTCTTCACAGTTGCTTTGCCAAAAAAAGGCTCCAATTTTCTCCTCGAATGTAGAGTGAAATTGGCCTCCATTTCTTCACTGGTACACTATCTTCCAAACTTCCTCACACCGTAGACCTGTTACATTCCTCGCCACTGCAAAGTGAGAAGCATCAAACGAAATACCTTCTATGTTTTTAAAACACATCCTATTTTAAGCGCTCACCATTAATGCTAAACGTACGTCCAACACCGGCAACAATACCTTCATCAATGCTTCAAGTCCTTTAGGAATTTAAAACACATTCCTCTACTTGCTAATGTTAACTCCTTCCTACATTAATTACAACAAACAAATTTCCTCCATAGGAATTCCACTAAATTATTCTATCTGAAGGAACCATCTTCAGAGCTCTTCACAAAAATGAGGGTTGAAAATATTAGAAGAAAAGAAATATCATAATTCTAAATTAACAATTTGTATCAAGAAAAATGTCAAAAAGTATAATTAAAAAGACAAATCATTACAATTGGACCTCAAATTGGAATAAACAGTAACAACAAATGTGCCCTGATAAATCTTATAGATTTAAACAACTTGAAAAGACCACTTTGGAGACAACAAAGCAATAAATAAGCATGAAAATTGACACAACAATTGAACACTAAAAATGGATTACGAGTTATAATGTATCTGCTCCATTATATTGCTCAAAATATAAACATACATAACATGATTTCTTTTGATATGAATAAGTGGATGAGATGGTCTAGTATCTATTCTAATGGATTGAAATGATGATCAAAATCGGACCTTGGTTTCCCTATTTGTACGAGAAGCAACAAGCTTCAGGTCCGTTCACAAAAGTTACATTGTTTCTTAACTAAAGCATAATTAACATAACATAGAAACTTAAAAAGATCGTTCCATTCCAATTGTTGCCAAACATTAAATAATGGTTGTGTTTGTTGATAGGTAGAAGATTTTGATGAAACACATACTAATACCCAAGATCCAACTGGGTTATTAAGATTTGGATGGGATGATCCAAACCATCCTTTAAACCATACCAGGGCGAAAAGAGTAAGATTGAAGAGAACACCCATAAGTGTTTCACACTGGCTCAAGGTACAATCCAACTTGGTTACGACATTGATAACAATCCAAATTTTTCTGAACCGTCCATAACCGAACACTGCATCACAATCTATTCTTCTTGCAAATAAAAATGCCACATATTAACCCCTTCTAAATAAAACTCAAAATACCATGAAACAATGAGTCCCCTATATTAGTGTTTCACAAAAAACCGTTGGCCTTCGCGGTTATTATTTTTCCTTCATGGATGCGCCTTATCTTTTATCGCTCGCAACCTTCAATGTTTACCATGTGGCCTCCTCACGGAGATTCCTGCCGATCCATATCACTTCGCTTTTGCCGAGTTTCGTGTGCATGATGCGTGGCTTTCTTTGGTTGCTTTCCAAGCTGGGCCCACCATGCAGTTACTATTGGTCGGCGCCGCCCACGTGGCTTCCTCTTGGAGCTTTTTGTTGGGAATCCCTTATTCTTTTTGCCAAGCTCCGTCTGCTCGATGCGTGGTGTGTTCTTGTGCGCTAGTTTTTTGGGAGTTGCTGCTGCGTCATTTGTTCTCGCTTGCCACTGCGTTTTCTTCTTTGATGCCGCGTGTTCATTTCTTCTTCTGCATGACCTTCTTTTCTTCGAGGTGGTTGTATTGGCACATTGCTGAGTGTTCCTTTTGTTTAGTGCTGGCTCGAGAAGATCTGGGGCGTCGATGTTTGATCAAGACGTCTTTCTCCGTGGTTGTCAGGTGGTGGGCTGGCCTATATAAACTACCTTGCTCCTCTTTTATTAGGTTGTTGATTAGATAGATAGAAAAGCTTTCCGAGTGTTGGGAATAGCCTCTATAATATTTTATTGAACTTGAAGTTTGCAGACTGTGGTAGTCAATTCCCCCTTTCTGCTTTTCATGTATTTGATAAGACTGTTAAATTGTGCTGTTATTTTCCTATAATATATGAATGCCTGTTCTTCAACTTTTGTAATATTTTGTAGCTTAATAGATACAGATCATGTTTTCGACTCTTTTGTGTCAGCCAAAGTTATACTAGATTATGCTATGTGGATAGAGGTTGTTTCTTATGTTTTAAAGTGCTTTTGAGAAAATTTATCTAAATAAACAACATTCGTTGGTTCGAGCCTTTGCATCCAGCACTGTGCTTAAGTAATATCGTTTATGATTTGGTGCATCGCCCTTAAATTAGATTTACATTCACAGTTATCTTCCTAACCTTTTACCTCCCCCCACTAAAATGAAGAGTTGACTTCGGTAAAACCCGAAGATCACTTAGCTGTGTGCATAATGTCCCCCAACAACTAATTTTCCCATGAGACTGCTGCTACTTGCAAAATCTATCATCAACAATTATTTTTTTGGCACACCTGATGGGACGTGAACTAGCACGTTCGCTTGATTATATAGGTGTGTATGAGCCATCAGCTTGTAACTAGGTCAGAAACTGCAGGATTCCTTGGTCTGATCGTATCGCCCTTAGTTTTTGTTCACTCGAGAGGTCGGCAAGGTAGTTCTTCACCTCTTCCGTCTCCTCTTTCTCCTCCATCACCTCCTTTTCCTGCACCTATGGCCTCTATAAATTATGTATCCTGGGATGCTGGCAGTCCTATAGTAGCACCTGTGCCTCCTGCAGTATGGGCCCCAATCCCTGCTTCCTCTCTAAAAGCTATCCCTAAGTATTCTTGGGATGAGTCGAAGACACTGACGAAACACCTGCAAGACGTGGCAGATGTATGTTTGGTACATGGTGTGTCAAATGAAAATGTAGCTCTCAAATTTCTTGCTGCCTCCTTTCAAGGAAAGGCGTTGAACTAGTATAGAACTCTTGAGGCTAATACGATTACTACTTGGGACCAGCTCGGTACCCCGTTTTATGAGCGTTTTTCAAACACCGGTGATAAGTCTTCACTATATCATCAACTGACCAACATAAAGCGAGCTCCTCATGAAGCTCTGCCTAATTTCAATGCACAATTTCATTCAACTTGGTAGAGAGTGCCTGTTGGTAGTCGACCACCCCCGAATTTTGCGTTCATAATCTATTTGAAGTCCTTTAATTCTGATATTTCCATGATGCTACAAGCTCTTGGTAGAGAAAATCTACCTTATGCATATGGTCTTGCTGTTACTACGAAAAACAACCTTATTGCTATTGGAAAGTTGGCACCGAGACCCATCATGCCATTGTTCCTTGAGTGCAAAGCTGCGAAAGGTGAAGCTCCTTCGACCAACGTGCCTGCAATTCTTCCCCAATCTATGTACGTGTATCCAGGAACAACTTTGAGCACAGCTCCGATTGTGGCTCCAATGCCTAATCCCTTGGCGGTAGAGATGAACGAGATGAGAGAATAGATACGGGCCATGACTAATGAATTGACTACCGTGAAGCGACAATAATATATCTATTAGAAGTCGACCTACCAAAAATATCAAGGTGGAAAAGATCTGTACCAGCCAAATCAGTGGCAAGATAGGTCGTGCAACAATACTCAGGCTCAGCTAAATAACCAAGTTGTTCTAGTGACCCTACCGATGCAGACCGTCCATCCTAGTTCGAGTAAGGAGCTAGTGGCAGGGAATAATAACTTAGCCAAAGACACTAATTCGTGGTGTTTTCCTTGCAATGATGCACACATGCCCTAAAATTGTCCGCGGGGAAATTTGCAACAGAAGATTGTGGAACAACCTAGCCAAGGTGGTGCACCTGATCTTGACAACCAATCATACACCTCTCAATAGATGGACAATGCAATCCTTGCTGTTGAAATGCAAGGGATGCCCATTCAACAAGAGTCAGACATAGTTCCAGACCAAGCGCTCTTTTCATGGATGGAAGGAGAAGAGTCGGCATTTCTGAATGACTTTCTTATGACTCAAGTGCCTAGAGTGCAGTCTGATTACAAAATGCATTCAAAGTGTAGAATCACTAGAGAATTCACATCTCCACCAACTAATGCTCCATCTCAGCCGATGCCTAGTCCGTTGGCAGGCCCATTGTCAGTCCTGCAACAGACCAACGTGGCTCCTCCCAGCTCTTTGAATCCGCCTCCTCCAAAGGCAAAGGCTCCTATGACCGTCCTGTTGTTTCCAAATAGCCAAATGTACCAGCTGCAAGGATAATACCAACTACGAAAGCTAAGGAGAAACCAATTGTGACTCATCAATCGTGAGCGGAGTTCAATGTGGTAGAACAACTGAAGAAGTCCTCTGCCAACGCTTCTTTGTGGGATATCTTGGCTATTCCGGAGTAGAAGGTGCTATTACAAAAAGCATTTTCAGGAGAGGAATATACAAAGGTGCCTAGTTAGACCTATGAAGAAAAAATATCCAGGCCGGACTTGGATAAAGTGCTAACAAATCAATAAGAAGAAAAGCTCGAAGCCGGAAAAGAAAGTAAGCCTAAACCTAAGCCTTTCTTTCTAACACTTATCATTGGCGACAAGCTATTACATAGTTGTATGATTGACTCTGGTGCTAGCACCACTATCATGACTAAGCAAGTAGTTGATGCCTTGGGTTTAAAATATGAGCCTCTTAACAAGAGAGCCATGCAGCTAGACAAAAAAAAAGTTGATACCGTATGGGTAATCAAGGGATTGCCTATGACATTGTTCGCCTGCCCCAGTATCACTGTAAATTAGGATATCGTACTCATTGATATTCCTCCTTTATTTGGGATTTGTTTGTCCTGAGAGTTCACAACAAATGTCAGAGAATATCTAGCACTAGACTGGTCACACTTGATCTTGAGGACCAAACATGGAGCCAAGATGAAATTAATGTCGAAAAATTTGCACTCCGAACATGTTGATGACAAGGCCTTGCTGAACTTTGAGGCGGCATATTCTTCAATTTCCCAAGAAGAGAGGTTCAACATGGAATTTCTAGAGGAAGAAGAGGCTACTAGCTCCCGGACGGAGAATGAAGAAGCTTTGTTGAATGAGTTTATAGATACAGAACCTTTTGGGAATTATCACGAAACTAGGCTCAGAACTTATGTCATACATGAGGAAGGACAGTCTATGCTTAAAGTTACTAAATATTCTAGAGGTGAAACACCCTCAGAGTTATGGACTTTGCACTTTGATGGAGCGAGATGCAAAGCCAAAGCTGGAGCAGGAATATGGTTGACATCTCTGTCTGAAGAAAAGACCTTGAGGTCTTATCGCTTCCAGTTCGCATGCTCAAAAAATGAAGTAGAGTATTAAGGTCTTGTCCACAGTTTGAGCCTTGCAGAGCAAATGGGCGTGAAGCAAATAAGCGTGTTCGAAGATTTGGAGTTGGTGGTCAATTAAATCCGAGGCATTTCTGCTGGAAAGAATGTCTGTATGCGATCATACCGACATAGAGTTTGGGATCTTATTGACAACTTTGAGGCATTTAATATTCAGGCTATACAGAGAGAGAAGAACTCTGAAGCTGACTAGATGGTGACTATCGGGGCTCAGTTTGAGCCAACCTCTGAGTTGTTAAAGAATAGGCATGCAGTGAGAGTAATTATAAGACCTACTATTTCAAACAACAATCAAGACTGGCAAGTGTTCGATAGCGATGCTCATTTTGCATCATTTCTCCAATCATCGAGGGAATTCGCTGATCAACTGCAACCAAAGATTGCCGAAGCTTATGGGGATCAAGTTATATAGTTGAAATCTAACAAGCTTCTGAGAGGCCTAGTCACTCTGGAGAGCCTTTTGATTTCGATGATGCAAGGAGAGACAAAAGGAAGCTCGTAGCTGACGAAGGTGACTACACCGATTTGAATATCATAGAAGATAGGAAGCTTGAAGTCGGGAAGGAATTATCTTAGAAGAATAAAGACAGACTAAGGCACTTTTGCGAGGAATATCCAAGCATAGTTGCCTGGTCATATGATGATCTTAAGGGATACGACCCTGATATTATTCAACATACAATTGAGCTATCGGAAGGAGCAAACCCGGTTCGTCAACGACAGAGGCCTGTGAACCCAAAGATTGAATCTCTTATGTCACAAGAATTGAATAAATTAATTGCATTCCGAATAGTGTTTCCAATCAAACATAGCACTTGGGTGTCAAACTTGGTGCCAGTTCGGAAGAAGAACATGGACATATGACTGTGTGTAGACTTCCAAGACTTGAATAGAGCATCCCTAAAGGATCATTACCCCCCTACCTTCAATGGTGGTAATTCTGCAAATCGTAGTTGGTTCTGAAATATTTTCAATGTTGGATGGCTTTTCGGGCTATAATTAGATTCGGGTAAAAGAAGAAGACCAACACAAAACAACGTTCACCACAAAGTGGGGAACATATGCATATGCCAAGATGCCCTTTGGACTCTCAAATTATGGAGCCACCTTTCAGAGAGCCATGGATATTTCCTTTAAAGATTTAATACATAAGATTATACTTATCTATCTGGATGACTTGACTGTATTTTCCAAATCTATCGATGATCACTTTGATCATTTAGATCTTGTCTTCTAGAAGTGCTAGGAATTCGAGATTTCTCTGAACTCGAAGAAATGTGTGTTCAGAGTCCCCCAGGGGAAGCTATTGGGATATGTTGTCTCAAAGGAGGGCATTTCCATTGATCCTAAAAGAGTTGATACAATACGGGACCTTCCGTTACCCGTAAACAAGAAGAGAGTGCTATTATTTCTAGGTAAGGTCAACTTCATCAGCCCATTCATTTTAGATTTGGCAGGGATCGTTCGATCGATTACTTTGATGCTCAAAAAGGATCAAACTTTCAAATGGACGACGGAGGCTAGAAAATATTTTGAGCTTATAAAGGAGGTTATTTCTTCTGCCCCTATATTAGTCAACCCAGACCTATCAAAAGATTTTATCATGTATTTATTTGGTGGTGGCAATAGTATTTCCACTGTGCTTATGCAGAAGGATGATGAGGATAAAAATGAGTCTCTTGTTGCTTTCTACTCACGCACCTTAAAGGAGTATGAGTTAAAATACAATTTTGTAGAAAAGCAAGCCTTTGCTATTGTGAAAGGGCTTAAGAAGTTCCGACACCTGATATCATACAATAAGGTGATTGTTTGTGTACCACATCCTAGTGTGCAGAATATATCATGGAAGGAAAAATCACAGAGAAAAGAGCTAACTGGATTACCAAGATCCTAGAGTATGATATTGAGATTAGGCCTGCCAAAACTGTTAAGGGAAAAGGACTGTGCGAGTACCTCACCAAAAATAATGAACCAGTGATAGAGCTTGAAGCCTTGGAACCTGTGTTACTGAACGAAGAAATCTCTGTGGGTGATTGGCTGGAAGATAGGATAAACTTCATGCAAATAGGAAGGTATCCGATCAATCTCCCTTCTTTTAAGAGGCGGTTCTATCGTTTGCAAAATAGCAGTTATGTTCTCTTGGAAGGTGTACTTTTCAAAAGAAATTTTAATGGTGTCCTGCTAAGGTGTGTAAATGAAGAACATGCCAAAATAATATTAGATCAATACCATAATGGCCCAGCTGGAGGACATTTTTCTGCAAAAACTACAACAATTAAAATTATATGTGCAGGTTACTTTTGGCCAACACTATTCAAGGATGCATTTTCATTAATAAATTATTGCAATGAATGTCAATTTTATGTTGGAAAGAGAAAGAATTCTGCTATGCCATTAAGACCTATAGTAGTAGAGGAACCCTTTGCTCAATGGGGTCTAGACATCATTGGAATGATTAACCCTTTCTCTTCAGCTAGACACAAGTAGATATTGACAAGAATCGACTACTTCACCCGATGGGCAGAGGCAGTGCCATTGAAGAATGCAAGGGAAGTAGAGATTGTTAACTTCTTGGAGGAGTTGGTAGCCAAATTTGGCCGACCAAAAACAATTATTTCCGACAATTCCAAAGCTTTCCTCGGCTCCAAGATGAGCCAATTTGAATTGAAATATGGGGTTTTTCTTGAAAACCTCTTCTAACTATTATCCTCAGGGAAATGGCCTCGCAGAATCCACAAATAAAAACTTGATCAGGTTAATCAAGAGAATAGGCTCAAAACACCATAAAGAATGGCATAAGAACCTCCGAACAATACTATGGGTAGACCGTATCACACCCAATAAAATATTAAAGACATTTCCTTATGAGATGGTGTACGGAAAAGAAGCATTGCTGCCTATTGCCATGGAAATCCCTGCTCTCCAACTGCTCAAATCTCTAGAGATTGAACAAAGCAGAGCAATGGAAGTACAGTTTTCTAAGTTACTCGAGGTACATGAGAAAAAAGAGCACACTCTCAAGGCCATGAATAGCCACCAGTAGGTGGTAAAAAGGTGGTTTGATAAAAGGACATCCAACTAGGAGCTAAAATATGGGGACTTGGTGCTCAAGTTCAACGAGCGCTGGGCGAAACCCGACCAACACAAAAAGTTTGATAGTCTCTGGGAAGGGCCTTTCAAAATTGTTCAATGCAAACAGTTTAATTCTTTTGAGTTAGAAGACAAGGAAGGTAACGTTTTGAGTATTCCAGTTAATGGGATACATCTTAAGAAGTTTAATTAGTTCTTCCCATTCAGTGGGTTTGTGAATTGTAAATATGTAATTATTTTTCTGCTTTAAGTGTTGGGTTTTCTCAGTGCTTTTTGGAAACAACAACAGTATTGCAAGAAATTGAAATACATTATAAATGGCCAAGATATGAAAAAAATAAGTATTATATTATTGCCGGGACATTTACATTACATAGGATAAAGGCTAGTATCCTTGTATCAAAATATATACGTATATCCACTAAGGAGCGGAGGCTAGAAAAAGGGAAAAAAGAAAAATTGGGGACTATCTTTCTTCTCAAAATCTCAAGCATTGGATGGACCAACAATGGCAGGAACCGGCGACGCAAGATGAGGGAACACCATTCTTTCGAAATCCTCGTACCACTGGAGGTTTCAGAATGGTTCGATGTAATGTATCCGCATGAGGAAAAAACAACCGACACAGACCCTAGCGTGATGCTCTTCATGGGTCTCCAACTCAAAACTGAACAAGAAGGGTCTGGTTGGCACGAGTCCTCCATGCAGCAACAACCGATTCAGGTTGCGAACAGAGGGGACCCCACGATCAAAGATGGCAGCTCGTACCACTTGCTCCAGTCATCTGAGGTAGCGTTGAGGGAACACTCGCTTGGTTAGCTTCAGGATTTTGCGCTTGGAAACGCTAATGTCCAGGAGCAAGGTGATAAAGTGAGAACAAATGCTAGTGTTCACCTTGTATTGATCCTCGTATTCCACACAGTCTCGACTGAGGACCCATTTGATCGCTTTCACGTATGACAAGTTCTTGACGCCTACCATGCGTTTCAGGCACCTACACCTAATTTTTCCTAAAAATGCTACTTGGGTCTTTTTGCAAACCAACCTAATCGGTGTCTCCATTATTGCTTACTACTATAACTTAAGAAATTGCTAAGTTAACTAGGGCCTATTGAAGTGGAATGCTGAAGCTAATTGTGATTAACAAAGCTGCTAGAGGGCTATTTATAGATTATAGTTGAGGTTCACCTGACGAGGCAAGCTATAATTACATCAAAAGAAAATGGAGCTATCAGGCCTTTATAATCAGTTCTGCGATGTGTGAGTTGATGTGAATGATTAGGTACAACTGCAACTTCCATCGCTCAAGTTCTCATATTAGAGAAAATGGACTAGGTGTCTGCATGAGGAGTTACTGTCCTGATAAAATCAAGGAAAATATTTTGGTAAAGTTGTTGGGCACTGTGCCCAAGTACAATCAGGAGATCAGTAAATGCAAGAGAATTTGCAAAGGATATGGCAGGGCTGTCATGGTACGTTGTCCAAGGAAAAGTAGGTGCCACCTCGCACGAATGTCATGTCTCTTAAATTTGAAGAGTATTTTGGTAGGTTGGTGATATTCTCACATGCTCGAAAAGGCCAAAGATGCATCGGGCAGCTAAACATTAAAGGTTGGTGCATACACTTGCTAAGCCATTTTTCATGAAAACCAAAAACCAAGTTTGGCATGCAAAAGGGGCATTTATGGTGAGAATTCATAGGTGAAAACGGCTAAGTTATTCACAAAGAGAGAAAGGTTTTTTAGAAGCTAAGTCATTTGCAAAATTTGTGAAAAGCCTCTTGCGAATACGAAAAGAAAATGGTTGAAATTGTAGGAAGTTCAATACAGGTCTCAGCCCCTCAAAACATTAATGAGCGGAGAATGATGGCGCCCTACGTAGACATTTATGGCCAAGAGTATTATGCTACCCTAGGCATCCCAACAAGGCCATCTTGGCCTTTTACTAGTCAACTAGACCAAAAAATTCTTGCCACGGTGTCCCCTAGAAATCAAGCCCTAGTATTTGAAGATTGGGATAATGTCCCGGATCTTGAGTTATCTCAGAATCCCAAGAGCCTAAGGGAGGCTGCATGCGATAAAATGAAGAAAATGTTAGACCTGTTCAACAAACATCTATGGGACTGTGGGCTTCCCTAGTACATGGTTCCCCTGGTGCATCATTGCCCAGAAATGGTCGCAACATGTGCAACAAACTTTAATCCTCAGAGCGGAGTTATAAGTGGCCCTAATTTGAGGGTGGTCATTAGCCCTCGTGCTCTGTAGGACATGTTAGGCGTCCCATTTCCTCTACCCAAAAGTGTTGAAGATTTTGACATAAAAAGGATGCAAAAATGTTGGAGAACATTCCAGATGGTGTCGCAGTTTTATTCCATTGAGACTGCTCACCCGACAGATGCTTCAACACCTCCCAAATTCCTAATTGCTCAAGGTGCCTTGAAGTCGGGGTCCGCTTCCGTCGCTTCTATGTTGGCCCTGGTTTGTGGGCTAGATACATACAAGGGAGTTTTTGAATTCCAAATGAGTCTCAGCTTCATGCCAAGGAAGAACGACCAACCTCCGCTTATGGACTTCACAAGGGTCATTGTGGATGGGATGATCGAGCAGCTACGAGATTTTGAAGTTGGCTCTAGATTCAGGTATTCTTCCTCCCTCGCCTATTTAATTTTGCATCAGAATCTAGACTATCTCCACCAATTCATGGCCCTAGCCATTTTCAATGAAAGTGGTGCTCGGAAGCAAATATCGACATGGACTCCCGTCCTGTCGAAGAATTTTGATTATTACGTGTTTTCAGATTCATTCCTAGCTCCTACCTTGTCAGATTTGGATGGATTTGGAAGCAGCATGAAAATGTGTCTGACTCCACGACAAAAGTCATGGTTGGGAGGCCTCTTGCTACCTTGCGATTGGTTCTTTGGCACAAAATTCACCATGCTCCGTATGCGAGGCTTCATCTGGGAGCCTTTCCGGCTCCCACGTTTTCTTTCCAACAGAGTGCTGGCCTTGGAGGCGTTGCGACAACTGAGCAATATTGAGAATGATTACTAGGGAGGAAGACATTTGACTTTGTATTTGGTGCTGCCTGTCATGTTCGGCTCGGTCTTGGTAGTGAAGAAGAAGGGCCCGAAGATTAACAACTTGGAGGTATTGTACTCTAACTTGGGTAGTCTTGGACTAGTGACTATCGATGACATATGGAAATATAACCCGGGAAACAATATGTCAGAAATTGGCATAAAAATTCCACATGAACCCGACCATTTTGGGACCCTCGAAGAAATGTCGAGGAGAGAAATTTGAAATATTATGTAGGACTTGAATATTTGCCTACTACTGAAAAATTGACCGCCGCGGTTAATATTTTACCACGTTGTGGGAAAGCCCAACAAAAGCCAAAGGATGAGCTCCTACTTGAGTAGCCAATTGAATAAAATCGGATGGAAGCCCGAAAGAATTAGGGACTTATGGATATATAGGTAGGAGATAAAAACAACAGGCTGCCTTTTTCAAGAGGTCGACTTGGATGAAAAATTTGATGACATCTGGGTTCACGAGCACCCAAACAGTGAGAACTCTCCAAATGCTTCGGTTTCAGAGCAATACTATGAAAAGAGAGGATTTGCCACATAACCCAGTGAGGAGGTAACTCAGAGACCCCCTGCCGCTGAAAAAGAGCCAACGCATGAGGAAGATGTCGGTAGACAGCCTGCATAGTAGGAGGGATCTTCAAATACACAAATGTCAGATCCTTCTAGCTCCTGTAGATTGGGCAAGAAGAGGCAAAGGAGTTCCGATTGTGGATGAAAGGTTATTGTGAACCTTGAGGATTCTCTGAAGAAGAGAAGACAACAAACAAGAGAGTCCTCTAGAGGGATGGAGTCGCAACATGTAGAAGCGGTGGTGTGGACTGCGAGTCTTCAGGAGCCTCAGGTATTATTTTCCCCCTCTTCTCTCTCTACTATGTCTCTGGTCTCTTCTTCGTTTGTCCTAGCTTTTTCATCTGCCCCAACCTCTTTGTTTGCCCCAAATTTTTTATCTGCACTAGATTTTCTATCGCTGAACATCTTGGGCAGTCCAGTCCTTTCCCTCCTGGTTTTCCATTTTCATCCTCTATCTTTCATTCCGCCCCTGGGACATAATTAGTCAATAGTTCTGTCCTAATGAGCTAACAATTTTTATCCTCGAGGCCCGACCTTGCAATTGGTGCTTCCCTGACCTTTCCTTATATCGCATTATCATCCTCTCCGAGTGGCCAATTCATTCCACCATTCTCCCTGACCATTATCACAAGGCCTAACAAAACCACTGATGCACTGAGAACGCTATCTTTCCCGCTAGCAGTCCCTCAGGAGTTTCCTTTTGCTGGTGGACTAGGTATTTCTTCCTAGAAATATTTTTTGCAGGTGGATACAAATAAAAGCTCCTGTGCAAGCCATATTCAAAAGAGAAGAGGAAAGGATGTGGACAGGCAGACAGAGCCTCTTTTGCAAATGGTATTCCATGAAAGCCAAAATTCACTAATGTTTGCAAGGATTACCCCCAATGTGATCAAACCGGTCGGGGAAATGCTGCCAAACGACTACTTTGTCAATGCCAGTGGGTTGGATTTGCATCAGGCTCGTCCACGAGATAAGGTCGAGTTGATGGAGAAGACTCAAAGGGTGGTTACCACCGATTACCTCAAGCTCAATCACCAAGCAAGGAAAAAGGAGGAACAAATGTTAGAGCTAAAGGGCAAGGTTGATATTTGGACAAACAAGTATAAGGCCCAGGAAAATGAGATAAATCACCTGCAAAAGGAGAGGAGTGCTTTTGAAATCAGGATCAAAGAACTTCAAGTTATGAGCACAAATATTGTTTTGGTTCTATAATATGAGGTTGAGCAGAGCTGAGCGAATGAAGAAAGGCTCTGTGCTGAATTCACACAACTGAATGACAGTATGAAGTAGCTTCGACAAAGCACAAATGATGAGGTAAACGAAATGAATGCCGTTTTGGAGTCAAAAATTGAGAAGAGAAAGCAGGCCGAATTGGCCTTAGAAAAAAGGGAGAAAGAGATTTCCACTCTAAGAAGCCAGGTGTCCGCATTGGACGGGAGCTTATCAGAGCTAAGGGTGGACCTGAACAGCCGGGTTGCAGAATTAGATCTTTTGAGAGCCCAACCTCCTACACACCAGATGAGCTCATTGGAAATTGCCAAGCAGTTATACACATCCTACTGGGATAAGGTCAAGGCATTATGCCTTAATTTGCAGCCCGCCCACCTTGAGGTTTATGGCGCAGGCAATTGACCTATGTGGAACCGTTAGTGAAATAATCTAGTAGGTGAAGGAGATGACTGCCGATAAAGTTTTAGAGGCCAGGCTTCTATTGGGCAAGCTATATATGGCTTCTAATGAGGCTCTGAGTGGTGTAGGTATTGAGGATCAGACAATGGTGGCTATGGGAATTAACATTCTCATCTATGCACGAGGCCGTCCAACAAGTGGCAGAATGTAGAGCCAGATTGAACCGGGTTACCAGTGACATGCAGACAAATTTTTTTCGCTTAACTTAGCGAGGCCTCCCTTCGCCCTTCATTGCATATTAGGTGGCAATAGGTGTCGAGCATATAATTGCAAGGATCGAAGAGAAGAAGCATGACCTTTCTATTTTCCAATCTTTCGATCAGTATTTGACCGCTGAGAATATTGAAGGCATCCTACATCAGTTGACACAACTCTTTTTCCAGCTTGAGTTGGAGGTGAAGGTATCTAGCGGATTGCCTTTTAAGGCAATAATCAATCTCAAATTGACGTACACAAATCTGCGAGCCCTCTTCGCACCGTCAATTGAGGTCTGGACCATTCTACAGGCTACCCTCTCAAGGTTGTGAGCGATAATGGGATGCTGAACCAAGGTTTCTGGGGTTCTTAATTCCATAAGTGAAATGTCCCTATGAGTCACCAAACTGTTTCACAAAAAACCGCTGGCCTTTGCGGTTATGATTTTTCCTTCGCGGAAGCGGCTTATCTTTTATCGTTCGTAACCTTCAACATTTGCCATGTGGCCTCCTCACGGAGATTCCTGCCGATCCGTATCACTTCGCTTATACCGAGTTCCTT